>VZSZ01011850.1:123490-373742 GCA_013398815.1 Ibidorhyncha struthersii | reverse complement strand
GTCCTGTGAAGTAGCAGCCTCGTAAATGATCTCCCCTGTCCAGCACAGAGATGCTGCAGTCTTCCCCCTCCCCACTGACCCCTCAGAAGACACACTATGAGGGCTCAAGCCACCCCCGGACCAGTATTTCTTTGCATCTCCTGCCAAGCAGGGTGGCAGTTCACGCAAAGCATGCCGTTAAGACACATGATGCATTTGAGTCATGGTTAAGTCCAAAACCTTCTGCCAAGAGCGAGCTTGTTAAAAGCTGCTTTAGTCAGAAAGATGAAATACTAAGCTGCTTGCCTTTAGAAGACAACAGCTCATAGGAGCTGAAATTCAGACATTTTCCTTTGGAAAAAGCTTTCTGGATCATTTCAGTCTTTTGGGGTTATAAAGCACAAAGAAACTGCCAACACAATTTAAAAAATGAGTTATATACGTGGCTGGGAAGCAATCTGTGTGTTCTGCTGGAAGAGATTACCCCACACGTGCTCCCAGCTCTGCCCTGCCAGCCGGGTACCCACAGCTCCAGCCTTTCCTCCTCCTCAGGCTTCTCACAGCCCTTTCACCGAAGTGCTGCTGCCTTGGCTCATGGTGGGCAAAGCCCATTTAAGGCAGGACCCCAGCCCCCGCTCTCTTTGGCAGTACTTTAGTGAGGGGCTAGTTTTTCTGCTGATAAGGATTGATGGTAGAAGAGGACAGCTGACATTTGCTGACGCTGTTGGGTATATAGGAAGAAAACCTGTTAAACCTGCATTTATCGAATGATTAAGCCCTTACCTCATTTATAAATGAGTCAGCCACAGTGGCCTTCAGCCATATTACCCCAGGCTGAGTCTTTGTCAGATTTTTTTCACCAATTCAGTAGGATTGGATCAGAATGATACTTTGAAGACAAATTGCCAACAAAAATCCAGGTCCGAAAGTGATAATTCAGTAGATGGCATGTTTCTATCCAAGGTATTACTAAGTGAATACTGAGAGCCAGGCTCAGTACTTTTATTTGAAATCTGGAAGGCAGCTTTCCGTAATCTGATAGCACATTCACCTCCTTCCAGCCTTCGGCACACAGACGACTCCTGGAGTCCAAGATGTTTCATTTAGGAGTACGCTTAGATTTTAGCCCATCCTATTTGTAGTGACAAAAGATCCAAGTGGAGCAACCTCTGGCTGGTTCTCAGATGTAGGGAGCATGCCTGCAGTTGTCCCAGAGCTGTCAGCGAGCGTGGGGACAGGGCAAGCCTCACGTGGAGCTGGGCTCCGCACCAGAGGTTCTGTGCCAGCCCGGTATTGCTGAGAGAGAGTGTCCTGGCCTGCTGCAGGCTGGCTCGCAGGTGCCACAGCCCATACAAAGTTCCACAGCATTGCCAGACAGAACGGAGATAAAAATCACTGCTAAGTTGGAGAAAACATTCATGCATTTACGTCCTGGGCAAATTTGGTTCCTAGTGCTGCCTAACAGAGAGTGAAGCCACCTTTTTTTTCCTCGTTTTCTCATCCAAAAACTCTAACAAAGCCTTGCTAGATGTTTTAGCAAATCTGATGCCAGCAAATTTGGTAATTTCTGTACCTTCAGGGATTCTTCTACAAATGTATCCTTTTATTCTAATTGCTGTGGGTATTTTGCCTCACAATGTAATTCAACCAAGCAAATCAAGAAGGAAGATGAAAAGGATAAAAGTTTCTTTCCATTGCATTTAATTAGGAGTTTCCCCACAACCTGTGTGGCAGTAATAGGCTTAGAGTCTTATTTGTACAGTAATGCTTGATTTACTTGTTTCTCCCCTTCTTTCTTTCTCTTCTCATAGTGGCACATTATTGTTTCAAACCGCTGGTCTTTGCTGTGGTCTCTTGTTTCCCACAACTTGCATTGCTGGGATGTTTACTTCCTGGATTTAATTCTAATTTAGCTACTACACTAATCCTTAAATAAATCTTTTTCAGTTCAACTCTTTCCCTTAACCCTATACACCAATGTTTACACTAATTTAAATAGGCAGGATATTAGATTAAAGTTAATTGAGGGAGTCAACATACTAATCCAGTTTCTACAGGTTTACACCCCTGAAGAAAATATTAAGAGCGGCCATATAAATTCCCCTTTCTCATAGTGAGAGCGAGGGAGAGTACGTTTGGAGGGTGGCCCACTATTAGGTTTTGGAAATCCAAGTCATTTGTATCACATGGTTCTCAAATCGTCAAACATAATGTAAGACAACACATGCAGCTAAGCTGAATTCTCTCGCTTTCCCATTTCAAGGCTGACAGCTCAGGAAAATCGTCTGAACATAGCTGGAGAAACTACAGGTTTCCACAAAAGCAAGTGCCAACATATTATCAAAGGTTAACAATCTGAATAGTATTTCCAAACAGTACAACTAAAACGAAAAAAAAAAAGAAAAAAAAACCCAAAACCCCACACCAAAACCCAAAAACGTGAATTACATGTTTTGGATGCTATCATTTTTTAAATAGGCCAGACTGAATTTTTGAAACAGCTAATCTAGTAATCCAACTTCCAGCTCACAAGTTATTTACAACAATAGCTGTTGGTGCAAATTTTCACCCTTAATTACACACAAGTATAATCTAAGGCACATAAGCATGTAGAAGCCAATAAAATGACATCTAAATGCTAAAAACGGTATCAGACTTAATATGGACCAAAAAACCCCCCACCACCTCAACCTTTAAAAATTCTGTTCCACTGCATGTTTTTGTCTGAAGGTAAGTTTATCCATCTTCTGGATGTGCTGCAAGTTCTAGCTATTTTCTTGCATTGTGAGGGAATGAAAGGCTATCACAGGAACATTTTTGCTGGTTGTTATTTTTTCTATGATTTGACATTGGCGCTGAGGTAGCAACTTCAAGTAATACTTTCATTGTGTGCTGTATTGCACAGGCATATAAGAAAATGGCTTATGAGTATTACTGCAGCTGTGTATTTCATTTCTGTCTTTTTAAAAGAGCAACAAAAATGCCTAGCAATGGAGAGGATGCAGAGCTAAGTATAAAATAAATATAGTTAATTCTACTCTACAAATCAATACGTATGAAGTGTCTCCTTTTGATAAATCAAAACTTACTTTTGACGACAACAGCCTCAAGTTCCCAGAGCTGAAAGCCACAGTCACATCTCTCCCCTTTTAAACTGCAAACGCCTTCCTTTCTTTCATGTCCCCTTGTAATGAGTCGGGTGCTGATTTACACCAATTAATAACGTGAGCCAGGGTGAAAATCAGCAGTGAATGGCAGCAAATCAGTTCCAAACTCCTTCTATCAATCGCTTGTCCATAGGCCATGCGCATATTTATGTAATAAATTCACTCACTGTACTATGCCGAATCCTGTTAAACCCTGAACGCTTTGGGGCAGAAGTTGTAGCTTTTCCCTGCCAGGTAGGTGTTTATGAGCCTGGTAGCACCAGAAGCGTTTCTGGAGCCCACAAACATAATTTAGCTGCAGTAATGTGAAATTACTGAGCCTGTCTCGTGCCGACATGTGTTACACGCAATTGTAAAAAGGAAAAAAAAGTTTAACAGCTTAGCCACAAAGGAATGTTTATATCTGATTACACTAACTGCTAATTTAATGGTAGTTAATCAGTGGCATGTAATACAAGCCAAGCAGCCCAATGGATTTATTGATGAATGGCATTTAAAGTTGTTGTTAGAAAACCGGCGCGGTTGTTACATTAAACAAGCAGGCACCGAGCCCGATCAAACAGTAGCGCGTTTGCTAAGGGCAGATTTCTGCTCCAGCTTCCAGGGCTCCACATCCCTGAGTTGCTCCAAATTCACACCGAACCAGCCGGCCAGCGTGTGAGCTGCAGGCCCAATCCTGCACAGCACAGGAAACATCGCCCGAGGTTGACACCCGTGAGCGCCACGCTGCTGGGACGGGCCCTGCATTTTGGAGGAAAGCAGGCACCCTCCTGGAGCCCGTGAGCTGCTCCTACCTGCCTCCAGCCACTGGAACGAAAAATACCACCAGCAGCAAGTCACCAGGGCTGCAACTTGAGGCTTAAATACTGGGGTGGGATTTTTATTCTTCCTTTTTTTAGGTGTGCCTGTGCCGCTCCACACCAGCTGTAGGTATATAAGCTGGAAGGGGCACATTTCTTCCCCCCCGCCCTGAAGTCAGCAGGGGCTGAGGAACGGGTGCAGCCCCGCTGCGAATGCAGCGCTGGCAGCTGCGCAACAGCATCACTTCCCAAGTCGTGAGCCTGCCTACGCCCGGGCGGAGGGGGACTCATTTAGGGCAGAGGGAAAGAAAGGTACAGCCACTTCATCCCCTCTAGCAAGTACTGATTTGCCTGGATGCACGTTCTTCGCCTCCCCAAACCTGACCCATACAGCTGGCACATACCATCCAGCTTGCTTTCTTTAATGTGAAATATGAGCAAAGGGAGTCTGCGAAGCAGCGCTAGAAGCAGATTCCCGTGGAGTGCGTCCATGCCCGAGAATAAAAAGCAGAGAAAAGCTTTTTAAAGAAGATCAGACTGAACCTTTTTACTCACAGTGGCTTCTCCGAGCGGCTGCTGCTCCCCTCGGAGCACTGCAGCATCCAGCTATCTGGCCTCAGCCTCCTGACCCTTCGGCCAGCTGAAATCATCGGGAGGCTTTACTGCTCCTGACTTGGCTGGGACGAGGCCAGCTGCCAAGTGAGAGGCATCTGTAAAGGAGTAAAAAGTTGAAAATTATGTCAGTTATTTCTTAATGGGAGACAGTTTACTGAATGCTGCCAAAATTTAAGAGCTTCTGTTTCTTTGCGAGCTTCAGTTCCTCCTTGTGCAACCATCAGGAACGTGTCCAGCGTTGCCTACTTTATGAACAATTTTCTTTTATCATTTAGCTGGATGATTTCAAAGACACAAGATGGTAAGTTTTCAGGCTGTTAGCAATAGCCACAAGAAGAGCAGGTAGAGAAAAAAAATACTGCTCTTGGAGAGACCAGCAAAATGAGGTGCCTTGTGACCCAGTGTTGTGTTACGATGGGGTGTTTGAGAAGGGCTCACTTGAAACTTAAAACCTGGTCAAAACCTTGATACTGTATTAAATTCACCCCTATGACATTATTGAAGGGAAAACAGAAAAAACAGCATGGCAGTAATTTCTTGTTCAGAATTAAGTGTAAGCCAACCCTTAGAGAAGGCAGTTCATTAAATCACCTCTTGGCTTGAGGGCAAGCGTGGGGATCCCCAGTAGGCTTCCAGTGTCTCATGGAAATGTAAGTTATGGTAAACCAGTTGCACCCTCCTGGAGCAATTTATTTATTAATAAAATCTACCGTTAACATTATAGCTCATGTTTGGTCCTGCATGACACAGGTATAGAAATGCACATTTGAAAGGAAAAAAAAAAAAAAACAAGACAGGAGACACAGGGGAATTAGATCTGTCAGACACAGGAGCTTGGTGGGCGAGTTTCCGGATGACCTTCCGGTGGTGGCAGGATTGGGCACGTGAAGTAGTTGATGGGGCTTATTAGTAAGAAAGACTTGCAAATTCTGCATGCATCCTCACAAAACTCCTTTGCTGCTACCTTACTCGGTAGCCCTGGTGAAGCTGGTGCATGCAGGCACATGAGCACTGGTGAAGGACTGGGAGGGGTGGGATAGGATTCCTCTGCCTTTGCCTTAGTCACCGAGAAGTCAGGTATCTAATGCAAGCTACTCATCTAGGCTTCCTCCTGGATCCATACTCCATAGATGAGGTGGGATGAGACACTGCTCACATGCTTTTTGCCCATTTCTGTGTGTAGTTGGAAGAATCTCCCTCAGGAGATGCCTCTTCTCTTCAGCAGCTGTTAAGGGCGCAAAGCTGGCTAGCTTCAGCTCGCTTAGCTGACTAGCAGTAGGTGAAATAATCCCCTTTTGGATGGGTACTGCTCAACCTCCTGCCCTTTCTGGTTGCACCCCTCGCTAGGGTCACAGCTGGGAAAGCACACAGGCAGCTGTGGGTCCAGAATTGAAAGAAAGTCAAAATGCATTTGGAGTTAAATATCAAAGGCAAACAAAACTGCCGAGATGTGCAAATATATATATATATATAAAAATCTGAAGGTTTAGGGATTAAGCATGCATTTTCCAGAAACAATAAGATATTTCTAATCTCCCAGGATCTATGCTCACCTAGCACAGGGCTAAGGTCCCCAGCAGCATCAGGACAGTCAGCACCTTTCTTGACGGGTTTGCTGGGATCAGCAAGATAAGCAAGTTAAAGATGGGTTTCTCCTTTGTCTTCCCTCCAACTGGAAGCACCCTTCCTGGGAAAGTGCAGGAGCAGAGGAGGAAAGCCATGGTGGTCGGTGGGAAGCTGGGCTCCAAGACATCCTTAATTCTGGGATGAATGCCATAGGGGTGGACCCTGGCAGCTCAGATCAGCAGGGAGTTGCTGAGAGCAGCAGGACAGAAACCACCTTCTCCCACAGCCTTACAGGAATCCGCTTATCTGTGGCCAAGAAGCTTTTTAGTAGCGTTGCAAATGTTTATCAGTGTCATGAAGGATACAAACAACATCGCTCATCCAGGGCGGGAGACCCGAGCTCTGTCAGAGCAACCCATGAAGTCGTTTAGCAGAGAAACACTTGAATTAAATTAAACATGGGCATCATTGCATTTGTGTAGCTGCAACCAGCTACACCATGAGCTAAGTGCGCTGCCACCTATGTTTGCAGCTGAAATAAAGACCAAGAAGTGCTTACAACGGGTCTTGTGTCTCCCCTGTAGATGGAGACAAACATCAACTCGGACCGTTCACTTTCTTCTCAGCTTTTCCCCATCATTTGCTATTCATGTTGTGCTGGGCTAATTCCTCGTGCTGTATATTTTTGAGCAGACCATTAAAAACTTGTGGTGCTGGTCACTTCTCAGGCAAGAGTGAGTATTCCATACATAGGAGGGTTTGTTGCTTGTTTGTTTCCAAAGCTGATTTTTTTATTTCCTTCCAGCTCTGCAGATACAGAAGAGCAGCAGTGGTAGATACAGACTGTGCTGTGGAATTTGTTACTGGTCTGGTATAAACAGCCCGTCCTGTGTATCGACCTAATGTAAACAGCCAGTAGCCTATATAAACAACCAGCATTTGAGCTCAGGCTAAATGAAGCCCCAAAGTATGTTTGAGCAGCAAGAAATCAAATGTCAATACATGTATTTCCAACTTGTAAACTGTTGTTTCTCTGCTTGCCAGCAAGAATTCTCTTTTTTGCAAATTTCTTGGAAGTTTGGCATCGCAGTTTGCAGTTTCCCCCAAGAACAGGATGCCAGGGGACATTGCTGGTGTCTCGCAGCCCTCCCTGTACCCTTGGCCAAGCACCTCCCAAAATCAAGCTCCCAGTGGAAGGAGGAGCACAGCAGTAGGGGCTGAAGGAGCCTCAGGGGGAGGTGGGGGCAGGGGGCAGGTTCAGCCCTAACATCCCAAAGGCGATTCTGCAAGTTTCAAAACTTCCCGTTGGAAAAAATTCAATCAAACTGACTACGGTTTCATATATGATTATCCATACAGTCAACTTTAACAACTGGACTGTCCTGGAAATTTGTCTTGTTTCTTAGAAAACTCTTTATTTGGCATAGAAGTCTATGAGAAAACAACGGTATTTCAAAATTATCCCTTTTTTTCCCTTTGAGAGGCAGTATATATTTTCTCTGAAAATATATAAATATTCTTTAAAACTCATTTCACAGATCAAGGTTAATCTTTACTGTAGATTTGACTACATAGCTATTTCACTGCTTTACTCAGAGGCAAATACTGAGCTGGACTAGAAGTAAATGGAAACGGTGAAAGGGGAGGGAGGGGACACACAGGGCAAACAAAGAAAAGGGGGCTTAAAAGGGGGACCCTCGTAGAGCTATACTTAGTAACGGCAGGGAAAATAAATAAATAGATGGAGTTATTTTGGGTAGCTGAAAGAAACTACAGAAAGAAAACAAGCCTTTTATCTTGAAATAATCCGTTTGACTTCAGCCCACCTTGGCAGATAGCTGTTTGCTCTCTGAGGAGAAAGGAACCAGATGGTCCTCATATTTCTAATGGCTGCGTATCTACATGACAAGCACCATCTCGGAGGTTAGCAGTAACTGCTGGAAGCTTCATGGGTGTGTGTGGGTGTGAATGATTAAGAGAACATGAACATTTTCTTGTCTTTTTTTTTTTTTTCTTTTCCTCTTTTTCTTATTTTGCCTTTTGTGGTTTGGTTTTTTTTTCCCCTCTCCTGCACTAGGCAGTCTGGGATGGGAAACACCCTCCCAGCAAAGGCTGCACATCAGCCACCCAGGCTGCATCGGCACCTTCATGAGGTGGATGGAGGACTCTGGTTTGGTTTCAGTTCAGCACTTTTCATTAACTGGATTCATTGCAAGAGTACAGAGATGGTCCAGAGACAAGCTCTCGAGTGTAACCATGCCTCTTGCAAGACTGTTGACTTTCTGCATCCACGCCAAGAGTAAAAATCAGACAGAATTCAGCCTGAGGTGAACCCTGCTGGGGCATAATGCATTAGGTTTCTGTACTGCTGAACCATGTAATGAATCCCAGGGTTGGTGCTAATGCAAAACTAGTGGTGATGTGCTAAATGGTTTAACTGCTCATAAAATGGTGGCTAACTACCTGTCCAGTTTTTGTCGGGCAGAGGAAGTTTAGCAGTAGTAATAAAACCATATTATATTAAGTTACAGTGCCTAGCTCTAAACAAAAGGAAAAAAAAACTTAATTAAAATAGTTATGTTACAAACAGGGAGTCAGAGGGGAAAGCAGGCTGCAGTCTTCCCCTTACTGTCCTGAAGGAAACAGGTTCTCATTCAGAAGTTTTCACAGCAAAAAATGACACTTCAAACGAACTATTTTAAAGCTACCTTGAGCTCTGTTTAACTACTCACAAGAATCGATTGGCATGAATGATAAGAATCCACTTACCCTGAAGCCTCTCAGAATAGCTGCACCATTCAACCCTGCTTGGGGTAGTAACTGTATTTTCATTACAAAACCAAGATTTTGCCTCAAATCACGGTGTGAAAGAAATACTCTAGGTGGCTTTTGAGAATGGAAACCCACATCCATCCTACTTTAGTTACATTTTCACAAAATGAAAAATAAAATGCACCGTTAAAATAAGCTTACTTGAATATTCAATAACAACAGGAGGGAAAAAAAGAAAAAATAGAAGCCTTAGAAAATATGAAACTTCACAGGCAGAATGATTACCTCCGGAACAAGCCTTAGAAATTATAAGCTAAATTTGGATCTTTAGGACTGACCAAAAATTAACCTAGAAACATTACTGCTCCATATTGTGGACTATCCAGCACTTCCTGTATCAGCACCCAGTAAATGCATCCCCCCAGGTACTCAGAAAAAGAAAATTGTGTATATTTATGAGATTCTGTGGTGTCCTGCATCGCTCTATACATACCAGCTTACCCTTATATTGTAAGAAATGTCATATACTGAACTGCAAGATGATCAGTTATTAAGAGAATGTCACATAACTTCATAGCTTAATCCCTTACCCCCCCATATCTCTCACTGCAGCTGAGGACCACCAATAGAGTCAAAGGTACCCACAAAGGTTTAGAAGCATCTTACAGTTTATGTAAGACTATACTTTTCTGAAAATACTAGTTATAATTAAGAGCCTTTAGTATCACAAAATTTAAGAATTTTACTTTATATAAATTCTTACTGTCAACAGCTCAGTTCCTCAAGGTCAGAAAAGTGACAAATCAGGTATTGCTGCAAATACTTACACTAACTAACCAAGACACAACCACTCACCTCTAACCAGTAGCAAATCCCAGCTTCTTGAGAGCTCTGCGGTAGGTTTATAGATTCAGTTCTGTTAGTTACAGATGCTTCCTATTTCCTTTACAGCACTAAAGACAGCAAGCTACTGGCAGACAGTAATGATGAGGGTCACCTGAGAAGAGGTGTGCTTCTAATAGGTCACACTTGCAAAAAAATTTAGAAAAACTCATTAACAACACAATTCTGTTGAAAAGAACATGAAAACCTGCATAATAATATTATCTAGTGTGTATATATATTTATAAGGATTATTTTTCCTTCTTATGCAATTTGTTCACATTAAAAAAGATGGCCTTCAATTAGTTCTTTGCCAAAGAGTGGAAATCTCAAGTAAGATCCCCCCCAGACTTGGGAGGGCAGCGGGCAAGTGATATTTCACTGTTCTCTTTTTACAGGTCACTGTGGCCACTGTCACCTCCCTCGCTGACAATACACCGCTGTCTGCAGCTGCTGTAGGGATGGTCAGTCCCACGCCAGCCGGGTCGGGATCCTGGGCGCTAACATCCCTCACCAAACTGGCACTGCAAATAATTACTTGCAAGCACAACAGAGCTGCTTAAAGCTGCTTTTATCATGTTCTTGACTTTATGGCAAGGGTTTTTTTTTAACCCAGAATTTCCAGATGGAGTCTTCAGCAGCATCTTAAATTCAAAACAAGTGCATGTGGAAGTGACATAGCTCTTTTAAAAGAGAATATTAGTGATCTAATTATCATTTTTTTAGAGGATGAAGGTACCATTAAGGCACTTTTCTTCACAGGAATACAGATTTCACCAAGCACAACAGTCTTCAAGGTTTTCCATGTATGAATTAAATCCTTTAAAGGTCTCAGCAGAGCAGGGCCACAGCTAAATATGTGTTGTATCAATATGAACTGTGGAACCGAAAAATTTTAAGTAATCAGCCTGGAAATATCTACTTTTACTACTCGAGTGTTATAGAAAGCCAGCATGACACTGCTTCTTAGTTTTAAACCACAGGTAGCCTTTGGGGACTATTGCAGGCTGCAGTGAAGCTTTGTAGCACGTGCAGATGTCTTCCCACACAGGAGCAAAGGATCGGGGTGGCAGGGGAAGGACAGCCTTGCTCTGTGCCCCGTGCCTTGCTTGGCGAGGGCACGTCTGAGGGTGCCTGTTTTGCTCGGGGACAGGGGTTGGCTGGGGCCTGAGATCAACCCTGCTGCTGGCTTGCCTGCACCGCCTCACTGCTGGCTTTTCTCTGGCTGTTTGGGACACCCTGGCTGGTGTTCACCCAGGCAGCCCGGCCATGGAAGGGTAGCTCTGAGCCGTGGGGACCCGAGCCGGTGTGCACCACGCTCCCTGGGGCAGGAGTTTGACCCCAAAGCTCTTAGCAGCACAGGCATGGCCAGCTGAGACCCCGACCAGGGTAACGTGTTAGCACAAGCAAGAAATAATCATGCATAAAGATAATCTTGCCATTGGCAGCTTCTAGGCTGGTGGGGTTTTGTGCGTGGGTTACTGAATCCCAGTGCTCGCCTCAGGAAGGTCAGTATTTTGGTATAACCAAACAATGACGCTAAAGCTTATAGGAGCAGTCTGTCCAAGCTGCACTGCGGTCTGGGGTGGTGGTAGGTCTCAAGCACCCTCGGGATCTGACAACACGTGCACCACTGTACTCATATTCATTAGTTCTCATTGTTTTAATAAATTCACAGATTAAAAACATTGCAATGATTAAGGAATGCATTCCATCAGAAACAAAGGGGTTTGAAGATCTTCATCTTCAGGAATCAGCTTTTGTGTTCTTTTGCATTTCTGATTCCAACAGCTTTAGCATGACAGATGTGCAGCAGAATGTAATTTAAAAGGAGAGGCTAAGTAGTGTGAAATCAGGAATAACTGAAACTAAAGCTTGACTAGAAAAGCAAAACTTTCATAATTAAACTTGTTTCAGTATGATGGATGGTTTTGATTTGCATAGACAGCTCTGTGAGCATACATCTGGGTAATACCAAACTACTGTCCAAGAAACATGTCAGATGCTTTAGATTAGGGATTATATTTTTAGTCTTTCTTTAGTTCCCTTGTTATACATATCATTTGAAGGCAGTTGATTTGCCAGTTGCCGTAAACCCTGTTTAAATATTCTCCATGTCTAACAATATCACCAAAGGAAAGCTGAGTACTGAAAACCGCCCTGGCCCAGTGTGACCTTTTTCCTCTGGAGCGCCTGTAAATGCTGCTCTCACAGCAGCAGCACCCGGCTCTGTAGTGGACTTTGCAGAACAGTTGTATTTCTAACAGTTCAAGATGGTTCAGATCTGGTCACGTACGTATTTTTTCAGAGGTTTCAGTGACAGATCCAAATCTTGAAACTCTATACTGAACATGAAGCTTATCATATGGCAAAGGAGTGGAGACTCTTGTTTATTATTAATAGCAGCCCATATAAACACAAGCCAAGTCCGGTCAGAGATGCTTCTCCCCACCCAGCACTGCTGTAGATTACATTTGCCTGCTGCTTTTTACATTACCATTATTCATAGTCCTTCATTTCTCTCGGTTGTGAATGATGGACAGAAACGGACAATGCACAAGGGTTTGGAGTGCGGATTTTAAAACACGTGGGAAGAATAGAAATGATATATCTATGGATACTCCCTCAGAGGTCTCAGCTCTAACACCACGAAAGAGGGACTCTCAGCAGTGTGTCCTTTCTGGCAAGGAGGCTGAGGGAGGCAGAGATTAAAGTACCTGGTTTACACTTTTGGAGATTTGGCAGATTTTCATTTGGCAGACACTTGGGGCATTAATACAAGTCTGGCCAATGTTACCTGCCTGGCTGGGTCTTCTGCATTCAGTGCAAGGAAGGAAAGATATATTTTGATCATACATGCATATGTGTTTATACATACATTGATTAATCCATGGTTTTCCTTGGCTATAAAATACTGTTTTTCAAGCTTAACTTGACCCTTTCTACTTCAGCCTCTGAGGAGACCACAGTCTTCCCTGAAACATTCTTCTTCAAAGGACATCATCTGAATGTGTACATATTTATATCTCTCAATATGCATATATATTTATATGTCTCTTTCTCTCTCCAGATATATATTTAAAAGGTCTTAAGCACTGATTGTCAGCTCTTTAGTTTATGTACACCACCAGCACAGGCAGTGGAAATAAATTCATAATCTCATAAGGATCAGACCCTTATATATGTAGCTACAAATTCATCTCACTGAATTTTATTTTCATAGGCCACCTATCACCTAACGATGATATATCTGAATAGATATAATGCATCGAGATAATAAGGTTAAGCTACCACACTGAGGAATGCAGTATAAATCTAGATAGGTAGAAAAAATAGAGTGGGATTAGTGATGTTTTACAGCTCATGGAAGACAGGAAAATATACATCAGTAGCTTCTAAAAAAGTTATACAAAGTTCCAGGTTCGAAAACCCATATTCTTGCTCAATTGCCTGTCTCCTTTCAGTCTTTCTATTTATAAACGCTATTGTTGTGTGTGTCTTCATTAGTCCCTCTTGAGAATAATCGTTAAAAGGTCAGTGCGTTCATATGATATTAATACAGTATGTTTAAAAACATTTAATATTCTGCTACCCATAGGAATAGGTCATTCTGATGGGTAAACATTTTAAGAGAAGCAAGTAAATTAGATTTTGCTGAGCTGGCAAGATGCATCCAAAAATTGGATGTTTTGGGAGACAGGCTCAATGAAGATTTTGTACCTTAAAATTCTTTTTATTTATAGCCTGTGATTTGATTACACCGTTGGATACCAATTACTCCAGAAGTTAATGAGCTGTGTAATTTCCCATAAAACAACAATCTCATGCAAAGTATGTTAGTAAAGGAAACAGTATAATTGGGGGGTGAAGAGGGTTTTTTCCCTTGTTTCCATAAAATAAACAAAAGGAAATTATTTCAAAGCACTTTTTTAAAATTATGTGTAGTTAATAATTAACTATGAAAAAAATGCTCAGCATGAAGTAGATTCTCTAAGGAATGGTAGAGCGAGGAGGAAAAAGACCTCCAAGTTAAACAGAGAGTGAATTACATCCAGCAAAGACTGTGGCCCAGGCTCTGAGGACTCTCCCAGGAAGAGCGGGATGCTGTGTAAAAATACTTTCCGTCTTCTCCCATGACCTTTTAGGCAGCAGGTCTCTAACAGCTGCAGCTCCTTCCTTTCTCTGAGCCGGACCTACCATCTTCCCTATGTGACAGATACAGACTGGAGTCCATCTGGTTGCTGCAAGACATGCTTTTGCTGTGCCCAAGGTGAAATAAAGTGCATCTGGGAGTACAATTCCCCGGATTTCCTCCTGCCACGAGCATCTCTGCACCTGCTGCCCAGCACTGTGGAGTACATACCACTAACGGTGCCTGGACCCCAGCCCAGCAGCACTGGAAACAGACCACTTGACATTTGTTCAGAATACCTTACCATGTATCTGGACATTTTTAAGGTAGTAAATTATACCCATCGTTGCCATAGAGAAAAATCACCAGCTTTCTTCTCCAGATAACTTATGGGAAGGGGCTTGAGCTGAAGATGCTCAGACGAACAGAATGCCCGGAGTAAAGAAAAGATGATTTTTCCCAATCAAATGGCACAGACCAAAATATTCTCTCAGACACCTCATTATTCCTATTAAGGTAACATTTTGATTTGAAACATCTGTGGGTTCTTGAGGCCTGACTGAACCTGACATTCTCAACCTTCGGCAACTGTATTACGCCTGGCATGCATTTATGCGTACATGTGCCTTGGGGGAAAGGCAAGGAAGGGCTGAGCGTATTCTGGTAAAGTGGGATCCCTCTCCAAACTCCTCCTGGGTATAGGGTGCCAGCAACATCCCAGTCCTTCTGTTTGCGGGCAGTCCTGATGTCCACACAGAGCAGGACTTGGTCCACAGCAAGTTTGAATGTTATACCTCCAAAAGGATTTCCATAGACATCATCTCTGCCATTTCACCCCAAAAGGTCTACTGCCTTCCTTTACCTCTGCTGGATGACAGATCCAGGCTGAAGCCCATCTGGCTGCTGAAAAACAGATTCCTGCATTTCCTTCCCAAACAAAGCAGGTATCTTGTCTACCAGTATCATCCTTCTTTTCTAAGATCATGAAGATTTTGACTACAAGCAGAAAAAAAACCCAAAACAACCAACCAACAAACAAACAAAAAACACAAACATGAATTAACATCAAAAGAAGGAAAAAACTTCTTTCAGACACAACTATAATTTAAAGCCCTACAAAATGAAGGCATTTCTGAATAACTAACTAGGCTCATCTCTGGTTAGCATAAAGGTATGCCTACTACTAATTCTTTGTGTAGAAATCCTTGAGGAGGAAAAGATATATTCTCAGCAAAATAAAATGTTGTCAGCTCTTTAAGCCTTAGTGGGAACTGAAAATGTCAAGCTTATACCTGTTAGGCATCATTTAAATTGAAATATGGACCTTCTTCAGTCTTCAAAGTAATGCACTTCAGGTGATAATGATGGATTAACGTTGAGAGAAAATGACCTAGCAGCCTGTTAGTTACTTTTTTTCAACTGAGTGGGAGCACACCAAATTTTTCATCGATCTGCCAATTGGAGACAGCTGAAAAATGACGACTGCGCTTACTACAGGCTTCGTACATAAATATTCACTGATGAGCACATTAAAATATGGGAAAGCAGAGGAACAGTTTGTTAAAATTCTGCTGCATTTAGACTCGTGTTCAAACAGCTATATATTTCTAAACAGTGAGGGTTTACAAGTTCAAAGAGCTGCCCCCTTCGCAGTCAAGTTTCTTATAAGTTTCTTACAACATCACACAAATGCATTTTACAAGGCAACTCCTTTACTCACAAGATTAATTCAGTGCCCTTTAAACTGTGGGAGTCGTATTTAAATGTGGTTTAGATTAAAGTGATTTAGCATTATTCCAACATCCAACAACATGAATGTATGTTTTCAATGGATGAATCTGAAATCAGCTGTTCTGCATTGTTAAGCCTCTTACAACAAGCTGTTTGGATTGCTGGCTGCTCAGCACCCCAAAGGGACAGATTAATCTCTGAACTCTGTGGCTGACTCCTATTTAGAGTCCTCAAGCGTCTGCTGTTCATCTGAGCAGCCCTCAGACAAATAAGACAATTTAGAGGAATCAATAACAAGCAATTCCAGGCAGCGGTGAATTGAAGATAACTCTCACCCTAGGCAGATGCAGAGATGATAGCTGCACCCTTTGCTTCATAAAACCCACCTTTGAGGTTGTCGGGGTGATGCTCCCTGAGCAGGGAAGAGTCATCTGGAGTACAGGGGACACAGAGTCTCACTAAAATAATGAGGATTTTGCCTGAAACGTGGCACATGCCATACAGGTCAAAGTGATGCTGCGAAGAGCACGTTCGCTTGGGAGCGTAGCAAAAAGCCCATGAATGCGCATTGTGATACACCCCGGCAGGGGCAGCACCAACATAGACACAACGGCAAACCCTTCATAATGTCATTAGTCATAAGTAATAAAGTAGGAACAAAAGGGGGTTTCTTTCTGAAGAGAGCAGTTAGTTTTTCCACTTCAGAGACCAGAGAGAGATGACTTTTGTTACCTGGAGCACTGAAATGTGCAGGAAATGGGGCTCCGTGGATCACTCAGGCATGAAGCCTATGAACCTGAGATCTTAGAGACAAGTAAAAGACACAAGAAAATAAATGTAATTCAGTAACTGTTCAGATGAGAAAAGCTTTGCCTCTGCTCATCAGTGAAACCTAACAGCAATAGCAGGTGCACAAAAAGCAAATCCACCACACGCATAAACGTGAAGCAGGGACACCTTACTGACACACTGGGGTCAAAATATGAGAGGGAGCCCTTTAGATCATTAGTAATCAAATTCACCAAACTGTTGATAAATAAATAGTTTGAATTCAAGCTGGTGGTTGTTTCTGGGAGTCCTATTACCTACTATCACCCACTACTGAGATGAATTCTGATTTATTAGTGGAAATGCGAACCACACAGTTGCTCGCTGCAGTTCCTGCAGATCGGCTTGCGCATCAGTTTGAGAACGGAGGATTTTGCCAGCAGGGTCTTCCAGCGCTGCACACACCACCTCTCAAGGGGTCCTGCCGGCATTCATGGTCCTCTGGATGCCTCACCCAGCTTTTTGAGAGCTCTGAAAAATGGGGACAACAGGTAAGTCATAAGGTACAAAATAGATAGGAGATCCACAGTGGCTACAATAGCTCAAAGAACCACGGAGGTTACAGGGCAAATAAGCAGTCTTTCTTTTTTGAGTACCGATTAGCACAGATGACGTTAAAGGTGACTGAATCATAGAATCATAGAATTGTCTAGGTTGGAAGAGACCCTTGGGATCATCGAGTCCAACCATCTACCCTACTCTACAAAGTTCTCCCCTACACCATATCTGCCAACACCACATCTAAACGTCTCTTAAACACATCCAGGGATGGTGACTCAACCACCCCTCCCTGGGCAGTCTATTCCAATGCCCAACCACCCTTTCTGTGAAAAATTCTTTCCTAATGTTCAGTCTAAACCTACCCTGTTGGAGCTTGAAGCCATTCCCTCTTGTTCTGTCATTAATTACCTGTGAGAAGAGACCAGCACCAACCTCTCTACAGTGTCCTTTCAAATAGTTGTAGAGAGTGATGAGGTCTCCCCTCAGCCTTCTCTTCCTCAAACTAAACAGTCCCAGCTCCTTCAACAGCTTTCCTGGATGCAAGAGTAAGGGGTTTCCAGCGTGTAAGTCAGCAACTGAACTGCTCTTCTTCTGAACATGGTCTTTCACCCGCCTGCTGGTGCTGCACATGGATTTGCTCACTGCAGACACGGGAGATGGGCACAAGGCTGACACAGCCGGGCAGAGGCACTGGGGCTCTGATGGAGCCTGTGGTGAAACCCAAAGACACAGTACCTGATCCACCAAAGCAGGTGGGGACATGCTATATGATCCACTGCAAGGATGCTTTCTGTAGACCTCGTTTGGCCTTTTAGTGCTCTAGTTAATAATTAATGGCAAACAAGTTTCTAGGGAATAATACAGAGTGAATATAAAATAAAGGCAACCTGTAATGAAGCAATGCATGTGACTTCTTATCAGACAGAGGGGGAAGTTTGGTACTCTGTCCTTTACTGCCATTTTCCCCAAATGTTGGGTTTTTTTCCTATGGAATGAATGATTTCAAATCAAGTTAAGGGGAAAATAATCAAGCGACAGACATGTCCCCCAGGATCTCTTCTTGATTTCTCACAAGTGTCCTTTGAAACAGAGTTCCAAATTCTAATAACCCACTGTTTGCAGGAAAGGCAGGATGAGAAGCAGACAGGATTTTTTGCATATCATGGAGTTTCTTTGGGATGGTGAAAATCTTATCCCACAGACCTGCATATCTGCATAGGACATCCTAACCATTCATTTTAAGCTGTTTTGTACCCATGCTAGGTTTTCTGCTACATCCAGTTATGGCAAGGAGACCCAAGGTGACAAGACATGATGCTGGCATTGCTTAACATGCAAATAACCCCATTGCTATATTGGTGTCAGGGGTCTGGTCAGGGACTCTCTTCTGTGGAAGAGCAACTCTTTCTTTGTCTGCATAGCAGGTCCCAAAACTCCCAGCAGGGCCATGATGACGCCACACCAGAAGAGTCCTTGGCTGAACAAAGCCAGTGTAAAAAGTCTAGTGGAGGTAAGACCTTACAGAAAACACATGTAGGTCAGGCAGGAGCAAATGATGGGCCTCATCAGAGAGGTGTCTTGGTGATGGAAAGATCAGTGCCTGAATTATGAGAAGAGAAGAGCTTTTTCCAGGAGCTGCACCAGTTCAGAGAGCACTCACAGTACTCTGCTCACGCTGGTGGCTGCCTTGGCAGGGAAATGCATGTGGCTCCACCTCAGTCGCAGGGGAGGACTGAGGTCACTGCAAAGCTTTTGGCTCCTTCCCTCCATGGCGTGCCTGGCTTGGAGGACTTTTTCCTTTGCCTTGTGGTGCTTGTCCCAGTGGGAGACTAATGAGTCCCAGCTGTGGTACCCAGAATGGCTCATTTTGGTCACCAGCTGCCGTACCTGAGGTGTTGGTGCTGGACATTCAGCAGAAGTCAGCTTGAATGCAGTTGTGAAAACAAAAGTTGTTGGCAGAACCAAAGGCTGGGATGGTTTTTCTTTACCTCAGAATTTTGTGTCCTCCGTGCCTGAGGACATGGCAGTCTGATATTTCATGGTTTCAGAGAAGGAGTAGAGATGAGGGAGGTAAGAATACAAGGCCACCAAGGGGAATATGAGCTTTTACCAGGTGGAAGGGGAGGTCATTGTATCCCTTAGGGGATCAGTCAGCTGCAGGATGGACAGAACCAGAGGCTTTCAGTTTTCCCTTTGCCAAGATGCACTTGGAGGAGTTGTACTGGGGGTTTGTAAAGGCCGCCCGGCAATGGAGTCTGGTCCAAGCACTTGTCGCTCTGTGAAAGCAGGAGATGGTATCTGAAGGACTGTAAATCCAAAGACGTACAAGAGATGCTTATGTTAAAAACAATGAACAGGTCAATTAGCTGGTGAGGTCCTGTGTTACCACCACAGCAGACAGGAGGGGACTGAAGGAAGAACGTGCTTACTTATCATCATTGTGCCTTCAGAGGCCAAGAGCAGACATTCAGCTCTCGGTGAGGCTGACAGTTACCTGTTGTCAGATGCATGCTGCCCATACACACCAGCTCTGGGGTCTCCATTCAGATGCTCAGGGAAAAGCCAGCAGATTTCATGAGTTTACTCTGGAGAGATGTGGTGCGCTGCTCTTTGCTGTGCACTCTGTACTGGTGTGGCATTGCTCTCATGCTGGAGTTTTTGGTTATCTACTTGAGGAAGGGGAAACCAATCTCCCACCGCAAACAGCAAACACCAATTGGCAAATTGTCCGTAAATAAATCTCCATCCCCAACTCCATGCTCTCTTGGGAGTAATGGCAACACTTGAGTCACTCTTTCCATAGATCTCAAAGGAGACCACAATATTAAGTTAGTTCATTTAAAAAAATTGCCATCTAACCTGTCCCAGCATTATTAATTAGTTACCAGTTCAGCTGTGCTTTCAGAGACCTACCTGCCTTCCTCACAGAGGCGGGCTGATGGAAGGATGGGGAGAGACAGAGGAAGCAACCCCAGGGCTACGCTAACAACTGGGAGTGCGAATGAAAGGCAATAGCCTTGTAAACGCTAATGACAACGCCGATAACACGGAGCAGGGCCAAGGGGCTAGCCGGGCACCACGGAGGGGAGTGAGAACTGCAAATGCGGCCCGCTGTTCTGCCCTGACCATGTCTATCCCCTCCGTTCATTAAGATAAATTGCCCCATAGATATCAGCACACTTCTTCAGAACCTGCCTGCGACCCCCCGCAAGGGCTGGGCAAAGAAAGAAACCGAGCTTCAGCTGGGACTGAAATGTTGGTTTCTCAAAGAATAGCAATGGGAATCAAGAATACAGTTATTTTCTCCCAGTGAAAACTTTTGTCAGATTTGATACAGTGACTTAACTCTGGTCTCACACTTACGCTGCCATCACAGGCACCAGGCAAGACCTTCTGCGGCTGATCAAATGTTGAACTTTCACAGTAGATCTCTCCAGAACAGCACGGGACAGTCATCTCCATATGCTGGAAAAAGTCACAGTCTTAAACAATGATAAAATATGCCTCTGTGGCTGGGTCTGTGCTTGCATTTTTGTTCAGATTTCTTACCATGACTTTCCCTCACCCCCCGGGTCACTCTGCTAGCGGCTGTAACAGTAGGAGCATTTTTGTAGACCACTGAACTGTTCACAGCTGGTGCCTTATCACATGGGTGCTTTTCCCACTTTTCCCATTGCTATCATTAATGCAGCTTATGTATAGAACTGGGTACCTTCAATATACTGGGCTCTAACAGGTTTTGTAGCTCCCCTGTTTTTAACTGTCTGGTTTCTTTATGATATTACCACTTTTGAAAACCTTTGATTTCAAAATAAATGTGAAATATGGCCGGCATAAATAGTACCCTGAAACAATAAATAAAACCTATGCAGTAATGACAGTCTTGTTCTTCCCAGCTGTGCGAATATTCCTGTGGGAGTCAAACAGGCATAAGTCAGAACAGCCTTAAGGCAGCTCTAATATGCACCTAGGAGGTGGATGGGTCAGACGGCTGGCGTAGGAACAGAGGAGTTTCACGATTACCATAGTTACTGTTTACTCACCATCCCTGGCCCTACACAAAGCACAGATCATGTGGAACTGGGGGTGAAAGCCAGAAACTTTAATATAGAATTAAATTATGGCTAGCAAGGAACAAGCATCAGAAGTTTGGCAATTAGTTCAGCTTACATAATCTCCTCAAAGTCCAGCTGCTTAGCAGAATTATCCAAAGTAAACTACCGCTGGTATTCCTTCTTTTTACAAAAATAATTTTTTTTTTTTTTTAATAACCAAAAATAATCCCCATGTGCAGACTTTGTGCCTAATTAGACATACCTGTTTATTTTCACCCAAGCAAAACTTCTCAGTTCAGTGAGAGGTTTGTCTTGGATGCAGTTATGAATACTGTGAATTTTTGTCATACATTTTAACTCATATCATTATGCCACCCATTAAAACATGGCCATTTATCCTGTACCTAAGATGTGTCAAGCCCTTGCTGCAATAACACAATCGATATACTTTATCAGATAGAGGACACACAGAAGAGGAAGGAGAAAGATACACAGTAAATGAAATTTTTTAAAGGCAAGTGTGGACAAAAGCAATGAGGAAAGACTTTGAGTCACGTTATTTCCACATACTGCCCTAAATTGGCTTACGTATGTGTCTGTGTCCTGGGCTGACAAGAGGCTGGTGAACCTTGGAAGACCCGGGGGCTTCTTTTGGCTTTGAATTTCAATTTGGAAGTGAAATCAGACACTGAGCAAGTTTCACCTGGTTTCAGGTTTCACTGGAAAAGGGGGAAATGGATGAGGAAATGCAGGTAGCTGTCAGAAGGCACCTGCAGTGAAAGAAGTGAGGTTTTGAGCAGCAGCGGCACAGGGAGCGCACTCATATTGCAAACAGAAAAGCATCATCAGGTGAGGAGCATCTGTATCCCTGAGCGTAGGATACTGCAGCTTCTGCGTCTAATAGAGGCGCCCAGAAACTGTGCTCAACAAAGTGATTTTGGTGGTATTTAGCCAAATGCCTGTCTATACGTGACCTTTCTAAATGGTGGAGAGACAAACCACTTCATCCCATAACGTATCAGAAGGCGCAGCCAGACTCCACAGATTTTCCCACAAATATTGTCTACCCTGCAGACCCATTCCAAAAAAAGTTATGGGATGATAAAGTATTTCTCTGATAGTAAGATAAATGCACAACAGCTGGAATGCAAGACCTGGCACCAGAGGGCTTTTGCCAGCAGGCCAAGGAAAAGTGTGCAAAGCAAGTAGGAATGAAATTACATGCCTCGTCTGTCCACGCCGTGTAAGTGCACGGGGCCAACCAACCCAGCGTGATAGATCAGTAATTCGTCATTGTAAGGGAAGCAGTTTACAAAGAGCACCAGAATCCTTGAAAGACGTGTAACACATTGATTGAATTCCCCAATTAATATTTTACCAGTAAGAAAAACCCAAGTGAGATTTAATTATATACCCCACAAAAAAAAATATCATTAAGCATTACAGCTGCTTCATTCCGCCCTTCCCAATTTCTGATTTTTATCAGCAGATTAAAACGCTTCCAGCTGAAAGGCTAATTAACTGTTTTCATGTTTTCTGCCTGTCCTGATCACAGGGAAAATCTACAGTCCAAGGGAAGCACAGTTATAAGAAACTGGAAGGATTACTGCCTACGCTGTGTGATTTCCAATGAAAGAAAGTGTGTTGGCCTTCAGCTCTCCATCCTGCTCTCTTACGTTCACGCACTCAAAAGCTGCAGTGTCTGTGTTCTAGCTGATAGAGCTCCTTTGTCACAAGCTCGCCCTCCTCCCCGTTAAACACTTTCTCTCTCTTCTCTCCATGCGCAGATCTTATTCTTAGAAGAATTCAGTTGTAAACATGGAAAAGGTTGGGAAAAAAACAAACTTGTGCTTATTACTACAGCAGCAAAGCACTACTGGCATAGAATCACATCCCGGGGTCTCTCTCTCCACTACCAGTTTTTATTAGGCTTTTTACATTTTTCCAACCATTTTCCAAATTTGTGAAAATCTTAATCACTGAATCAGACTAAATGCAGAGATGATACGAGTAGATATTTTCCTACGCCCTTTAGTACCCACAGTAAGCTATCTACATATTTATAAAAAATACCTAAAAATGTCTAATTGTATAAGAGTTCACAAATTTACACATTAACAAAACTCCTTTCTAGCAGGCATAGCACTATGCATGTTTTGGACTAGTGTTTAGTTGTCTGTGTGTTTATACACACACACACACACACACATCAGTCAAAAACATTCACAGACTGCATAAAAATATCATCCTGGTTTTAATTTTGAGGAATATTTTGTTTCATTTTTACTCTGGTTGCCTTTTTTTTTTTTCTTTCTTTTTCTTTGTTTTTGGAGCAGTTGCATTTATAGCACAGAACATCATCTTTAATGAAAAATGGGAAAGCTCCGCAAAGGAACACTCTGGACTAAGTCATATGAGTTTTTGACTTAACAAATTAAGGCCTGGTGCAGCACATACTTTATTTCATGTTCTGCGTGCACAGTGGTTCTGCTGAATGTGTGAAGTCAAGCATATATTTTGGTAGTTTAATATTAAAAAAAACAGATCCTTAGTATATATTGAATAGCATTCATTGAAACAAGACCAATATTGCACCACTTTGGAATATAGTCCAAATCAATTATATGTAACCTGTCTAAATGTGGTTTTATGTATAAAATATATATACATACGTATATATTTTGTGCATAAATAATATAGGAGCTGGAATAATTTTGGTATAATTATTTGATACATCTGGCCATTTCTGAGTTTTTCAAACTATACTGTTCAAACTCAGCATTCAAACAGGAAAACACACGCTGGATGTCTCTTACTTAACAGATTTGTGACACATGTTCTGTACCAGTAAACAAATAATTTGACTGTGTGAAAAATTTTGCAATATAGAAGTCTGGATGAGTTGAATTTTCCTTTACGCACTGGAATGAGCATGATTTTTTCTTCCCCTAATATTTTAAAGTGAGAGAATGATACAACAGCATTCAGCAAGAGATCTTTTGTCACCTGATAATGTCTCTGTTTGCTGGACTAGAGTGCCAATTTCCAGGCACTCTCAGGTGACCATCCTTGTTTGCCAGATGTTAGCGCTTCCATCATCTGAATTTTAGCAATTTGTGCCTATGGCCCATCTCCCAGATACCTGAGCCGGCTGCTCAGGGGCAGGGCAGGCAGGTTTGCACAGCCTGGGCTACCATCCAGCCAGGTAAACTCTAAGCGTGGTACCTGACCAGCTAACACATCCTCCAAAAAATCCCGTCATTGCTTATCACAGAGCAGCGAGCATCCCACACAGCTGCTCCGCTGAGGGATCAGATCATGGCGTACTTGGGTGATTAGTGTAGAGGTAGCCAGATCTGGTGCTCCCAAGAACCCCAGCCCAGACATCACCGATGGGAGGGCTGGGAGGGATGCAACAGGCTCCGCAAAATACCTAATGTAGCTCGAGCACAGCTGAGGCACAGCAGCCTCACCACCCTGCCACCATTATTATATACACCAGAAAATATTACTCCTGACGTAGGTTCAATATCATCTAAAAAAATCCTTAAAAAAAGAAACAGCACAACGTTTAGAAACCACTAGGTCTATATTTTGCCCGAAAAATAAATGTTATTTGCACTCCAGTACAAGATGTCATCATGACTGTAGCATGGTATGTAATGAGAGAGTAACTCCAAGCTGCCAACAGAGATGATCCAAAATAAGCAGCACACTGTAAATCCACAAACAGCAAAATTAGGGCTTTCGCTTACGTTTTTTTTTCTCTGGATGTAGCTTAAAATTGAGCTGAAATTACCTTTTATCAGCGTGGCTCTGAAAACCTGATCTAAACAAGTCAGTGGAGGCAAGGGGAAAGAGTGGGCATCTCTTACTACACTTCACAGCCACTGCTCTTGCAAGCCACCTATTTGCGGCATACAAGCGAAAACCACAGAAAAGTCAAAGACCTTGAAACATCACGTCTAGATCCTAATATTCCATCTGATTACAAGTCAGATACTCACACGTTGCCAGCCTTGCACGCCGTCTGGCTGAAGCAGGTTTCACAGAGGCACTGGCCTTCACACCGCTCCTCTGCTGTCAAACGTCCCTGACGTCTCGCAGGCACCAGCCATATCCAAGCTGCTTCTGGAAGTGAGATGGGAGAATTTTTGAACACAAAATAACTTTCTTATTTTTATACCTATCTACGCCAAATGTTTCAGACAGATATTTTATGTTGAAATAAGCATTTACAAGGATCTGAGGCTAAAATATCGGGACAATTTTTACACCTCAGTATGAGGCTGAATCCTGCATCAGTTCAAGATAAAATGTGTTTCCTACCCTTAACTCCCACAAACATCACAAGGCATAGAGTAACACATGCCGGAAAAAGTGTCAGTGTCTTCTAATTAAGTCCTAATGGGAGCTATTTTCTGGGAACTGTATTTAAATTCAGGATAAATGAAGCTGTGGATAATGCAAGGTATTTTCTTTTGTAAAAGAGAGAAAGGTTACAAATTTGGTGGCTTCTAGTTACACAGCTCTTTTATATCTTTGCATCTTTAAGTCTCCAGCCCTGCAAGATGGAGCATATGTTTGGTCTTACTTATTGCATTGACTCCATATCTAAAAGTTAATCCATTAAATAAGCCTCTGCCTGGTTGAGATTAATTCCCACATATGTGTTGTCTGGGACACACAGTATAGTTTATTTTATGAGAAACAATTGCTATCTTAATTTGCTAAAATTTTTAAAAATATTGACAGCTGTGCTATTCAGCCAATGCAGAAGTGCATCAGGAGTAAGAACTTATTCTCAGATGTTGGATTTTAACCCCACCAAGGTCAGCTATGCTACTTGCGTACCCTGACGTAAGACAGGGAACAACCAGATATAGGATCATTTAATTCTCTCTAATTTGAAGCTTGATTCAGTTTTATAGACACAAAGAGTTTCTGCGTGCAGTCATAGAGAAATCCAGCATTAAAGTTGTAGAGGTCTTCTCAGCTGCATTGTCTGCTGGACGCACTGTGTTTTGCTTATTTTATGGCTGCTTGCATTAAAAAAAAAAAGTGTTCTTTTGCTTCCTATTATTTTTTTTCTTAAACTACTCAAAAAAGACTTTTGTTACAAAGCTCTGCTTAAATGTTCATGTTTCATTTTGATGCTGTTTAGCTGTTTATTTTCATCGTTCAATTCACTGGACTATTTTACCCTCCAAAAAAGACGGTACATGGGCAGTGTTTCCCCTTTGAAAAACTGTTGGAAGCCTGGATTAAAAATACTGTGAGCAGAAAGCCTGACAACTGTATGGAAGAAGACAAAAAAAAAAAGCCAAAAAAAGATGCAAAGCGATGTCCCACTGACTTCCTCATCTGTCTGTCAGACATCAGCCCTGGCACTGGCGTAGCCGGGCCACCCACCTCCCTGAGGAGAGCCGTGTTAAACGGGGCCACCTCCAACAGGGAGACTGTCACTGCCTCAGTGTGATGTTGACCTACTGTGACAACGGGGGGAGGAGAAGCAATAAATCAGACGTCGGAGGGAGGTGGCTCTTTGTGGGGCTGTCGAGGGAGCTCTCGGAGCGTGCCCCAAGGTAGGAAAGGAGTTGCGGTAAACCCAAGGGCTGTTTGGACTCGTGTGTGCATGAGGAGAGCCGCCCTGAAACGCGGGTTTCAAAGATGAGAGAGCAAAGCAGGCAACAGTTCTCCTCGGGAGTAATAATAATAATTATTTTATGGCCTACAAATACTGGAGACTGGGTTAGAGGAGCCTTTCCGATCTCTGGAGAGCAGCTGAGAGCCCAAAGAGGATCCCAGGACAGCACGTGATGGGGTTATGGTCCCCCGAGTCAGCTCCAGCCAGCCCTCGCCAGACTTCTGCAGGAGTGAAATTGCCCTCTATGGCACAGCTTTTTGCCAGAGTCCACCTCCAAACCACACTGCTCTCCTGGAGGATCATAAACTCAAGGAACTTCAGGGCAACAGCAATTTGGCTTGGTCCTGGTGTCTTAATGACTGACACTCATGGGGAAGTGTTTTTTTCTTGGCCAGAACTGCAGGATCAAACTCTTAACAGCCAGAGTTCCTAATTTTATAAATGTAGACTTTAAAAACACAATACAGGCAGGAATTCATAGGAATTGTATAGTCCCATTGAGAGTTTTAATTTTTGTAAACAATAACACAGGCTTATGAAGCGATCCTGAAAAAAAGATACTTGAGATGCTTCCTGAAGAGAGGAGGAGGTTAGGCGAGCTGACAGGCAGAGAGAAAACAGCTCCTGAAAACTTTCAGCAGAAATTAAATAAGTAAACAACAGTCTTTGAATTTCTGGGGTTTAGTCAAAAAGTGATTTACTTGGGTTTGTTTGGGGTAACAACAAAAATACCTCAAACAACCCCACATTTTCAGCTTTCACTTTTTTATTTCGTGGAAACCTTTTAAAGAATTAAGTGCATACATTTCTCATAAGAAAGAATTCAAGGGAGAACTTTGTCCATCTCTAGGGAGCATCCAGGAGACATTTCATGTCTTTATTGCATACTGAAAAAGAAAAAGTGCCTAATGTAATAAGTAAGCCCTGATTTTTGCAGGCAAAAATTTGTCTTGCCAAGTTTCACACTGGAACACACTGCAGATCTCCCATGTATTTTCTTCTTGGGAATTTTTGCCAAATCAGAAGATACAGTTTGCTTACAAGTACCACCTGCTGATTTTGTGGAAAACAGGAAGAACTCAAGTTTGACACACGACCTCTGAAAATTTTTCTTTTTACAAACAAAACAGAAAACACTTCTCCAGCATCATCAAGTCCCAAGCCAACATAATTTGCAAAAAGTTAGAGCATTTTCTTTTTTTTAACTGAAAACACTCTTAGGCTGTTTCCACAGAAACCACATGCAAATGTTTGACAACTTTTTTCTTATACTTTCAGACAGAAGTCAAGAAAGAAGTAGTACTTTTCCTTTAATTATTTTTATGTGATATAGGAATTAACATTAAAAAATCCAGTGTAATTTGTTATTTTTTTTCTTTTTCAATTTTTGTGCAGGCAGCTAACCAATTGTAATAGTTAGGTTCAAGAAAAAATGGTAGACTGTTTAGGATTTTTTCCTTCATTTAAATGTATTTTGTTCCAGTTTTCTTTAAATCTAGTAAGTGCCTTAATTTCTAGCACTCTAAAGTGGCTGCCATAACCTCACAGCTCCCTGTAAATTTTCCTATGTATGGACACTGGCATTTGAAAGAAGAGCTGCAGTGTTTCTGCCTAACATATTAATCGCCTCTGCTCCTAGTAATTTATCTTTTCCAATGTCTGCATAAAATAAATTACTTGTAATGGCAACAAAAATAGCTATCAAATATACAGCACTGTCCCACTCTGTATTATTAAAGCCTCATTTTAACAACATGAGTGCAGATCCTGTTGGTCTCACCTGCTCAGCTATTAGTTTCAATTTGTCTCCCAACGCTTGCCAACACGCTGGGGTGTGTGAGCAGTCCCAGAAGACCTCTTTGGAAAATCTCACTACATTCCCACACCTCTGACAATATTTCACTATACCTCAGGGTAATGCTAAACAATCTTTGCATTGTCCTATGCCATCTGTTCAGCATTTTTAAGCGTAACTGCTCCATATTGGCGTCTCATGCGTTGTAACCAGTTTCTGGTATACCATACCATTCGTTTTTGTCATACCCTTTCCTTCCAGTTCATTTCTTTTTCATCGCTAGCCAGCACCGAGTATCGCACAAATGCGCTGCATGATGCAGCCAGGAAACTGAAGCAGTGGAGGGAGCATCGCCTTGCTCTTTATTATTGCCAGAAGCAGTATATTCTCAGCTCCCTACCTAGGGGGACCAGCTTGCATCACTTCCAGGAGAGCTAGTGAGTATGGTGCGATAAATCCCATGCTAATAACAGGGTAGTGTGCCCACGCAGGAGAAATACTGCACAGGCACTGAATCAGATACAGGTAAGGCACTGCTGTTGCAAACTCAGCGTGGACATCACAATTCAATTGTGCCCAGGTGTCTCGCACCACAGGGAGGGAGCATATCCAGCTGGGCGCTACTTCCATCCAGCAGCCACAAAGTTAAAGCCAATTTGGGTTTTAAAGCTGTTAGAGTCCTGGCGGCTCGGACACTGCCACATGCCCCCACCCGCTGGGTGACCTGCTGGTCTCCAGGCTTGGCATTGGCAGAGGAGCCTGGAGCCCAGCGCTCCCTCTTGGCTCCACTAACGGCTCGCCCTGGGTCTTTAGCACTGCACTTAAGCATAAATATATTACATCAGGCTTTCTCATTTGTAAAATGAGGATGTGTATCCTTATTTGGGAAGTATTTTGGAGCTGGGAGTGAGGAAATTGTGTAAATGCTAAAAACATTATTGCACTTTCACTGTTTGAGTTCTAAGATTTTAAATGGAAGTATTTTATTTAAAACCTCCTAGCTTTTAGACTCCTCAGTACACAACACCAGTGACTGCTTTCCCTAATAATTCATGTCTTCAAGTCCTCAACTGGTATCCTAAGTGAGTGCATTTCCAGTACCTGAGGAATAATAACGAGGTTTCATACTAAGTTGAAATCAAAAGCCCCCTGGAAGAGCTGGGAGTCTACCTGTAGTCACACTTGAATTCAAGAAGGCCTTAATATTAATTAAAAAAAGCGCCTAAAGTAGTTCTGAATATTCACGCACTGTTTATTCGATTCTGAAATAAATCATAAATTAATTGAAAGGCCTGCTGAATTTGCCTAATCAACATCGTGAACTGAGATTTTTAAAATCCTGACCATGTGCCAAACAAATAAGTTGTTGGTTTTTCTTTTAATTTCTTTGCCTTTCCACAACACTGTTCATTAACCTAAAGCCTGTCCATCGCTATTTTTCCAAACGAGCACATGTGGTGACATCCATCTCCCGTAACCGTTGACCTCAGGAAGTTAAGAAAACAAACGGTTTCAGAACCACACTGTGAAATATAGCTGCTAAGATGGCCAGCACATTCTTCTCATTTTTCATTAGCCTCTCCTGTAGCTGTCACAGGACAAATCATCCAGCAGGAAACAGCAGCCGTGTCTCAATACAGCAAAGTCTGGTTGGGTTTAAATCTATGGATAGACTTTTTCCATAAAACCTCATGGCAGAAATATAAGGTAGCATCTCTTGGGCACATCCCAAATTTAGCATTCAGAAGAAAGTGAGTGAATTTGGGGCAAAGGCTCCTGAAGGGCATATCATGGAGCCATTGTCCCCCTGGGGTCCCACAGCTGCCCCCAGACAACACCAGGTACCCTGCACTGCTCATGCCCACCCCCTCACCCCCATGCCCAGGGAACCACTTGGACAATGCCATCTTCAGCTGCTTGTGAACAACCATAAAAGAAATTTGATTTGTCAATTTTTTTCTGCATTGGTGGGGTTCTTTTTTCTCCATAACTGTGCCTGTGCAGCTCAGTTTCACTGTGATTGTTCACCTGAGACAGTGAGATGGAAAAGATTATTTGCTATTTCCCACTCCCTATTTCTGCACATGTGTGTGCCTTACCATAGCGTCAGGTGCCACATCTAAGACCTTATTTTCCTCTCCTTCTCAGTACTGGGCCGTAAAATAAACAAATTCTTGCACTGGCTGTGATGCTCCAAAACTCTCACCATTTGTGTAGGCCAGTAAAGGTGGAAGGGATGGCAGCCCTCAGTTTGCAGAGGGAAAAGTGAGATACATCACCATCTCTGGAGTTATTTAAAAGACATGTAGACACAGCAACTAGGGACATGGTTTAGCAGTGGACTTGGCAATGTTAGGTTAACAGTTGGACTCCATGATCTTAAGGGTCTTTTCCAACCGAAGTGATTCTATGATTCAGTGAGAGGGAGAGTGCAATTTACTGGCAACCCCCAGGAGCGCACCATGCAGCCAGCAAGGTGCCCCAGCAGCTCCAGTTCTGCCTGCCAGCCAGGCAGGCAGCCAGGCACTGCTGGGGGACAGACATGGAGCCAGGCTAAATTGTTTTTCAAGGACAAAAAGGAGTACTCCGCTTGCCTGTGACAGGAGGGACCGGCCATCCTGCACCATGCCGGTGGGAAATGCAAAGCCACCACCCAGTAGGTGTTAATGGTTTCAGCCAAGGGGGCACTTAACGGGAGCTACTTAGTTTTGCTCCCAATAAACAAAGATAGGTCTGCTCTCGTCTGACTTTGTGTACTTGTTAATTGGAAGCTTAATTGTGTCCTTAAGGCAGAAACCTGGTGTTTGGGCTTTTTTGTGGGGCAGAATATCCACAGGGAATCTAGTGAGGTTTGTTGTTTAATGTTTGGGGTTTTTTTTTTTTAATTAATCTGAACACACAGCATTGTTAGGTGAGTCCCAGAGGGAATGTCAAGACAGCAAGGAAGGATGGATCAGAGCCAGCCACTGAGGGAAATAACATACCTCACACCTAACAAGCGGGAAGTTGACAGGCAGAAAGGTTCTTGAAGCTGTACTTCTAATCCAACCCATAGCCTCAGTGTAAGTGCTGAAAGGTAAGCAAGTGTTTAGATCCATTTGAAGTCATCAGTTTTTCCATAGTCAGAATTGCCTTATGCTTTGCGCAGAGTAAGTGACTGATATTTTCTAGTTGCCTGTGCTAGCAGAGGTGAGAGCCCGAGGTCTAGTAATGGTAGTATAACTGTCATGCCAACTATACCTATTCACAGGCAAAAGAACTAAAGACACCACCATCGATATTTTAACACACCTAACCTGAATAATGTTGCTTCCACATCAAGAAGTCCTATTTCCAGAAACTACTGCTAACTGTTGGTTTGAATTGGAGAATTAATTTCACTGATATTAGGCTGCTCAGGACAATCAGATGTCTGCCATTATTATTCATATCCAGGCTTATGAGATACGAAATGCATAAATGTGAATAATTCTGTGCAAACCTCTTGGAAATAAAACACATGTATTAGCCAACAGCATGTTTTAATAATTAGAGGACAGCAGCCAAGGCATAGTGTAGTGGTATTCAGAATGTATCACAACAACCTTTTCTTTCCCTTTTTCCTGACTCTCTCTTCCTCTCTTATTTCTGTTGCTGTCATCTTGCCTTTCAGGAGGGAAGGGAAGCATTTCCAAGCCTCTAACCTTTGGTTCCTGAGGAAAGTTCATCTCCAGCTTCCAAACTGTGCTTCACCCTCCCCAGGTGGGAATGAGGATTCTTATGAAATGCAGCAAAACCATATCAGAGAGCACACGACAGGCCCATCCTGCGGGTTTGTGTGACTCCCCTTTCAGAGGCTTCTCAGAACCAGGTCAGAGACAAGCCAAAGGATTAAAAAAAAACATTGAATCACTCTTAAAAAATTCAGGACATCATTGGCCTAAAAATCACGTCTCTAAAATACCAAAGCAAAGCAACGCTTTCTAATTCTTTCATTTGCCTTCTAGTTTCTGAGCAATTTGTATTTACATAGCATATTTAAGCTTTGCTTCTTAAGGACTAGATGTACTTAAAAATAATAAGAGAAACAAAACCAACCCTTCTGTAATTACACACGTCCAGGAACTAAGATTTTAAAAACCAGGAGAAAATATGGATACACTAATAAAATCGTGAGCTGGCAGTAATCAGCTTACCCTTCGTTTCAGTGCAGTTTTTGTTCAGGTGACAAGCAGGGCCTTCTCCTGGCATCAGCACAGAAATCTGTATTCTCTGACACAACATTCAACAATATCTCAGAAAGATATACTCCTCCTTTCATACATCCATCTAATAGTGTTTCATAGAATGACTTTTGGACCAGCACAATAATCTCAAACCTGGTCCTTTTCACAGTTTGCTAATTGCATCTTTCACAGGGTGGTAGTTACAATTCAGACTATCTCTTCTTCTCAGTGGTTTTAGCTCAAGACCCAGCTGTCCCCTATACGCTCAGCTTTTCATCCGTTTCACCTAGCTGCCCCGCACCGCCTGCATTGTCCAGAGTCACTGCTGGCTGCGCTTGTTCATCAGCCAGCTCCTTCATCTCATGAGCCTGGTCCTGCACCATCTCTGCCCAAGAGCCAGGATTTGACTCACATGTCTTTGATTCCAACCCTGCAAAATCTTTTGGAATTTTTCTATAGGTGTGAGGGGTTATTGGACTGTAAACAGCATGTAATTGTGTGAAAAAAAAGTACATCAGCATCATTTATTTGTTATGTGGACTAGTAGACAACATATTGGCATGTCAACAAGAGAAATCTGAGTTCTTTCCTTTCTTCACTTCTTTTGGCAAAGCCAGAAGAAAATCATATTATCTCTGCATGTCGTTCTATGCACTTCCAGGGTTTTTTTTTATTTATCTTCTTGTACTGCAAGCTTCCTTAGGGTATGGGCTACCTCACTGTCAGTCTTTACTATGTTAGCACACCAGGAAATCATTTGGGGTCAGATTTCTGGACACTGCTTCATATTGCAATCAGAATTAGAAAAAGCCCATCAACTACAAACATATCTTTTCCTCAGATTCCTGGTTGGGAGAAGCTCAGTGATAAGACCTGCACTGTGAACTGCAAAAAGATCAAACAGCAAGAGCCTGAAGCAAAGCCTTATTTACTGCAATTCTAATCAACTTCTAATCCACCTTGCTCTAAAGACCACTGCACAGCATAACACAGAGCCTCCAGATAACAAACAGTTACAAAAACCATTGATTTCTCTGAGCAACATAAGCTGCCAAAAATGCATTCAGCCTCTGTGGAAAAGACCTTCACCTCTGGACAGAGCCCATCGGTGCACACCCTGTTAGTAATTGCCAGCTCTTAGAAAATGACTTTCATCTGGCTGCAGAAAACGCGTCTGTAAAAGCGATCCTGGCAGCCCTGCTCAGGGCTTTATTCACTGCAGCTTAAACGAGATAACCATCCATGCTTCCACTGTCCTGCATCTTCATTACACACAGCATCTGCCATACAAGAGTGATGCTTTGGAAAGCCTATCCCTGTTACTATCTTTTTACTAACTTTCAGGCAAATACTCACGCCTGGCATTTATTTCCTCTGTCCTGTGAGTAGGCTTCCAGTCTCCTCTTACTATTCTCATTGATAACTACGAGGTTTTGTTATTTCTTTTTTTTTTTTTCCTTATAGGACAGCTCCTCAAAGTGTTCAGTCATTGCTCACCTAGGCATTGTTTTCACTCATTAAAGGTAAACCTCAAAGGACTGAAGTTTGGTTCTTATCAGCATAGAAAAGGAAATATAATGAAAATAAGGTAATAGAAAAAAGAAGAAAGAAAGTTTTGTTACAGCATTACTGCATGAATAGCTGCTTAACAGTGTATGCCCTTCATGCACACAGCATCTGGGTAGTCCCTTAGAAGAGATGCCCACCCTGGCTGTCCTACCACCTGCCTCTTGTTCCTGAGATGCCTCCAGCTCTCTGCATGTGGTGTCTGTTACTCCTCTGCATCTCAGTGCCAGTTCTAATGGGACATCCGTTTTCCTTAACCAAACAATTTGGCAGCTCTCTCTGATGCTTCCCTCAGGCTCTGCCCAGCATCACCGGTGACAAAGAGTACTCAGGGACAGAGCTGCAGAGCTGGCCCAACAAACCTCAAGCCATTAGCTGTCTCTTGCTTACAGAGGCTGATGTCTTTTAAGCAGTATCAGACCTCATTTTTTGAAGCTGGGGGGCTCAGACTAGCCCCCAAAATACAACTTTCCTGGTAGGTAAGTAATGACAGCAAGGAGAATTAAGTTCAGTAGAGCCAAGCTTCTTCATGACATAGTCAATAATCTTCCCTTTACCAAGCAGCTTGAAAAAATACACTTTCATGCTGTGAACAGGCAGAACTTCACACCTGCTAAAACAGACTTCAATCTTACATATAATGTTATCAGTGCAACACTGCCTTTGCTCAGTGAGGCAACTCTTTTACGTAAGTAAAAGCAATAAATGCTCAGCTACTGTTTGTCATTTATTAATTTCCTAATTAACTTGGAAAGGAGTGGTAAGATCAATCACACAGAGGAAATGTTCGGGATAGCAGCAAGAAGTCTCCAAGTTCTCAGAAACTGTTCGCACCAGTGTCATGACTATTGCCAAAGAAATTATGGTAACTTGAGTTGCTTAAAACAGAACAGACTCAGTAAACACACAAACAAATTAAAAAATTCTCTTGCAGCCACGAGGGTCTATGCTCTTCCTCACTATCCTGATTCAGATGGAGAACGTACTAGCCCATGATGGTCACAGGAAGATATTTGGTCCACCTGAACATCTAACTTACCAGTATGAGTAGTTTGAAGGGTGCCCTGGTACCCTTTGACTTCCCCTTGGAACACAGCATCAAGAGATTGTGCGTGTTCCTGTATCCCAAATTTAAGGAGAGCCACCCTGAAATAATGGAAAGTCTATTCCATTTGTCTTGACATAGTTTGTAGGTTATCGATAAATACAAATAAACAAATTATTCATAAACTCCAAGCAGGGATACTTCTGCTTCAACACTTACAGAAGCAGGTGAACAGACATGAAAAGAATGTGACTGAGGAGTACTTAGATTTATACAAAGGCAGGGCAAGAGAAACCTATGTAAATTTCACATTTTGCTGTCTAGGGAGCTAGGTTTTTAGCAACACTTTGTTCCTAGTAAGGTAATCTGCCTTAAATAATCCTGTATTTATGAAATACTATTAGGAATTAGACAGACATCCTTCATAGTAATTGTTCTAGCCCTGGAGAATATTAATATACACATCTTCCACCACACGATCCCATCCAAAGATTTCTTCATCTGTACTCCATCAGGAAAGAGTTTTCACCTTCCATGCACTAATTCATTGGCTGCCATGTGCATTGGCTATAACTAAGTGCAGTTTTCACCTGTCCAGAGAGTAAATGGAGTCCAGTAATGAGTATTTGACTAGGCCATTTGGCAGGTGAATCCATGGATGAACAGCTTGTGGTGGGTAATGGTCTAATCCTGGAATGAAGTTTCTCTTCATGTTACAGACTTTACACCCCCTGCCATTTCATACCTTCTTAATCATACTTTAATCTCATAATCAGACAAAGTGATAACTAATCCTTCTGCAGTGATAACAGGTTTACAGCTCACTCTGAAAGAGATCATAATGGGAAGGAACTAGGGACTAATCTTCGACATCCCATCTTGCATTAACAGGGAGAAAAGCAGACCACAGCACATGGGCAAGCGTGCACGTAGAGTCATTTCCAGTCATTGTTCCCATTGCTCTCACCGAGTAGTAACAGCAATTGCTGAAGAGAGAAGATAGTAATCACAGAAGGTACATGTGAATGAAACCTGGCATGAACTGGGGCTGAAGGGTTCAGATTCAATTTAGTGCAGGTCTTCAAGGCACAGCTATAGGTGGAGATCGTGTGGAATGGTATCAGTCCACTCTAATATTAGCATGCAGTATGAGCCAGGCTGGTGCTTGACAACATATGGTTTATGTATTACACAGCCTAATTCTGCACAATGGGCCGACATGGGAAGGGTTATATGGACTTGCTTCCTACCTTTAGGGCGTTACCATAGTCAATGGATTAGGGCACATGGAGGGGAAAGAAAAGAAAAGGAAAAAAATTAAAAAAAGGAACTATCCTGGCAATGCTCAGACTCTTTTAAAAAAACAGCTTCCCGATTTTCTCTTTGATCATAATTTTGTTTGCTTTATATGTTTTTGAAGGCTCTCTGATGTGACAAACCCCTATTCTGCTGCTTGCATCCAGATACAGTTTTGTGATGAAAAGCTTTGTTCTCCTTCAATATTGCAAGATTTGTGATTGTTAATCTACTCTGTTATTCATCTCTGCATGAAGTTATCAGACCTTACTCTTTACTGGCTTCCAGTGATGTACATCAGGAATCTTTCCAAAGATATGACACTCTAATATTGAAGTAAGCAAAAGAAGGTCCGTCCCTTGCGTGCTTCCTAGAAGCTGCTTCAGGATGAGAGGACTTTGTTCTTTATTTTGTTGTGATTGTCTTTCTGCAATGAATCTAAAAAAGTTTGGTTTTTTTTTTTTCTAGGCAATTTTAGCTGGCATTCAGCCACTACTCTACAGGGAGCTGTGGAATGGGTAGGCAAGGTATTGTGTCACTGCTGCAGATAAAACAGCAAGATCATACTCATATTTTTTTTCCTATTATTAGCTCTAAGATTTGACCAGTTTTAACATACCAGTGATTCAAAATGTCTTACATGCTGGCACTGCTCACAGTAATGCTCTCTAACTCATTCCTGTTGAACCATACAAAGCAGATGACTGGAAGCAATTAAAGTCTTCATCTTCCCTCCAGCCCCAGCAGTGTCATTCAGACAAGAGGTTCTGAGCCCTTTCAAGCCCACCATACATTCCCCAAATTGGAGATTTTTGAGGAATAAATGCTCATTTTTAGCACAAAGCCACTGGATGCCAAGAACTGCCATTGTGTAAATGACATGCTCCAAAACTCATTTTACTATTCTGATCCCAAATCCCCCATTTCCTGTTGACTCTCATTGCTTAAGCTAATATCATTCAGCCTACTCTTTCAACTGGGTAGAAGGGCTTAGTCAAACCCCACTGCAGAGGAACATAGTGCACATGTGTAACAGAGTAGAAATTGTTGGCTCAGAGCATATTCATTTGTTGTGTGTAAGTCAGTAATAAAAAACAAATGCAGAGACTTCATTTTATATATAATAAAAATACTGCAATATTTTATGTGTCTCATTTTAGCAGCCTGTTTTTAAATAACAACCTTATTTTTTTCCAATTGCAAATCTCTGAACAGAGGAGCAAAACATTAAAAGTATTTTTAGTTTATGGGCTAAGCGTCCAGCCCAGCAGTTTGCTAGTAATATATGTATACTGATAATAACCACAACTAGCAGGGGATGCAATGCAGCCTCAGTTATTTCACTCCGCTCTACAAGAACATACTCCTTCTGTTAAGAATTCAGATGTCAGCCAGGATTGCTAACTGCATCGGTTCACACTTCCCTGAAGAGAAGCAAAATGGTAGGTTGCTCTTTGAAAGACCACAAAGCCTCTCTGAAGGCTCAACTTCAGAATGCCACGGCTCAGCTGCTCAGGGGACTGAGGGAATGGCACAGAAATTTTAATTTTTCTTCTTCAGGTGGTTGTTTTTAATCAATAAGCAGGGTACTGTTGGAAGCTTGTCATTTTGCCCAGGGAGAAATAGGTACAATTCTCTGAGCATATAGAGTTATAGGTTTTTCTCCAGGGAATGCCAGTGATACCAAGGGACCTCCTGAACTTAAAAAGATTCTCAATAGAGCTTAAAGATAGGTAAATGGAAAACGCTTTGCACATAAACACAACCTGCATTTCCAGAATGTTTGGTTTTACCTCTTGAGAGTACACCGGTTTCGGCAGAGCATGGTGTGGGCCTGACCCACAGCCAGCTGATGTGGGCAGAAGTCCCTCCAGGACTGCTCTGGGTAGAGCCTATACGTGGGGCTCCTCAAGGCACGGGCAAGGACACACAGCACTGCAGATCGGCAGGTAAAAGCTTCTGGTTTGCTTTAGGTAAAGTGTTAAGGGTGATGTGCAATGAATGCACTATGAGTGAAGTGCCACTAAAGACGCCAACCTGGAGCTACCAAAAAAAAATGCAGAAAGTTCAGTGTAATTACAACGGGTCATAGCAACATTTTTATATTGTCAAATTGAATTTGAAATTTCCATAGAGACTCTCCAAGCCATCTTGGTATCGTTTTGGTAAAATCTGTAGTGAAAGACAATAGCTTTTCTGGAAGCAGATGGGCTTAACACCTTCAGAAAGGAATTAGTCAGCAGGGCCAGACTGGTTTACTCCCAAATCACATAGCCAGTGTTGACACCACAATATTTTTTTCCCCCTTTAGTTGCTGTATTTTGATTAGAACGTGTTTTAGGATACCACTGAGCATTGGAAAGAAATAATCATCATTCTCTAAAACATGTACTGCCATCCCTACAGAGGCTGAATAGGAAGAACTGGAATGGAGTGGCCCTTTCATTTTCCCCAGCCTGAGGTTTGGAGTGAGCAGGGTGTATTGTTTCCCTCCCATCTTTGGAGGTGAAGACAAATTAGCCTTTGCTTCTGACAAATTGGCTTCTTGTTTTCAATAACAAAGTCTCCTAATTGAAAACGTAAACCCTGATTTGAAAATCCCCTGTGTTTTCACACTTCCCTTTTATCTTATTTGTGCTTCTTCACTTCATCATCTTTGAAAAGCATTTATGGAAAATGAGACAGCCCCAGTGTCTCCCATTAAAATAACCATAATCATCACTGGATAAGCATGACTTTACAGGTGGGGACAGACAAATGTATTCAGAATCACAGGCAGAAACCAGTTTTTACCACCAACCTGACATTTTCCCCTATCATGTGCTTTCAGTATCAATTAAGTTGTCCTGTTTATACAGAGGGGAGTGTCCTGGAATAAAAATACTGGTCAAAGTGGGAAAACACTGGTGAAGCTCTCACTAGGAAAGTGCTGTACCATTGTTATTTTCCCCAACTTAAGTGTCAAAACCAACAGAGCCACACGCTACACAGTGGAGCGTAGCTGGAAAGCACTGCTGGGTTCAGTCCCAGGGCTCACTCTGCCTTTTCTTTCCCCTCCCAGTACGATGCCAGCAAGCCAGCTCCTGACTTCTGAATGTTGCTTCGAGAAAAGGGTCTGAGAGCGCTCTGGTGAAGTTTGCTTTGTCAATAAGTGTCTGAGAAACACTCTGGGATCCAAGGCTTAAGTGAATATCTGGAAGATGGCACAAACCAACTCACTCATCTTCTGAAAGAGAGGAGGAAGAGAAGGGTATGATTTGCTTGGTGTGGGGAGAGAAGGTGCTCTTCCGGAGAGGAGCAATGTCACATCTTCCCGTCCTGTTTACTTTGGGCGCTGGGAAACACTCACTAATTAGACAGTTGCACTGCCCCCAAGAAACAATGCACAAACGAGCCAATTAGCCCCAATTCATTGTTAAGCTTGAAGCCAACCCACAGCAGCACTTTTCAGAGCAAATTTCCTTGCTGGTGACTTTATTTTGTTACCATTTTTACTGCCTTCTAATTGAAGCCACTGATGGCTAATTGCTTCATTTATCACCAAGTTTACAGGCCACACACTGCAAAACTAATTAGAGACCAGACATTGTGTTTCAGCCTCCCTTTGAAATATTGCTGGCATTTACATGTAGTTCCAATTCATTATGTTTCAAAGCAGCTGAGGGAGTGGGAATGAGAAGATTATTTCTAAAAAACAGTGCTGAGATGAGACAGGCCCAGATTGTGCTCTAACACAATTATTTTAAGCTTATTGGGAAAAGCGGTGGAGGAGAATTAGCAGTTCCCCCCTCAGTTTCTGACACTACCAAGCGCAAACCCAAACCCCACATAATGACTCTTGTATAAACGCTCGCAGTGAGCTCTGCTTTGCATGCACAGTTTTCAACCATACTGATTTTCACAGGGAAGTGGTGAATTTTGCACTTGAGGTGAGAAATACTGCCCTAAGGATTTAAATCTGACAAGTGCCAAGGTCTTGTGAAGGTTCCTCTGTTTGGGTGGAAGGAGGGTAAGGCAGACCTCGGCGTTCGCCACGCATTGATTTGACAATAAATCACCTGAAGCCTGCAGACATTTGGCAGGCCTGCAAAGAATTGTTGTTGTTTTAACTGAAATCTGATAGATTTTCTACTTTTAAGGCATTTTCAGATAAATGCCTCCGATTTGGAGCCAGCTTCGCTCTTGCCTTGCACAGGTTTTCCCACTAACTTCACTGGGGCTACTCTTAGGACTGAGGTACACAGGACTGGTTGTGAGAGAGAATAAAGCTTATTCTCTTTCCTGCTTTTTGTTTGATATTCTCCTGTTGCAACTATTCCTCTTCCTTCCCCTCTTTAGGTCCCCTACATCCTGATGGGCTCATTTCTCCCTAAATAAACTTAAAGCACAGAAGCAAAATGCATTTGTTGCCTGGGAAACATGCAATTCAGCATAAGAGGTGGCCATCCTAAGAGAGCCATAGACCTCCAAGGAAGTTTTTATATCAATAATTGTAACCAACCAGAACTACCAGGTTAGTAAAACATTCCCTGCTACTTGCTTGTTACTTTTAAAAATGTTTGACAAGTTCCTCATTATAGCCCATGATTTACTCTGGTTTTATGTAAAGTCTTGTTCTTCATCTCAGAAATGTTTTACTATAATAGTGAGATAATTTGACAGAAATTTCAGTAGGGAGCAGAAATCACTTGCTGAGGATTACCGGTAAACTCTTCAGTGTATCATCACTTGGTCTCATTAGCTCCTATTTTTCACTTGGATTCAACAACTATTTTCTGTTACGCACTGCTCCTTTGAAACAGTCCTATCTCTCCGTGCCTTCTAAATGCCACTAAATGTCTTGCAATAGCATATGATATCCTGCCTCTGGCACTGATAGTACACTATGGACAACAAACCCTCTCTCTCTCCCAGGAGAACATTCACACCACTATTTTCCTCTAAGAACTACTCAGAGGGGTGTCCCCCCTGGAGACCCTGACTGGGTGTGCTCCAAGGTACACCGCATCACCTCACACTACAGGGTTATTTTCCAGTTAGGCTATGAGGGTTCCTGAAAATCCCAGCAGTGATTGTATTTCTTCTTGTCAGATAAGGAAACTATTATTAGCAGGGTGATAAAATTATGTATTTTCTCAAATATGAATCTAGAGGCAGACTTTAAGTTCAGTCCTCCATCAGCCTGCCACAATGCAAACTCTGGGAGTATCTTATATAATGCACCACAGAAGTAAACTGTGTATCAGTACATGATTATTATATTTATCAAGGATTTCTTCCAGCTGATTCACAGTGCTTGCTTATGAAAACAAAGCCAGAAAGGGACAACTTCCACCACTAGCAGCCAACCACAACCTCTCACACAACAGCACCAAAAAAATAAATGCAGAGAGCCTTATGCTTGTAATAGAGACTCTTGCAATGATCAAAGTGAGAAGCTAGGGGAAATTATAACAATAACCTAATCCCCAAAATAAAGGTTACAATAGGTTTAAAAGCTGATCTTGGTTTGAGATTAAAGCATGTGTGAGGACTCATCCTGGTTGAATGGAGAGTTTCCTGATCCTCAAATGGTTTACAGGGCTGCCTCCAGCTTCCATTATCAGTGACCACCCTTTCCTCCGTCTTTTCTTCAAGCAAAAGCCAACTCTAATCTTTTTTGGATATTTGTGTGTGTGTATTCGTGTTATTGCCACAAGGCCTCAAGAGTGTATCCATCTCAGCTGAAAACAAGGCTGAGATGGCATCTACTTATGGATTCCAACACAGCCAATAAAAAATAAAAAATAAAAAAAAATCTTAACTGCTCTGTAGCCCTTACAGATGCCCACCACAGGCAATGATAACAGCTTTGAAAACCTCAGCATTAAGCATTGCCTTGTGACAGAAAAGTGGTTTTCCCAAGCTACCTTGATTTTTGGGACAGTTTCCCAAACTACTTTTTCCCCAAAATTTATAAGCAATTTTCAAAAGAAAAAACTGATGGGCTTTATCAACAAAGCAGAGACCCAACCTTCCCCTGCTTCCTCCAGCCTGAGCCAGTTTACTGTTTTAACATTCTTCTCTGGCATCCAAACTCCGTACTGTAACTTGATCCGTCCAATGACAATAAGAAAACCAGTCTATGTTGCTGCAGAAGAAAAATAAACCAGCAATTAACAAGTTCCTGTATGTTTCCTGTTTACATAATATAGCTCTTTCACAGGGCAAAAGCCCGGAAGAAACTGATAGGCCTGGAAAAGATTTGCAATAAAGGCTATTCGAAATACACACGGATGCAGCTAGACCACTTGTTTCCTCTGTGAAGACCGTAAAAGGACAAATGTGGATTTAAATGCTGTCAGGACTGGCTAGAGGTGGTAGAAGGGAGAGCTTTCTATAAATCACACCTGTGGGAAAGCTGTTCCGTACCACTAGTAGCAAGTAGGGAGATTTCCCATCACAACTACAGTACTTAAAAAGGGCTATATGCAAAGTGTATACATTTCCCAAATGCATTAGAAAGTACTATTTTTTAAACAGGATAATAGTAAAGGGAGGAGTTGATTAGCTGCTTCTTATTTTTTAAGGGTGTCTTAAGGTAACACGTTCCTTTATCAGTCTTGCAACATCTCCAAGGTAAAGTGCTTGATCTGCAGTGAAAACTACTACACGTGTTGCCATTTGGCTTGAATGCTTGAGTACCTAATTGAACAAAATCTAAACTGCGATTGCTGTTATGCGGTATGTTATGTTCTAAGACCTTCAGTGATACCCATTATAGCATACAGGTCTCTGATGTTATTTTTTTCCTGTTATTTATGGAGTCTTATGCACACTGCTAGCCACTTGAAACACACTCTCTTCGTATCAGCTACCTTCCCCCTCACCCCAGTCACCTTTGACATTTTCAGTTTTGGTTTTCTCTCTCAGCAGAATTTTAAATTGAGAAAGTGAGCTTTCACTTCAAGAGAAGGCATGAACCACAAGAAGAGCTTAGACAGCTCCCTTCCTCTTTAGATAGGGCCATAGGAACAGGCCATATGGGAGCAGACCATAGCCCAGCTGTCTCTGACAACAAGCAGCACTAGCGAGGCAGTGGGGTAACACCTAACTCACCACATGAAGAGTCCGCTCTAGTGCCATTCTTGCCATTGGTTTGCTGGATAACCTTTCCATCACACTGTACCATGATTTCTCATTTAACAGGAGCTTAGCATCACCAGTCGTCTTTTTTTTTTTTTTGTAAAACACAAGAGGAGAAGTCCTGCAGAAGGTTCAGGTATGAACTTTTTGCTACAATTTACCAGGCTCGATGGGGCTTTGAGGAATCTGGTCTAGTGGGAGGTGTCCCTGCCTATGGCACGGGGGGTGGAACTAGGTGATCTTCAAGGTCCCTTCCAACCTAAACCATTCTATGATTATATTAACAGAAGATATTAAAACCCCTACTGATGGAAGTGGAGTTAGTGCTAATATTCCTGGCTTGTCTTAGTTTGATTTCAGATAGTTCCAGTCATGAACAAAGTTTGACATCACTCTAGAAAATTTAAGTACATATCAGAATAGCTGCAATGTTATTTTGTGTTTTCCATTTTTTTTCTAAACTATTAACTCAAGAATCAAAGCCGTCTAAAACCACCCAAAGTTCAAACAAGCTCCAAAGTTTCATTTTGATGTTCACGTTAAGATCAACTGAGCCACGCAAAAAGGTTTAGGCTAGTTAATTTACTTTTAGAAATTAAAAACCCAACTGCTGGGACAATGTTTGATATGCACACGTCATGCAGGAAAACAGCACAAGTTCTGGACAAAATTACCAAAGCCCATGCTTGAAAACATGCTTCAGAACTTCCCCAAACTTGGCCTAATTAAGAGAAAATTAATCTAAACTGGCAGGCTGTCCCCCACTAATTTCAGTGCGAGTTGGGTCGGAGGCCCTGTGTACCACAGGCTCCAGCTTCCTGTACAGCTACGAGGTCCCACAGAGTTAGGGTTGGCCTCAGGTGTGTCTGCTCCAGAACCATAACTTCATGGTTAAGTTCCCCTTTTCATCCATTTAATCTTTAAGCTTCAGTTATTCGTTATATTCTTAAGCTTTCATTTTCAGATACACATCGGTGGACTGCCAGATCGGGACTAAGAAGCTGCAAGACCGAGGACAGTTACTATGTTCAACATCCAAACTGGTCTGAAGAGATAACTTTCTGTGGTTGCACAATAGTAAGTACTGTGACTTCAGCATTGTTTAACTTTCCAAAGATCTTTTCTTCTACTAGGTGTTTGTTATATTTGATATACATTAAGCCAGCAGTTTCTCCTCTTGCAGTTTGCTTGGGACTATTATTAACAAAGGTTTAGCATATACAAAATTATTCCTCTGATGTCCATGCCAAGTTTGCAGACTGTGCATTAAGAAGTTTTCAAGTAAACTGCTGGCAAGAAAAGGCTAAATAAATTAAAAATGGGAAAAAGATTAACTTCCAATATCCTAGTTCAAAAAATAGTGGAATAAATTTCATTCACATTTCCCAGGACGCTACTAAAGAGAATGGTTTCAAATCAAAATGATTGCTTAGCCTTAACTGTAGAGTTATGACATGAAAAAGCTATAATCATCAAATTAAAGGGGTAAAATTTAGGAAAAGTGTGGGTTGAACCGTCCTAGGATATATGGTCAGTCCTATCATGTGAAGTGGGATATGGAAAAGGAATAACATAATAATAACATACATTTTTAGTATCTTTCATCCACAAGAATTTCAAAATGCTTCCCAGACTAAACATGAAAGTCCAGATTCTGATTTCTTCTCCCCTGGTGTAAATCCAAAGTGATTTGACTGAAGTTATTAGAGTCGACTCTTCATTTACAAAACTGAAACTGAGATCAGAGGTTTGGCCCTATTGTAGGAATACAGTAATGGGTTTCATTTGTGCACTGGTCTCATTCAAACAGCTATAATTTGAAGCAAATTCATTTTCCAGCATCGGGAGAACTAGAACTGATAAATCTGGCACTCAAATACATACAGCAAGAAAGAAGAAAAAGCAGTAATGCAGCTTTTTAACATTCATCCAGAGATGTAAAACAGGCAAGTATCCCTGTGAGTATAAAATATTATTGCTTTAATTGAGATCAGTAAAAAGCCTCTCCAAGAAAAGTAAAAGAGTGGGAGGAGGCAGAAAGAAGGAATATATTAAAGCACATGAATTTAAACTACAAAGATGCTCTCTGTCCAGTCCACTCAAGAACACTTTTTGGACAAGACAATAACCTTTTTTTTTGTGCAGCACCCTTCATTCCCAGCCACACCCAGATCCCTTCTGAAGCATACAAAGATCTAGTTTTCTTAGCTCTACAATCATTGCCTCTGTAATTTTATCATGCTGTGAGAATTAGAAGCAAGAGATCCTTTATGACTACCAACATTTTCCAAGTTGGTTTGGGAAGACATTGCAGTCAATTCGCAAGCTTTTGATTTTTTTAAAGCCTAACCCCTGTCCTAAAGTTTTGCTTTCTGGACCTGACGCCTGCTGAAGTCCAGTAGAGTTTCTCCAGTAATTCCAGTGAGGCCTACACTAGGATCTTCTACGCGCATAGAGCCAAAGCAGATTTTTTTTTAGGCTTCTTCATGAGAAGAAAGCTGCTAGACCATTTTCACACACCCTGAAAAAAAATGCTTCCTCAACGTTTTTTCCAGGACGAAGACCAAGGGTCAAAGATCTTTCATGGAGATGAACATCTCTACTTCTGTCTGCTTTTGCACAAAATCATACCCTTGCTAATCCAACTGTGTGTTAGCAAAAAAACTTAAAACTTCCCAGGAGAGTATTTATCTGATCTCAGGTCAGTAAGAGTGGCTTTAGAACTTGAACTGCTGGTACGTAAAGAGCAGCAAACGTTTATTTGAGCTGTAGGGTCAGAAAGCAAGCAGGAACCTAGAGGAAAAAAAGGTTATAAAAAGTTCCCTTTGAATGATGAACATTAAACTATCTTCTGTTATTTAAATAAACAAGGTTTGCACACACCATTGATCAAGACTCAAAAAGTCTTCTTGTATTTCTGGGCTTCTGATTTCAGACAACCAAGGGTCACCACCAACTCAAGCCACCACCAAAGTGAGTTTTTGCCAGTTCTTAGCCTTCAGCAATTCATATTTTCTTTAAAAAAATTGGATACTGCAAATTAACAACAGTACCAGTCCAAAGTTCAGTAGCCTAAGATTTAAATTAGTTACAGTCAAAAAGGGGACAGTGGTAACTAACATGAGTTTTTTAGAAGTTTTTCCACATCTGACACAAAAATCTTAATCTAATTAATATGCAGGGAGCAATTCTCTGGCTGCATTACTATACAAGTAAGCCATGAAACAAAGTCTGTGAATGTAAGAAAAATACTGTGATGTATATACAAGCTTTCATGGGGATTGCTAAAATTGAATAAAATTAGTCCTTCATGGTGATTTTGTAATGATTAACATTAATTAAGATATAATTTCTTTATACTGACTTAGGGGGGCCCCTTATAGCCTGTCCATTAAATACATGCTTGCCAACTAAAACCACACAAAAAAACAGAGGAATGAGATTTCTTTAAGCAAGCCTTTCTCTCTCTGGCCCCTGTGTTTTTTCTTCTCTGGACCAAATATACAGTAATTAACCTTGCCTCATCATTCAGCATGGCAATATTTGCTCAAGCAGGAACAAGTGCCTGAGCATCTCTATTCCTCTGAGGAAATGAGAGGGGACTGATTTTAGCCTCTACCACTCCCTCACCAGAATTTTACCTGCCTTGACTGTGTTTCTAGTCTCCACCAGCCCCAGGGAAGGAGCAGGGAGAGGCACAGCCGGGCTGTGGCTCCGCTAGCCAGCCACAACCCTCTGGCTGCCGCTGGCTCACAGCTTGGCTACCAATCCTTCAACCCTGAATGAGGCTAAAAGCAAGTGCTTTCTTGAGCAAGGTAACCCCTGCAAAGCCAGCCTTTCATTTCTGAGGAAAAAAAAGCCTACCTGCTGCCATTTTCTGTGTGCAGAAACACAGGATTTCCCATACGCTCACCATAAAAATACAGGATTGCAACAGGAGGAATGTTTGAATTATACAGTTGGTGGGTTTGGTTTGTTTTTTTTTTTTTTTCCCCTTTAGGTGAAACAATTCTGACAAGGCCTAAATATTTCTCAAATCAAAAAGAAGTAACACTAGAGACAGGTAGGTTCTGATTTGTAAGGTAAAGCATCTGGAGTTTCCACTGACTTCAATTAGATCTTCAATTACCTACTCCTCCCTCAAGCCAGACCTTCCCCTTGATGCAGAACTGGGAACTGCTCTGAGCAGTTCAGAGAATTTTCACAGTGTATAAAGAAAAGTCACTGCTCTCCTATTCATTTCTGAAACAAATATAACAAGCTGGATTTTCAGTTACAGCCATTTTTAAAGAGAGCGAAGGATCTAAGACCCAAGTGTGGCAATGTTACAGTCTGACAGGAGAGGATCTGGATAGATCCATCTCCTCTCCTACGCCTAAAAAAGTGCATGCTTTCAGCATATACAAAGGGAAACACGCACCCCATGCATTTGTTTCCCTCCCTGGGTCAGGTCATCATCACGAGTAACAACAGCTTCTAACACCTCCCTAACAGTCTCCACCTGTCTTTGCTGCACGCAATATGGAAAGGAAAATAATCTTCATCATCCCTGTGGGTAACAGCATCAAAAGATAATGATGCGCTCTCACCATCAAAATCCCTCTATGTATTTCAAGAGTACCTGGGTTATTTGTACAAAATGAACAAAAATTTAGTTGTTATGCCCACTGCCTGTAACTGGGTGTAGGAACAATCTATGGGAAAAAAAGAGATGTGTTTGGAGCAAGCCCTTATCACCTTGAAGTATGGTCTTAAAGATGGAAAACCTATCACAGGTGAATTCAAGAGTGGTTTATAAATACATTTTAAGGGGAATCATTTCCACACTCTACTCCTCAGCATTCTCCTCCTAAAAAGCATTCTGAAACTCAGACATCTATATTAGCCCAGATAAGACTTGTTCTTTGGAAAATTTTTTGTACTAGGTTGCATGTACACATTTTTTTTCACCAGAACTACTTATTTAAAGTGCCAGGCAGCACAGCTACCAGTGCTAAGTCCTAAATTAATACATTTGCATTGCTTTATGGGTTATTAAAGGATAATCAAAACCTTCCAGAAGGCATCGGTTACTCTTTCTAATACTGTCATCTTTGGCTTTCCTCTGCATTTCCCCACAGTTTCTGTAAAGAACCCAGATGGGTCTGACCCATCTTTCAGAGCTACTCACCACGGGATGGAGGACCCTAGTCCAAGTCTTCAGGAGGAGAAAAACATGGAGAAAGGTGGATAACATAGGGGGAGCTATATAGCCTAATGAAAGTTTATTAATTAATTTTTAAATTAAGCACTCAGGACCTGAAGGGCTGCCTCTGAAGTGACCCAGAGAACTCTCATATCCTTGAAAAATCTGGAGCTTTATCTGCACCTGCAATCAGTTGGTGTTTGTTATTATTATCTGCTTCTAATGTCTGTGGACTCAGTGTTGTAACCCAAGTAAGATTTCCAACACAGGTTTACCTGATAACCGTGGAAATGAGGGGCTGTGTAGTCTCCTGACCGGAGCAGAGAATCTGGAGCACCCTTTTTTTGCATTTATAGCCCCATACTGGGAGGTCTTCAGGGAAATCAGTGAAGCTGCCTGTGTCTAATTTACCCTTCATAACACTACCACCTGCCTGTTGCAAGTCCTAGTTTGCGTTTGAAAAGTGTTTGAGACAGCTAAATAAAGGAAGTACTAGAACTACAAAAGTAACTTAGTCAATAGGGTACCAAACCAAACGCTGAGTGCTCTTTGGCATAAGAGCCAGCGATACATTTTCCATGTGATATGCTGAGCTGAAACTGAAATCTAGCGCATCAAGTTAGGAAAATGGTCCTAAAGTGGGATGTTAGCTATACCAAGCAGATGCTTTTACAACTGGCTGTATGGAAAAGCTGAGATGTACTCTATGAGTACAGACATTTGCATTGTCCATTTATAAATATATTCCCTGACTCATGCTACAGTCTCAGTCAAATGGGAATTTCCATTGCTTTTACAGTGCATGCATCATATTAATTTCCTCGACAAAGTATGTTTTCTGTGTCCGGTGAGCTGATCTTCAGGACTCAAACGTAATTTTTGCAAGGAGAGATAAAGGAATACATTTCTATGGGAAGAGGAGGTGCAGAAGCCCAGCAGGGGGACAGTGGAAGCATCACTTGCCCATGGCTGCATCTGGAAGACATCCCAGTGAGATTTTCTCACATGCTACCCCAGAAGGGACTGTAGTGCTTCTTTATGTGTACACCAATCTTGCACACTTTCCCACGTGCCAAATGGTGTTGGATTTGTCCAGAGCAATAGCTAAGGAGGCCTAAATGTTTGGCCAGAGCTTTGTCATGGTCTTTCCTCTCATGCCAGACTTGCTATTAACGTTTTCTTCATTTTGGAAATGACTCGACAAAAGGAGGGAAGAGTGACACCCCATACCTCAGCCCCACAAGTAACTAAAACTTTTCTTGTATCATTGGCAAAAAACCTGTCAATGTTTCCTTCTTAAACATAAATCTCGCTCTGTGAAAGCCTACTGCTCCCCCTCACCTTCTCTGTCCTCTGTTTTTCTCCTGACAAAACCAGTGACATGACAGTTCTTAAATAAATCAGACCCCGGTTGTGTTTTATGATGTCATGGTGAGCGCAGGCCTGACCCTTAGTAATCAGCATCTCGGCACACCGGGAAGCTTCCTGCTTTAACCGCTCTAGCAGCCAAGCAAACTTGCCTACACTGCAGAAATGATGTGAATTACCTCACCTCTGTGTATCGTAATAACCCTTACCACACATCATGCCAAATGTTCAGCACTGAGCTGCAAGGAGCCAAAATGCAGACAAAAACCCAATAATGTCTAAAACAGAGTTCAAGTGAAGCTGGGTCCATGCCAGGCTGCGGAGATCGTTCTTCATGTCAGCCTCAGATCTGACTCTTGTGCATATGAACTAATGAAAGGGGCAGGGAATAAAACAGCGTTTGAGTTATTCTCACAGAGCAGGTACTTAATAATATCCACATTTCCAGCATTTGAACGTTATACTTTTATTAAGCAAAAAACCACTCCCACCAAATATCCCTCAGTTGCAGTAAAGGCTGTGAGCATGATTTTATTTCAGCCTGTGAACAAAGCCATATGGATTTCATCTGAGGGATTTGGGGGTTTTGATTCTTATAAAAGTCATGATGTCAAACAAAACTTCAGATCAGTCCCAAAACATATGCAGTGTGACAGCCGACAATGGAAACTACACAATGACATTCTTCAGCCCAGCAACATCTTCAGGCTCAGCAAGGAATGGAGCGCAAATGTGAACGGGCTTCAGCTTTCCAAATCTGAATGAAAGGCAGCGTCTGACACTTGAGTTATGCCATCCCACAGCTGGGGATGCATTTTGACAAACGTGTTTCTCATGGCCACACAGCATTCTCAAACTTCTTAGAAGATTCAGTATTCTTGAAGAAATTGCATGCCCCTTGCCACACAGCCCTTCCTACTTTTGAATATGCCTCCAGTCATGTCCTCAACCGTAACCTGCAATATGCACCTTATAATGCCCATAGCTTTTGCATGGTGCACGGCTCAAACTACAGCAATGTTAGCAGGGGATGTTCCTTGGAGGGCTTGGACTCATAATCAGGGAGCATCTCTAGTGCTTTCCAGTTACTTCCTTGACATTAATCCAGAAGGAAAAGAGGCCTACTCCAAAAATACATGTCAGATCCTTCAAAAACCAGGTCTCATGGGTCTACTAGAAATGTCTCAAGCTGTAGCTACAGCCAGTGGGAGGGTAACTGGTAAACCAAAATACAGCATCAAAAGGACTTTTAAACATAGCAAAATAACTACCTATTTTTGCATCTTGTGAGAAGTTGCTTAGAAACACAGCAACACATTTAGCATTATTATGCTTTCAAAAAAAAAATCAGGATATGAAACAAGATCTAGGTTTGGCTATGTGTTTCCTATTCAGCCAAGCCAAAAAGACAAAAAAAGGCCTGTTTACTTTTAATGCCAAAAAAATTACTAAAACATTTATAACAGCTGGTCATACTACTGAGCAAACCACTCAATTAATCAGCTAACTACCGTATGTTTGAAAGAGACAACGCAAGTTTCCATTCCTAATAAAGTGCAAAATAGTGATTAGTTCCGGGACAACACATGAATAAATTACTCGTGTTCATAATTAGGCTTTGCAGTGTCCCAAAATTCTAGGTACATTTCACACGTCATTTATCAATATTCTTTCTTCCATTTCTCTTTGCTTTTACTCCAGTTTTTTTAGAACGATGGCCAAAATAAACAGCATATTTCCTTATAGTTCCCTCTCTCACTTCCTGCTTATGAAAGAATTTTCACTCATGGCCTCTTGCACTTCTTGGAATCAAATTTCTTCCAGAAATCTGTAGCACTGTGTTCCCCAGCAGCTAGAATGCAGCATTTTAATTATGAGTATTATTACAATCTCCCTTTCACTGCCCTGTCCCACACTTCTCCTTCTCTGTCCTAATGGCTGGTCCCTCCCAAACCAGCTGTTAGAGGCAAACCTACAAATTTACTGCTTGCTTCCTTAGTATAATGCCCTCTCAACACTGCTTTACGAGTGCTGGTCTCTCAAAAAATAGAAGAAAAAAGCTTCTGAAATTTGTGACATAGCTCTTCCACGTGGTCTATTTTTAGGTGCGCTTTATAGGTTGTGAAAGGCTTAATCTATCCCCATGCGCTGGAGTGCCGCAGCTTGCAGCAGTGGCTTCCCCCAGCACAGCTAACGAATACGAGAGCTCGGGGATCTCGGCGCTTGCTGCAGGCTCAGCCAGGCTGCAGCACCCCACACCACAGCCATCAGCCGAGGCCATGTGGATGGCACAATGCAGACGGGTCCTCTAGACTCAGATTATGTCGCCAACACCTATAGTAAACAGGTAATTCTTTAACTGATTTCCAGAACTACTTACAGTAATTGAAAGAGATGTCATGGTCAAGTGTGTGTTTCCCAAATGATGAAAAAGTTTGGAGGACTGGGGAAGGGGAATTCCTTACAAGGACAACACAGCTCTGCTTCCAGAGGCATTGCAAACTAAGCTGCCGAAACCATCTGAGAACTGTCTTCATATTGAACTTCTTGCCAAGGAAGGACTCAGATAACACTGTCTATATGAGAAAACATTCCAGGCAATATCCCATCCCATTTTAAGTTAAAGCCATAGATTTTATATTTTGATAGTGCTGACAACAGATGTATTTTAGCTAACAGAACCGTCCAGGATGGAACTGAAGGAGACCACAGGCATAATGTTTACTCTAATCTTTAGTAATGCACAGGAACAAATCTATCTCTTGTGATTTCTTAATTGCCTGGACTTTCATTCCGTAGTATGAGCATGCGTCTGAGCTGATATTTATATTTATGTACATATACATATAAAAATAAATATATATTTACTTATATGCCTTTGGAGCAGACCGTTCCAACACAAATCTGAGAATGACGGTAACACCGTACTCAATCTCAGCTGCACTCTATGAAAGGCTGTAAGAGTTGAATACAGAATTTTTTTCACCTGGCACTTTGCAAGTAAGACATAAATTCAATTCCTTAGTAAGACTCTGCAGAGCTGGAATTAACAAGGTGAATGCATTCAGTCATGCAAAGGTTTTTTTTTTAACCTGCTACACCCTTTTGGGAGTTATTTTCCTATTCATCATGTTCTTTACAAGAATGTCACAGTCCCCATAACTTAAAAGCTTAAGGTTAGATAGAGTAAGGGTGATAAAAATATTGAGTGCCTTGCACAGGAATGTTACATGAAGCTTGCACCTATTATGAAAAAATGAAGTGATTTCTGATAGTGCAGAGATTAATATAGGTATATGCTTCTCAGAATAATGTCTTGACCAAAATTCTTCAGTATCCTTTACTTCAGCAACTAAAATGTGCCATTCCATATGCATTTAAACAAAAACATTTTAACAAACTAAAAATGGTAGCAGCTAGTATTATTTTTAGAGTATTACAGTTCTGCATTAATCTGACAGACAGGACAAAGACAGAAGAAAGCAAAGTACATGTATTTAATACTGTTTGAATTCAGGTGTTTGAATTTTCCAGTGTCTAAACGCTACGGAAAAAAAAAAAAAAAGAGTTAAAATGTCCTTTAGCTTTGGAGGAATTCTAGTTTCGTTTCATCTTCTGTAGGCTCACAAAAAAAAATCTTTTCTGTAAAGGTGCGTAGAACATGTATCTTGGGCCAGTAGCAGAAGTTGGCTTAATAAATGAATTTAATTGAATGCATAGGAAGCAGAGAAGCAGAGATACTTTATAAACACATAAATCATCCAGCCAAACAAGCAAAATGGAGTTATGATCAATCACAACCCTTGGCTAAGTGAATGCAGAGTAGCAAGTGCAAACTCTCTATGTGCAGTTCCTAGATCAAATATGTTTACAAATCTCACAAACTCAAGAATTACAAATGTGAAAAGTAGGATTATAAAGAAACTGATCAAGAGCCAAGAAAAGGGGCTTATTGCATAAACAGTTTGCAGTGATTATTATGACCAGCTTTAGCCCAAGACATGCTTTAGGATGGTGATTGTCCTTTCAAGAGAGAGCAAGGTTGCTAGGAGATTTTGCCAGATTGCCTGATATTGTTGAATAAATGGGCACACTTTTAAGCACAAAATCCCTTACTGGAATTTGAAAAAAAAAAAAAAAAAGGAAAAAAATGTCAAGTTAAATACATCCTGGGAATAATTGCTCCAAAGCTTCACTTACTTATGTTGCTCACTTAAAGAAGAGCTTGTATACCTGATAGCTTATCCTTTTCCCCGTCTATACACAAGCTATTTCTCCCCATAAGGCTTACCAGTCCTGTGTGCTCAGCCCATCACAGAGCCACAACAACAGGCTACTACTGCCTTAAGGGCAGTGACGGCGAGAAAGAAGCTCAGCATTTTAAAAGTCTAGAAAGGTTTTCCGTGAGCAGCTGCCCTTCAAGGTTTCAGTCTGAGTCATTTTGTTTCATGGTGAAGCAACTTAAGCCCAGAGAGCCAAAACACTATCCAGCCTGGCCAAGTAAATCCAGGTCACCTAAGAGAATCTTGACGCAATCTTGAACAAAGACCATACATACCGAAGTAAAATTGAAGAACAAATAAGAATTATGAGGATAAGATTAATATCTCTGAAGCGGAAAAGTAATGAAATTGGCCATACCTGACTGCTACATGATCAAACCCAGCCCTTGTGTCCTACCTATGCAACTGACTGATGGCTCAGTCTTTAAGAGAAGGCAACTCACTCCTCCTCGCACTGTCTGCGCAGCTCTCCAATGCTAGGACGGGCACCCACTGACTGTAAGGGTGACATGCATCAGTTCCCTTTTGATTTGCTATTTCAGAGAAATCTATTTTCAGATTCAGAAACTAATTTTCATATGAAATAAAAGGAAAACCTGTGTTGGAGATTTGATAGCTGTGTGATGCAGATTACAAACCCCTAGCTTGCTTAGATTAGATTTTATTTTCTCCCGCAGTAATTTCTCCAACACTATTTTAGCAAGGCTGATAAAATCAGTTGCTACTTCTTCACCACGTGTGTATGCATTGCTGAATTAAAGACGACAATTTCGTTTCTATAGCTAGTGCCCCCAGATATTCTCGTTATCTTCCATAATTCTACAGAACCACAAATTCCCATCCCTCATCTTTTCATTTTGTTGTTTTTCCCCAGTATTACAGTCACCTATTGTACACTGCTTTCTCTTCCTCATGGTTGATCTTGCAAATGCTTTCTCATACAAGGAATTCCATTGACTTCAATGGAAGTCCTCTTATAAATAAGGTTTTTTAGTACTGGGCCCTAAGCTGTACATTTATTTTTTTTTTTAAGCAGGAAATCCTCTTTATCTGTTTTGTAAAAGATGATAAATAATAGCCCCAAAGGAGACAACTCACAAGAAGTAGATGGCTTAACAAAACTTGCATCTGGCACACACGTACAGTTGGGTTTCTTTAGACTCCATATATTTTTCCAGTTTTTCCAGGGAAGGGAGGAGGAATGAAGCTTCAGGGGTGGGAAAGCTGTAAATAACATTCCATGAAAAATACTTCTTAAAGTAGATTTTTTTTTTTCCCCTCTAGATTTCTTTCCCTCATCAGTAAGTGGCTGGTTTTCAGACATGTTTCTTTAACACTATGACTGTATTGAACTGTTCCCTTTCTTTTTTATATGGTATAACATAAACAGAGAGCCTGAGGACAGGCTCTACAAATGATGTCTTGACCTGCTCCTGCAGCCCCAGACAGCATGAGAGAGATCTTCCCAGGGTGCCTTCTGTGCCACCAGCACTGTCACTCCACATGAGCCAAAAGCCTGAGGTCTCCTTAAAGCTGCCAACACTGAAAATGTACAAACACGTCGTTAACGATCTTAGCAGAGACTCTATTCTGGGGCCTTGTGTGTCAACTGTTTTCACATTTACCCTCTTCTTTGCAGAGACAAGCGTTATAAACTTTAAGGGGGAAGGTATTTTTTTTAATGAAAGCTTCTGGTTTGGTTTTTTTTTTTTTTTTTGAGTAGCCAAACCGGGGCTCTCAGTAGAGACAGTTAATTTCACGTGCCTCTAAATTCCACTCAGGTGGGCTAACGTAGTGCAGTTGGGGTCCCTTCCCACCGTGCTACAGTGCTTCACCATGCTGGGGTACCTGTCACCCCAGTACAGCTCTGCCACGAACCCCAGAAAAAGAGGCAAGGAACGAGGGGCAGCCACACGAGCCCTGTCCTGGCACTCTTGTGATGTGTGCAGCATAGCCAAACCAGGAACTGCTCCCATAATGGGGTAATTTGTCCCGTTTTATTCAATTAAGCTTATTTGCATATCTGAGGTTAATCTTTTTTCCTGTTATTCTAGCAGCAAATGCACACCAAGAGTCAGGCTGATACACTGAGTGGAAAATCATATGTTTGTGTATGCCCATCACTGAAGTCAATCACAATAAAAGATATGACAAATTATGTGATTCCTTCTCAAAATTGAAACCTGTGATGTTTATGGAGAGCATAAGGATACTTATGCCTTTAATGCAACAAGCCTGCTTTCTATTTACATAGATGAGTGAAACATTGCCCTGGCATTGCACAGAGTGAAGTGTGCAAATTCTAAACCCTTCCATAGTCCCTGGATATAAGAGTGCATTCATATGTTTGTGTTTAACATGAACAAATTTATGATCTGATGTGGATTCCTCTGAGTACAGATGTATTCCAACTATTTGCTGAGTCCTAATTTTGAAGGAACAAATGTGAGCGCTTGGGGGGGAGGGGGGGGGAAGAGTTATTTTCTATTTATTTTAAGGGTTTTCGGTGTAGTGCAGACTTTTTTTTATGAGGGGTTGGGTTGGGGGTGTCTGTGACAGTTTAAAGGATACAGGTAGTGAGAACCAGCATATTAGTAGAAAGTCAAGACAGGGAAAGTAAATCAAACACCTCCAGATCTATTTGTTCATTTCTGTAACTGCAGATAGTCCAGGTTTTACGCACACTGCAAATAGAAACATACACTGAAAGGTCATCTTTTGCTGTTGACACTGCCAACAGTTGCATAAAGTAATCCGCATAAACCTGCAGCATTACTCTCCAAATCATTTTAGACAAAAATGGCACGTTTTGTGATAAGGGCTTCTGTAGGAAGGCAGAGAGGGAGAAATAAAAAGTGGTCGTGTCTCTTGCACATAGCCATGCATCTGTCTGGTGAAGAGTTTCCCCGTACCTTGAGGAATCCATCTGGATATTAATCCAGCTCTTGCTTTCAATTGCATGAAGATCCCTGCAGCCCAAAGAGGATGTGAACCCAGCAGGGATTATGCCTTGTTGTGCTCTTGGTCCCTTTTTTCCCTGGCTGTTTCCCTCAATGTACGTACAGGGAGAACAGGGGCACCCCAGCTTTCCCAGTGCCTACTTGAGTCAATCTTAAAACCTTTCTGTGCTGATAGTGTGACTTAGAGGGCTCGCTGCTGATCCCAGAACATACATATCAATATGCCAGTTGTGGTTCAGGTTAGAGATAACTACGTTGGAATAAGATATATTTTAGGCTGAGGATCAAAGTTTACATTTGAGGCCAAATCAAGGGAAAAGTCTGATGTTTCAGTAATCACGAGAAAGGTCCTAATCATACTGATACGCTCTCAGTTTCCACAGTGCTGGTAATCTCACAGATCAATCTGATTTTCCTGAGACTTTTGCCATGTTGAAAAGTGGGAAATGGAGAAGGGCAGCTATTTGTGTAGTTTTAAATCTGCTCTGGAACAAGACCCATTGGAGCAGAATTGAAAAAAAATCTGAATCCAAACACTTCTTTAAATCTAATGGGGATTGTATTCCTGGTTTTTATTTTGTCCTATTTCTTATGCATACAAATACATATTTTTCAATAATCAGTCATCTGCATCAAACTTACTTGTCTCAGTGTTGTTTCCTTTGATGTAGTTGGACAAACTCCCATTGATTTCAGTTGGAGGAGGGTCAGAACTAATGTGCTTTACGGAAAACATGCAAACCCATGTTCTGTCTGGCAGCTATTTAAAGAGCTACGGAGCTTTTAACAATTCAAAGCATATAACCTGTCTTTGATATGACTTAATTTGCCTGTATATCAGAAAGAAAATGTACTTTATATCACATATCTTCCTGAAATACACTTTTGTTGTAAATGTTCTGTCTGCTGATTAACAGTTGCATCTTTTCCCTGGGACACTGTCTGTGTGCAAGCCAGCACCTTCTTCCTAAAGTCTACTCTTGGAAGTAGACACCTCAAGTCATCTAACTGAACCAGACCTAACTGAATTTTTTGCTCTCCCTGGTTATTGTCCTTACTGAAACCAGAGGACGTGCTGGTTTCAGGGAGCAAGATTATGAGCAGTAATCATGGATTTTATGAACTATGAAATAAAGTTCAAATGCTGCTTTCAACAAAGTCAAGGTGGTGTTTTTTTGCAAGAGAAGCAGTAGAGGACTAAGATCATCTGATGAAGCAGTGAGTTCCTTTACCACCAGACCTGTGAAACACAGAAAAGGCCGCTCGGCAAGAGGAGTCCAGCGCTGTTACTGAGGGACAGCACTATAGCAGTAGGTGTATGAACCAGACTCAGTTCAGCCAAACACGCAGTACAGCAAACAGTACTGAAGATGTGCATTTCTCTGTTTGCCGGAGGTAGAAACCCAGAACAGCTGCAAACCACTGCCTCTCTCGGTCAATTAAAAATGAAACTGCTGGGTATTGCTTTAATGCTGACCAAGAGGAAGGACCACTAGGACTTTGGTGTGGCAGTGAAAGGTGGCTGAGACTCCAATAACTGCCCTGTAGAGAATTTAAAATTAATTAAGTTAAAAGTAAGGTAAATGCAGGCTAGAAAATTCCAGAAAAGCACCTACCTAGAGGCAATGGTGAGTTTTGCTAGGGGTTTTAGGCTGTGTGCCTAATTCCCATGGAGAATAATGAGAGATAGTAGCCAGAATATAGGTGTCCATATATTTTTTACAAAGAAAAGAGTCTGATCCCTGTTTAGAGGCCAAACACACATCATCTGGAAGACAGGGCTCTTATTTTTAGAGGTAACGTACTTTATGATTCTGGCAGGAGATCCAAGGTAAGAATTTTTCAAGCTCCTTTGTGTTTCAACTTTTTAACTTGAATTCACTTTGCTACTCTCAGAACATAGCATTTATATGTACCGCAAAATCTCAGATTACCTACAGCTTTGATACATATGTTACCAGATAAATCACTGCAAATACATAGGTCTATATTTGTGTATTACTCTTCCCTAAGGAAATGAGCCTGTGCAATCACACACTTTATCTCCTTCTAACTTTTGAAATCTTTCCCAAATGTCAACCACGTTTGACAAAAGATTACAGGTCACAGAGATAACTAAGTTCCTAGAAATAGAGTGATAATCAGTAGCTAGGTTAAGTGCAATAGTCCAAACAAGAGGGCAGTCCGAGTTTTGCAATTAAACGCTCTGTGTAGCAGTAGGCACCCGGCCAAAGAGAATGCATGAACTAACTGCACAGTCAAGGAACGAGTCGTTCTAAATAGTCGTGACACGTATCTTCCCCACTAAGTGTCAGGAGTTTTTACAGTGCGAGACATTTAATGGACAGAAGAAAATAAACATTTAAGGCAACCGTACCTCACTTGAGCGGCTCCTTAGTGAGCAACTTGTTCAGGAAATGTTAACTGCCTCTCACTGGAGCTTATTAGTGCATGGGAGAATCGATTTTAATTATGCATCTTCCTTTGTCACAGTTCTGTTCCACTATCACATGCTCTAGAAAGCAATTTGATACATGCAGGAAAGAAGTAGAGTGTGCAAATTTGCATTCAGTTACATAAAGGACAGATCTTTTCTTTGAATGGTAAGCCATGTAATGCCTGGTTTGAAGGTAGAACAAAACACTAAAGTATCATGTTCTCCGTAAAATACCCTGTCTAGAGTTGCATTTTTTTAAAAACTGAATTCAGAAAATAATTAAAACAGATTATCATCTTTCCTGATCCTTCAGGTTTATGTCAAAGGTCAACAGTGTGAACCTGTAATGGGTTTGACCCTAATTAATTAGCCAAGGTAAAGCACTTGCGTACTAGCATAAATTGTATACATACTTAAAGAAGACCAACAGCAAATCCTCATGAAGTCACCCTATCCTTGATTTCCCATGGAAAGATGCCTAAACACCCTTTTCGAGTTTTTACAACAAAATGAAAGTTATAGGAGTTGTCTTGAAATTTACAGCCCCAACATATATTAACCACGTATCTTTTTCTAACTGTTACTGAAAGATAAAACAGAATAAATCTTTTCATTTGTGACTTTTTCTAAGATGTAAGAAGGTGGATTTAAAGAACCTTTCTACATTTTATTGCACTACAAACTATACAGCCATGGCAAGCAGCACAGAGGTATTATTGCTGGGTCCTCAGGTTTCCCTAAGGAACTGGAAAAAGTAATTGCAACAAAATTGGTGTAGTTGTCCACAGAATGGTATTATATGATCTTTTCAGTGAGAATGTGGAAAAGAAAAGGAGCATTTCTAAGGTCAGGCATAACATTAAGGAAGCGAAACACATTCTGTTGGGAAACGTGTGGAAAGCTTCATCTTATTTCACCTGGAGCCAGTTTTGACTAAAGGAAAATTTATAAGGCATCATTAAAATTCCCCTTTTCAAGCTTCCAGCGAGTTCTGTTCCTAGAAAAATAAGTTTTCCAAAGTACGATACATACCTGTAGTAATGAATAAACCTAATTATACCAATAAATTCTTAACTGATCTTCCATAACACACTTTTGTATAGATTATAGAGTTTCCCCTGAGAAATTTCAGACTTATGAATCTTTCCTCAAGTTATCCTTGAGAAGTTCTTTGTAACAGAACTCCCAATAAAGCCTACAGCTCTTGACCTTCGAGGTGCTGTCTATCTTTACAGTCTCCATTGTGGTCATACAGTGGATTCTACAAGCAGAAGACAGTCCCTGGTCATTTCAGCTGGATTCTGATGTTTTAACTGTTAGGTAATCTGTTAAAAGAAATGCTTTGTACATTTGAAGAAAGAAATGCAAATCATTTTGCACAGTAAAATTCAGAATGAAGCGAGAAAGTGCAAATAGCATGAGCCCTATGCTTTCCTGAATTGGGACTTCTGTTTTTAACACAAAGAAAGTCAGCTCAGTTTCAAACACTCTGAAGAATAACCTGAAACTCGTGGTAGTCAGTGTTATTCCTTTCAGTGACCCTGTTGGGCTTGGACCTGCCTTTTTACCTTGTTGTGACTATAAAACAGAGTATCTGCCTTACTTTCAGTTTCTTGAGGAGTGAAAAGAAGCTGATTTACAGTGGATAAATAGCCTAATATTATCGTAACATGTATTTGGTTGCCAATGAGTGTTCTGTAGTTGCGTAGACTATATAGTGTAATAAGTGAAAGAAGAACAATGTATGCTATTTTAAAAGAGAGGGTTTGTAGTTTTTTTGTTGGACAAAACCAACTTTCACATATCTTGTAGGGGGGAATATGCTAAATCTACTTGATCCAGTGCATTATGCAAATACAGCAAACCTTTGAAGATTATAGGCAATTCACCCAGTTTTTCCTAACCTTCCTTTATGAGGATACGGCATCCTCAGTCGCTGAAACCACTTCTACAAGGCACAGTGTATTAAACTTTTTAAAGATTATTTGTGGAAAAATGGTTTCTTTGTCATTCAAGATGTGTTTTTAGGCCTATAATTTCCTTCAAGTGAGCACAATTCCGCTAACAGCAGTATATTATTTTGACAGTAAGTCAGTTGGCATAAGACTTCATTGTGTATGCCTTTTGTTTATATAATCCTTCCTAACAGTAACAAGGTGTTTACTGTTCAGCAAACACATTTTATTTTAACTGCCAACAGTAAAACTGTCTGATAAAGTTTGATTTAGCTAAAGAAAGCAAGTTCTCATTTAGCCCAAATAAATCCAGGGTGCTATAGACAGCTGTTTGGAGTACATAATCCCCCAAGCTCTTATAGCGAGGCAACTCTCGCTATTGAATGAGCGAGAGAGAGCAGGCTCAGCTGTTCAGGATGTGCTCCATTACAACTGTAATCTATAGCATCGTACTGCCATATTGTGAAAGCATTACTCACATTCAGTGGCAGTGAAGCAAATACTCCTCTGACAGATGCTCTGCAGACTGACAGCTGACACCCTAAGCTGAGCCCTATAGATTTTTCACTAAACATCCTGCAGCCCGGATCGATGTGGCCTGGCTGTCTGCTTCTCCTCGCTCTCCTGTGAAGAGATCAACATCTAATACCGTTTCTGCGAGATTCTCAGGGAGTTAACTGTATCCAAGTGGAAAAAGTTCAGATTTCAGAGAAACAATGAACACAGACACTTTTCAAAATAACAGCATTCTGCTGCTTGAGAGAAAGAAGAATTCGTAAGCCTAAAGGCATTTTTCTTCCATTTTATGGCTGACTTTATCCTAGAGAAATTTGCCAAAGAAATGTGATTTTTAAGGCTGATATAAAAACTTTTGAGAGCAGCAGGGGAGAAATAGCTGATCTGTCACATGGAGTCCAAAAAAGTTGTCTGTAACAAATGCAAAGCAAAAAAGACTCAGATATTTGCTTCCTGCCAAAATCAGAATATGCAGTGAGAGTATGTACACAGGCAGAGGTCAGGATGTGCATAATAAGACAATGTTGCGCTTCCATTTTAAAGAAAAAGCTGTAGAATGAATCATTTTACTGTAACGACTATAGCAATCTTCTAACTTTAACCTCAAAGCCCTGGTAAAGTAGTTTACCTCTTTTTTTCCCCCTTTTTCTTGTATAGTACTACTTCATTAACACTGTTCCTGCTCCTATTGAAGTCACCAGTAGAGCTCCTGTAATTCACTGAGAACAGAAGCTGGCCCATAAAGCGGTTGTGGTTTGGAAAATGCTTTCAGGAATGATAATTAGTTCAAAGCTGAAAAGCAGTCACTTACCTACAGTGAACATAAGGAACAAGCACAGAAAAGAATGCAAGCTGGCTTTGAAGTGTATCAGGGAGGTTTAAATATAATTTCTGTACCGGAATTTAGGGACAATTGGGTTGGGTTTTGTTCTCTGTTATTATTTCTACCATCTTCAAACAGTCTAGATGCCAGTATTATAATCTGACATTAAATCTGGGAGTTCCTGGAAGGGCAACTAGCTCCGCTTCTGATTTTCATCCTGCCACAGCACACATTACATGGAAAGACAAACAGATGTGTATGCCTCCTTGTAGAAGGATTACCAGAGTAGGTTTAATTGCAAAGAACTGAAATTCCTCCTTCTGACTGAGGAGTGTCAGGTTTTGAAAGCACATCTTGTGGCCACTTTTCGACTTTCAGGGTGTTGATTCACCCCTTGTTGCATTAGACTTTGCCTTTAAACTCACATTGCATTAGTGTTTTGTAAACATATGTAAAAGGTAAATGATTATGTGATTACTTGATAACTGAATGAAGGCTACTCATTAAAGACAGAGAAAGTAATAACTGGCAATGGTGTTGCAAGAGAGGGAGGTAAATAGGCAAGCAGGTTTATAATTTGAGTGGGAAACTAAGTCATGCCACTGAAAATATTTAGGATCATCTGTTAAATTTATTTTCTCTTCCGTTTCCATAAACTGCTGTTGTGTTCTAACTCTTGAGCGCACCATGATGTGTAGGAGAGCAGACTCTCTGTGCCTTTGCATAGTCACACCACAAATTCCAGTTCTTTCTACAATACCAACCCTGGTAACAGTGAAAATACTTTTAAAAAACACTAGCCCTCGGCAATATTTGCCAAAAAATGTAAAAAGATTTTCTCCTCTTAGAGCAACTTGGCTGATGTAATTGAATTTGTATTCAACATCGCAATGCACAGTGTTACATACCTGTTTGTACAGTTGTACCAGAACTAGGCCAGCAACATCCTCGGTGCACGTCAGCTTAACTGATGCCATGCTTGAATACACGGTGCATCTAATTTATAAATAAGGAAGATCTTCTACAGGAACACACTGCTCTTACATAAGCGTATGCCATTATTTAATCAATAAAACCATACATTAAACACTGCACACTCAGAAGAGAAAGAATTTAAAGATAATTACCAAATCATTGCACTCATCACAAAATCAATAAACATTAACGCAACATACTCAATGGATTAGAGAGATCTTTGTCAGAAAGGCATACCTTTGCTCCACATAAACTAATACAACTCTAGTTAGGGAAAACCATTAAATTGCACTGCTTTGAACAAGAAGCTATCAAAACCTCATCAGTGTAGGCAGCTGAAAGCAAAAATGGTGCAGCACCAAAGAAAAAAAGGGCAAAGAGCAAATTTAACCTTCAAGGAGGTATGAGATGCAGATGGCCCATAATCAGATTGCCCAAGCCATATATCTCATCACAAAATCATCCCAACAGTTCAGAGCAGGTTCCTCATTTTACCTGGTCCTTTTAGAATCAAAATAAGCAGTTTTTATAAGATCCTGTTTCCCCTTTAAAACCCTTAACCACTGTCACTGGAAAGCAATTACATATTTCATAGTTAGCATCACCTCTAGTGACCATTCTCCTGCCAACACTGATGTTAGCACACAAACAAAAAATTCTGGCCACAAATGGTTTAACCACTGCAATTAGGCTGACAACACAGCTTGTTCCAAATAGAGAAGATGTAACTGTCTGAAGTAAACCTAGTGAGCCTCTAAAATCGTTTATGCCTTGAGAAACACTGTGCCCATGAGTCTGTCTAGATACAGGCCCATGTAGGCTGCCTTCTAGGCATGAACACATATGAGGAAAAGTCCAGGGTAATTTTTTTTCTAGTTCCACAGTAACGTAATAATAATAATGTTCCAATTTTTAAAGCAGCTTCCAGATAAGAATTTCAAGGCATTTCCCAGTGATGATGCCCTTTTACAAAGGGTGAAACAAGGATGTTAAGTAGCTAACTGCTTAGAGGCAGCTTTGTCCAGCCTTTGACTTTAACACAACTGCAGTGACTGTTCATGTTGATTTCGGGAAGGAAGCCCTGTGCTCATATCTGCCAGGGCTCCACCAGCATGCAGGCATCTCAGGGGCTTAGTGCCAAGGCCACCACTGGCTCCTGGCCTGCAGCCCCCAGAGCTCCCTGCTGAAGGAAAGAAACAGACCGTGTGTGGCACACTGACCATCGAAGGTTGCTACATGGCCATGGAGCGCTTCACTTTCCTGGAAAAGCAAGCACAGAGCAGCACAAGGAGCAAGAAACTCATACGCTGTGCTAAGACTCAGCATCTTCCTTCCAGGAAGCACCAGAGAAGCAGAGCCACAAATTGTCGACAGATTGACGGTCCATATTCTTCCCTGGTCCCTCCTCAGGCCCTTCAGCAGAGCCGAGAGTTTGATGGAGGTTGTCCCCAACATACTGCATCTTTTTTCCCCACAGTGTAGTGGGAAGCCAGCAGGAGAACTGGGAGGGGGAGAAATGGCCAGCAGCAGCAGCAGCAGGACAAGTATCAACACACTAGTTAGGAAACAAAACACTTTAGAATGCAACTGAGGAGCATGTATGTCCCAACCAACCCAAACACAAATGAGCTTCTCAGCAATGTTGTTCCTGAGGCTTGCAGCCACTGAAAGCCATGTAAAGCCCGTAAATCAGCTTCCTACTGGACACAAGGACTTAGATATTAATGGGGCTATTGCTCAAACCATCCAGAATAGTGAGGTCAGACTGACCTTGGCCAGACATTATGGCTTGTACAACAGGCTTTGTATGTTCCTGTCTTTCTGCAGATCTTGCAGAAAACGCTCACACATGCATGCAGTACGTCTGCAGCAAAACCAGGAAAACTCTCAGCTCACTGTTGTTTTCAAGTATACAAAAGAAGTAAGGCTCAAACTGAACCTTACCTCTGAAGGGCTGGCACCGACCTTTAGGAAAACTTAGATACTACATCAATTCTACTTTGGGGGCTGAAATATTTTGAAGACTTTAACTGATGTTGTGTTAAGAGTGTGATTTTTTATTCCACTATAGTGAAATACACAATCATCAGTGCCTGAGAATAGAAAAGTATGTCTCCAAATACCTCATTTGAGGATTATTTTTCTCATAGACTTTGGTAATTACCAAGAAAGAGGGACTACCCTTATGCTTAGAAATTTCTTAGAAGGATCATTATAGACTTTTCTGTAACAATCTACCTCTACCATTATATTAGAGCAAATTTTGTTGAAAGCTGTTAAGAAGAACTTATATAAACTAAATGCAGCCTATATAAACTGTGGGAAAAAAATAACAGGAAAGACAGCATACATGACTATAAAATAATTTAACTCTTTAGAGAGGAATCTGGGCGTATCTGCTTTATGTGTGTACTGCAAACACTATATTAACTGTGGCAGTAGAAGTACATCAAACAAGAACCAGATACATCACAGAATTCTTTATTGTTCAGATTTTATATTAAATCTTGCAATGGGCTTTATATTATTGTTTTTCAAAATGTCAATGAGTTTTCTAGTCCTTGTCTTCAAGATTGTGCACAGGTGATTAACAGCAGTACATATTCAGGGAGCATGCAAATAAAACTAAGTTTTGCAATACTTTCAGGTCCAGCCTTCAACTTCCAGCTTCAGATGATATAACTTTAATACATACTCATTATCGTTATTAGATACAGCATCTATTGATTCTTTGAAAAAGGTTAGAAGTGGAAGAGACCTGCCACGCCAAATGCTGAGACAAGGTTAAGGACAATAATGCTGGAACAGGTTGCCCAGAGAGGTGGTAGAGGCCCTATCCCTGGAGACTTTCAAGGTCAAGTTGGATGGGGCTCTGAGCAACCTGATGTTGAAGATGTCCCTGCTCACTGCAGGAGGGTTGGACTAGATGAACTTTAGAGGTCCCTTCCAACCCAAACTATTCTATGATTCTATGTTTCACAGTCAAGTACCTTTAAATAGTTTGACATCATGGAGTGATTTCCTCAGTTCCTTCAGGAAATTATTTCACCACCCAGAAGAGCAAAGCATGGGGGAATTTTCACCTGATACTTCACATAGGCTTTCATTGTCCAAATTGTACTGTTTCATCTGCACAGAGTTACCCGTCAATAGCCCCTCTTTCATGCATGTTAGGACTGCATCAGAGAAGACTGGTAAAATGACAGCCAAGCGCGTTCTGCCTATTCTGTTGCTACCCCTTCAGTTGTGCAGCTTCCAGTGTGAACTTTACGTGTACTCTCTCAGGGACCTGTAGTTGGTACAAGAAAATAAATGTTATTTCACATCAAAAGCTACTGTACTTGTATTTTATATCTCTTGCATATAGAGAGTCATAAACCCAATTAGACCAAAGAGGGCATATGCACATCCTTAGAGAGAGAAAGCTCAGTCCTGACAGTGTTATATGTTTTGGCTACCATTGTGTATATGTTTAGACAGGCACGTGCATGTGTGTTCTGTCATCATATGGTATCACTGCATTCAGGACAGCTGAAGCTATAAGCTTATCCTTTCTGCATATTTATGTGACAGAAATGTGGAAGCTCTCCTCTGATTAAACAGAAGTTTCACAATACTCTTCTTTTCTCTCCCACCCAGAGAGAAATGTTTTCTGCATTTCACAATCAGGACTCCAGCACTTATAACTGGATCACCTCTCCCTCCTTCTAGACTGGGATTCCTGAGCCCTTATTTGGAGCATAGTGCATGCATCCATTTCTCCCATATGTGGCCAGAAAAGATGAGCTACAGTGTTTCCTGAGCTTGTATGCACGCCCCTCAGAAGTCCTGTGTACCTTGAGAACAGAAAGTCTTTGCAGTTTTCTAGGGCTTTTTCTACCCACTTTTCCAGAAGCCATTGGTCCAAACCTGCTCTTCGCTTACAGTCTGCACTGGAACAACAGCAGGGAGAACAGAGTCTGCTCTTGTGTCTTGTTTTGTATAATATTAACATTTACATTGAAAAGATAAATGCTCAGGCACATGAGTCTGCTCCTAGAGGAATAAACTTTCAGATGAAATCACCTCAGAAACCAAGGGAAGCCTTGCCACTGCTCTTCCTGAGACCACTCCTCCATCTGTTGTACCTGCTGCAAAGGGCCCATCTTCTCATTGTCACAACATAGGAGAGCTCAGTAGGCTTTTTTTCTTCTTTTTTCTTTTATGTAAATGAAAACACCACTAAAATGGAACTGCGCCAAATTCTCTGCAGTGGAAGAAAGAGGTCAACTGTGTAGACTTCAGGGTAGAGCTTTGCATCTGTAATGGTAAAAAATGTGGCTGAATGTTTTCCTGATCTCGTTTTTTAAACGTGTTTATTTGATTTTATTTTGCCAGCAAATTTATGCAAGTATGATTTATATGTAATAATCCCCATATTTTTTTAATTACCTTGCCATAAAACCTGAACAACTCCCCCTACTTTGATCTCCAACACATTCTGGAGAATACTGCAGCAGGCATGCCTAAATCAGTTAAGCCATGCACAGAGCTGTTCCTGGAGGGAAGCTTTCCCACATCAGAAGATTGTGTAATAAAACTTAACACAGCTCATTAATTTTCTCTCTTAACCAATGCATCTGACAAGAAGTGACTTTGAAAACCTAAAGGAATGACACAACTCTTATGCTTTGCGTGAAACATCTGTTTCCAGCTCCTTTGCTATTAAATTGACATCTTTTTATTTGAAAAGTTCCTTTTATTTCCCAACTTCCTGCAATTGGTAATGTATATATCCCAAAGAGCTTAAATTCACAGCTTTTAAAACTTGATTAACTAAATGCTGGGTTATTCCTGTCCCGGAGGAAAAATGCCTCTCTCTGCACAGACAGATTAAGTGGCACAACTATGCTTTTTAATCAATTATTAAGAATTTGTTTATTCAAGCAATGTCAGACTTCATAAAGCATCAAAACAGACTTCAAATCCCCAAATAATGTAAACACCAGTGTGATTGCATATGAAAAGTATTAGCATTCTCGGATCTGGAAAATCAATAGAATGCGAGCATGTTGTACTCACTCTCTTGTCCACGAAGGCCACAGACAATATCATGTTTCCAACTATGAAAACCTACTAAGCTAGTCACAAAAGCAGAAGTCTTCCATGAGGAGTTAAGGTGATTTTCAGCAGAAGGAAAACACCTTCATTGCCCTGATCTTTCCTTTAAACTCACATCACTTACCCCCATATCCATATTATAATGCTCTCTTCGATTTGCAGTTCCTGGTATATCGAGGAAGAGAAGAAGAAAAAAGCCCCGGCAAGCTTTCTCCATACCATCTTGAGTTATGTGCAGATATCAAGCATAGCTAAATTCTGGAAGCTGATTCAATTCTACTCTGAAGATCAAGATGAATGTATTTAATTGCGTGTTGGGTTTGTACAAAAGTATTTTGTACAAAGTTTTTGTACAAAGTACAAAGTTTTTTGTAAACCAGCTACACCCTACCAACTAATGCAATTTTAAGACTTTTAAACTTGTTCATATATCCCTGCACCATTAAAAAAACTTTAATCTTCAATGTAGTTTAGCATTAAGGGAAACATCTTCAGGTGTGAGACATTAGAATTCATGAGTAAGGCCACAAATGGGATAAGGTTGCATTTAAAAGAAAAAAAAATGTGTAATTTTTCTTTTCCACATATTTAGCATGGATCATGGAGAATTTAAGAAATTAAAGATTCTCAGCAAGTGTTTATTAACATAACTTAGCAAAACTTAGCAAAATTGTTCCAATTTTATTTGTTCAGAAGTTTGTCAAATGTACATTGTGATTTTTTTTTCTCATGAAGGAGAGCTCAGCAGCAGAAAACTGTAACAAAGTGGGACTCTCAACCTTTAATTTTAGACAATTTGGGGAAAAACAACTGCATTTTTCATATTATGGCTTCCTCCTAGTATCTTGATTGCTTTAAGATGCATTTTTTTCTAAACGATCCATAGATTGTCAGCAAAGACCCAATCCTGGAAGTAATTGAATCTTCAGACACAATTTTAAATAACATTAATTAGGCAGCACCCTGAAATCACACCTGGTTCATTGCAACTATTTAAGTATATAAAGTCCACGCAGGAGCCTTTGCTAGATGGGGATCTAAAACAGAAGTGACTGGGGAATAGCTAGATTATCAAGAGGGACCTTTCCCTCCTCTTCCTTTTTCATAGGCTGTGTCATCAGCTTTGTGTGGCGTACAAATCCAAGCGCAACGCTCAGCTGCTGTCTGTGAGCCTGGAGGTTGTTGGCTATCTCAGTCCAGTTTCTAGGGGAAGAACATGAATTTTTGCCAGATCTGTTCTTAACCCCTGTCATTCCCAACTGTGGGCCGTTTTCTTACACACTCCATACAGATGAATTGTACTCAAAGGAGTGGGTTAGCATGTCTTTTAAACTACCTTTACACTATGGTATAAGTGGTGCCCACTATCAAATAGAGCATGAAGCGTTGTACCAGACTGGCAATGCTTTCATTTTACACTCCCAGTTAAATAAAATGCTCAATAGAAAGACAAAAAGAAGGAAGGAGAGGAAGAATACATCTCTTCTAACATTGCCAAGCTATGCAATAAGTGGGAAAATAAGGCAGCATGAGTCCAAGATGAACACAGTTTGTGTACTTTATAGGATCAGGGGAACTGAGCAAACAGAGCGAGCCAGAGATTTTTGACACATGTGGGGAGGAACGCACTCCTTAACCCATGCAGTTTGTTTAATTTGAGGGGCAAGAAGGTGGCTGAAAGCTACTTATAATGGGAATCAACCCTAATATTTGCACTTTGGTACCAGCTTGGTCCATCACTGGCCCTTTTTAAAGCATGGCTTAAACAGACATGCAGGAATAAACTTGCATCTGGCAGGGAGTGGACCACCTGCTCTCTTCCAGCCCTCCTTGCTGTGGTCCTGATATTCCTCTCATCAAACCGCAGCATATTTTCCTTTCCTTTTATTTTCATGTAACAAAGGTAACCGACCTTGCTAATCCTACAAGTTTTGTACCAAAACCTCAACAGGGTGGCACGTGGGGATGACTCACTTGAGGACCTGTTGAAGAGCAGGTCTGAGCGGCCTTGCAGCCAAATCCCAGGGCTTCTGGGTGATATCAGCATTAGCAGCTGTAGCCACTTGCTCTGTCCCACAGAGGAGCTTCAGATTGCCCAGAAGTCCCAGTGCTAGCCAAACACACAACAGAGACCTGCTTTGGGAGTCCCATCTGAACTGCTTAAACACTTCAGGCATGTTACAGAACGGCCACCCTTGCCCCATGAAGTAAGTGATTAACAGCGCTGTATTATCAGTGCCGAAATAAATAACTTACCAATGTTCACACAGGAAGACTATGGCCAAACTGGTAATAAGATCCAGATTTGCTGCCTCCCACTCTGCTGCACCACAGAAATGTGACATATTTCTACAAGCTGTGCCCTAGAAGACAGGGAAAAGAGACAGGGAAAAGCCATAAAGGAAAAAAATCACCAAGCAGTGCATGGCAATACAAATATCTCTTCTGAGGCAGTGGTTTAGTGCTTGCAAGTATTAAGGAAAATAAAGGAACTGTCCAAACTTTCCAGGAACAATTTCCCTTTAGGGGGTCTGAGGAAAGAGATTCATAACGCAAAGAATGAAAGCTTTCATCTGGGTTATTTTTCCTACTGTATAAAAAAAGCGGATAGAAATTGCAATTCAGAGAACTGGTGGAGGAGAGAGGGAAGTACAGACAGGCAGAATCATGTTTAATAAAAAGGTTTATAGTCATTCCTAGCAGTAGCCTATCCAGCTGGCACGTCACGCTCCTATCACAAGCTGCACTCAGTGAATTAGAGGGTGTGTTACTGCTCCAGCAATATCACCTGCAGACCTATTTAACCTTACTGTAGGGACAGCATTCTTTTCCTAGCTACCAGAAAGCACTGTGCCATGTTTAAACTTGGTCTCACACATCCAGCTGCTACCACACATATCTACATATTCCAGCCTGAACGGGGCCCAGCCTGGTTATTCATAACAGAAGAAAGCAGAATTATCAGAATAAATACTAGCTGATATCTGTCATGGTGAGGACAGTAAAGAAGAGAGAACAGTGGTGAAACTGGCACCATGCAGAAAGCCAGCCTAAAATTTATGCACCGCTTTTTTTTTTTTGTCCCCCTGCTAACATACCAAAAGTAACTCACTGTAGTATGTAGAACAGAGTGTGACCCTTGTGCAGGGGGCTAAGAGAAAAGAAAGTGTTGCCCCAGTCTCTTTCATACCTCATCTTCACATTTCCCACACCACTAACCATTTTCTTTCTCTCTTATTTCATAATTTTTCTCCCCACCAGAGCAGAAATTCAAAACATAAAATACCTTGTTCCTTTTAGTGTATTTTTAAGCCCCCATAGTAGAAAACTTTCAGCATTATTCATAAAGCCTTACTTATTGAGCCTTTGGATTTCATTTGTGTCTGAGATATAAGAAAACAACACAGTTAAAGATTCCGACACAAAGAAACTATAGACGATAAAATGCACAATTTACATGAGTTATGAAAAACCATGTTACTATGCGATATGACTATACAGAATGAGTTCAGTTGACAGTTCAGAAATTACAATACAAGGCAAGCATATGCAAATTATGAGTCACTCCTCAGTAAATGTCTGGAAGCATAATTAGTTCCAGCACAAAGTTGTCCAACAGGTCTGAGCTTACTGGAGAAATAACTTTATTACAGGCCATCATGCATGACTTAAGCAAGTAACTACATTTACAAATGAAGCGAGACCGGCTTTGAGATCCACACAAATGGAAAGATTTGAAAGATTGCCAATAATATGTACAGACGATGCCAAGTTATTCTTGAATCTATATATCTGCCAAATCAGTTGCATATACTGCATATCAGCCCGGTGATACAGGAAGAGAGGCAGTAAAGCTGTGCCTAAGATGTGGGTGCCATTGGAATTTTGCAGCTGTGCTTGAGCTGTAATTGGAACCAGCACTGCCCTGAACCAGCTAGCCCTGGAAATGAAAAGGGAGATGATCTCCGAGGTCGTCCGTGCCATCCCCTTACAGTTCTGGGTTGTTTTCCTAAGAGGGCCTTTGAACCTTCTGGCGTGACACAGTGCCTCCTAACATGTGGCGCTGCCTCTTTTGCAGGACTGGAGGCACCTCTCCCAAACCCGTGTGGAGTTCCACGCCGGCTTTGAAAGCCACCGTGGAGGTGCGAGGTCCCTTAGGCTCAGGGTCTGAGGATACACAGCACCAGAACATCAAATTCCAGTTTATGATCTCGTAGAAAAAAACTAGCTGCATTCTGCTGTGTCATATCTGTTTTTTTCCCTACATGTTTAAGAAAATGCAAAGTTAACTTCTCTTGATATCATAGAACTGTTACAACTGTGAGTTCCTATCTAGGCTCATATTACAAGTACAGCATCACCAGCAACTATTAATAAATAGCTTAAGCTGCTCCAAACAAACAGCTCTTGATTCTTTTATAGGACTAAATTATATAATTTAACAGGAAGATGCAAGAAGCAGTGCTCATTAAATGTTCTTAATGTGTTTGCTTTGCACTAAGGCACAACAGCTTGTAAAACTGTTTTTACAATTTTTGTGGTAACACAAGCCAGGAAGCATTTTAGTGCAGTTAATCTCTTAGGCTGGTTAGAAAAGCACCATCATTTGAACTATTTCAGTGACCTTTTCTGTTAAGGAAAGCAGTAGTAGATCTATGTCCTTGTTGAATATGAATGGAGTAAAGAAAATGAATGCTTGATATTGATATAGCTATTAAAATATCCACCATCAGCTAAATTTTGTATTTCCATCTGGTGTTTTCATTTGCACCTACGAAAAGTGAATACACAAAAAATGCTACCTTTTTGATTAGGTGTTTTTTCACAGCCACAAAGTGCAGAAGTGTAGGACTCTGCTGGGCAATGAGGAGCTAAGCTAACTCTACATACATTGGAAGTGTTGTCACACTTAAGTTCTCTTCCACACTGTCTCTGAAATCTTTGGCAAATCACATAATCATCTCATCACTTCGTTTCCCCGTTTATAAACTTAGGGATAATATTTTCCAGCTTTGAATGTCACAAAACAGTATTTTCTGGAAGAAAGTCTATCATTTGTTTCAGCTTTCATATCTCTACTCAATGAAACAAATTCTACAGCTTATTAGAGGCTTTTGTATAATTACCCCCTTCTGGCAGGAAGTCTGTGCATTTGCTTGCAAGCACAGACCATTCCCACCAGCATAATAGTTAAACTGTGTTTAGTATAGATGGCGTATGTCTTTTTTTTTTTTTGTGTGTGTGTGTATATTATAGAAGATTCACCTTAGTAGCAACAAAATCATAGAAAAGCCATTTTGAATTCACTCATCCTTTTCTACTGGCACTTACACCCATAATTCCAGCTGTAGGTATAGCTGAGTGAGAAGACCTGGGAAAGCCAAAGGCAAGTGGGATTTGAAGAAGTAACGAAGCCAGCAAAAGGAAAGCTAGAGAAAGAAGTGACCAGGACTAGCAACCACAGAGGACAAAATATTCAATTATAAAAATTATCTTTAACTAGAGCTAAAGTTTAGTGTTCTGACAGGAGCAGAAGACTTTGCTTTTACTATCTTGTTCAGCAATGTCTCTAGACCTCCTTGCCAGATACGGTCCATTCATGAAGTAATACCATTTACCCACAGAAACCTGCAGTTCACGTTGGGTCAAAACCTTCAAGGCATTTCGCACCAACTCCTGTTTCCCAAGTCTTCTGAGGTCCGGAGTTGGAAAGCTCCCTTACTCCAAGCAGGCAAGAAAATCTTTCCCCATGAAGAACAAATGTAAGTTTTTACAGAATATAAATTTTGATAAAGATGCACAATAGTAGGAGCTACTGTGAATGCTAAAAAAAAAAAAAAAAATAAAATCTTTCAAATGTGACCAGAGCTGATACCAACAAGCCAATGCCTTATGTCTACTAGGTTGTGGCAGAGCTACTAGGATGACAGACATGGCTGTTGTGGGACTTCTTATGCCATTTTCGGAAGCAGAAAACCTGGTCCATCCAAGAGGGGTTGCACATATTCCTTCTTTCAACTGTATTTTGACAGGCAGGCCCTGCATTTATGGCCCTTGCACCAAATCATTCCATGTTGGGACACAGGAAAATCCCACCCACCCAAGAGCTTTCCATAGCTGTGTCCCAAGGTGTTCCCCACACAGACTCCCATTTGTCATCCTCATGCCCTCTCTCATTTTACTGTCACTAGTCAGCAACTATCTGCTCATGGTTTTCAGGGTTGCCAAAGCTTTCCTCCCCAGTTTACTTCTCTCTATTTTAGGGTCTGCTAGGAAACACGAGACATTTTGTACCCAGGATGACGTTAACAAATGCAGACATTTCTTTGCTTCATCATTTTAACAGAAAATAGTGACTGCAGTAAATATGGTGTGACAGCTGTAATGATGAGAATTACGGTCCTGAAAGAGAGCTCTGTAAGGTTTATAAAGCTCACAATTTTTTAAAGGAAAATTTTATACTCTGGGGCATCTTAGGATCACAGAGTAAATTACAATGAGTACTAGAAGATCACGGGACAAGGTTTGCTACACCTCAGAGCTTAAGCTCTCTAGCAGACTTCTACTTAAAAGGGATGTTCAGAAATGGGGAACAGTTCAGAAAAGGGTTAGAGGGATGGGTCTGTGGCTGGAAAACCTGTCTTTTCCTGAATGACTGTAGAGATTCAAACTTATCCATGGTAATTTGAATGTTTGACTTGATCATAGTTTATACGCTCATCCATGCCAAAAATATTTCCCATCTTATAAATCATCAAGTCTACCTTAAACTTGTAGACAGGGATATGAAAAAGTCCAATGGCTGCAGCAGACAAAATCAGACTAAAAATAATGTGCAATTTTACTAGGGAGGTAAATTAGCACTAAATTAGTCTACTTGAGGACATAATATATTCCCTGTCACTTGAAGACTTAATAGCAAAACCAAATGTCTTTCTAAAAAAATAAGATGTGGTTGAATTCAGGTCTGTAAGTTTGATGTGAGAATGGCTGGCAGAAATGGCTAAGAGGTCATTGTTAGGATCTGTCCTCTCTCTTGACATCCAGGAATCTACACAAGAGCTGCAGTCCTGTGGGGATGTTCCGCAAGCATCCAAAAGCAATGACTTGACCTCATTCGCCACAGAATTATACCATAAACATAGACAACACAGTTCTGATCTATTAGTGACCAACAACCCACTGTGTGACATTCACCAGCGGCAAAGGTCACACCCCGAGTAAGGTTTCTACCAAAACCTCCTACTGGGTGCAGAGCATCTGTGGATGCTTGGGAGCATGGTGCTGCACAAAAGCAGGGTGATTCCATATTTCCCACCTGATTACTAAGGTCAGAGCACTGATTTGACACCAGCATCTACTCATCTGGCCCAGGTATTGCCAAACCCGCACCACGTGGGCCTACCAGGGCTGTGTTGATGACAGCTAGTCACTGTGGTCTGTGGAGTAAAACTGGTTCATTTTGAAGTAGCTACCCTTGCCCAGAGAAGCACAACAGTCCAACAGACCCAGCATTAGACCAGCAGCGTTTTGACGGGGAACACCTCTCAAAAATACAATCCTTGGTTCATTAATATGGATCCATGCCTCAACAAAGTCCTGTCGACCACACCTCCTCCTGCTTCAGCTTATTTTGAGATTAAAAATGGGAACACTGACTCTGAGTGGACCCCTTGCAACAAAACAATGCAGAATTTTACTGCAAATTGTTACTTGTCAGAAACTAGTAGAGAAGTCCTGTGTTACACAAGATGAAAAAAAATGGTACTTCCCAATAATTTCTAACAGCAGACTCCTGTCCTTGCAAGTCCACAAGCCTGTCAGTAACTGCATACCTTGTTCAGTTTGATTAGAGGGTTGAAACATGGACATGCGGTGGATCTTGTCTGAAAAAGCAGACTTTGCTTATCAATATTTTCTGCTTCTAGCTTTACACTGATCAGCAAAAGAAGGCAGGAACCCAGCATGAGAGTCCAGGTTAGAGTCCAGTAAGAGCCAGGATTGTCCAATTCCTCATAAAATAAAAAAATAACGCCCAGAATATTCCCACTGATAACCCACGAAACACAGCATTCTAAAACCTTTTTCTGAAAATACCTGCTTAGTAAAAAATCCAAAAGGCAGGCTCTTGCTTTATGATGTATGCTTTGCTCATTTATTTTGAAAAGTACAGTTTACTTTTCAGGCATAATTCTTCCTAAGGAAATGCACATGGTACATTTTATAAAATATAAATAATTATCTGAGAAGTCACTACTGCACTTTTCTCTAAAGCCTTTAAGAAATTGAAAGAACTGGTATATTTGGGGGCAAATAATATGGTATCACACAAAACTCCCAAATATCTCATATGCAAGTATTTCATTTGATTTTGGTCCAAATAAAATTGATGGACACACTGCTCTGTCAAGATTATGACTACTTAATGAATGATTGTTCCAGTGGGTGACTCTACCCCAGAAAGACATACTTTTCTTTCTCTCCACCACAGGAAAATGAATTGGCTGAACTTTTCTGGGCACTTTGTAGTGACATTCTAGAGGTCCTTTGTTATGACTTTTATAACTAGTCATTTTAACACTGGAATGACAATTAAATGTGTGTCCATCTATACTGTATATAAATCGAATAAATAGTATACAATTTGTTTCAAAAACGTTGCCATCTTGAGGATAATAGAATGAGATTAGAATTTATCCCCTTTTGTCTTTCTTCCCATTGAAGACTTACAATTTCACGTGGTAACTCTAACCTGCAAGAATTTTAAAATACTGTGGTTTTGCCGAGTAGGACCGGACTAAAATGACACTGTTGAGTAAATCAGCCAAAACATTAATAACTTACATGCATATTTCAATATATGGAGATTTTTAGGACTATCCAAGACAGGCAACATCCAGGTCATTGTTGATTTTAGACCATGATTTGAATATATGAAGATATATTAAATATTTCAGGTGTAGAAATCTCTAGAGTAATTAAAATAGAAAAGTTCTGAAACTGCACTATTAAAAATTTAACTAGACTATAAAGCTAAGGATGCGGAGGACTGTCTAAGGACTTTTATTGCTCTGTTCTTGCTTTTAACTTAAGGATGATTACAAATATATATATTTCATTAAAATTTTAGTTAGATCTGAAACCAAAACAACACTGGAGTTCTCAGTCTGTAGCTGACTTCATTTTTCTCCAAGACATTGCTTAGGAAAAAAGCTTCTTCTTTATTGAAGTTCCATATTTTACAAACAAACTGAGTGTTTTTTAAACTATATTTAAAATTTCCTAGGCGTATACAGTGTCCTAATGGGAAAATAAACTCTTGATATTACAGTGAGTCAGAGTCTGCTACTTATTTAATATCTCATTTTAACCTTCCCATAACTAGATAGAAAAGTCACAAGAAAAATGCAACTTTCATTAAACGAACTGCAAAGTAGTCATCCCTGAGAACCCACTGGGGTACATTTGTAATCAAATAATTTAACTCTCCACATTACTAATGCATATTTCTGGCTTTCTTACTTTTCTCAAAAGGAAACTGCTCACTACTAAAATATAGCTTTTAATTTGAGGAGGGTAAAAATTTAGTACTTAATAAGCATACTTACCAAAGACTTTTAAAAAATTAATAGAAACAAAATAAATCTTGGCTGTTAAAAAAAAATATCTGACACACAGGTTGAGTTATACCAGCCAGCACAAGTACACAGTAAGATTCCAGATGTGCTATTTTCCTGTACACTGACAGCTATCAAACCCACCCCTGCAATAAAAAAGTCCTGAAATGGGTTTTTAATCAGGCCTAGATTTCCATTAGCCCATGAGGACTGATGTCTGTGTGTTGTGGTTTTTATTCTTTACAGCACATGCCATTGCTCTTAATATGTGGGGAACACATATTAAGTCTAAACCTTTTTTCAGTAACCTCCTGAAATGGATTTTTTTCATATCTAAATTGAAGCCAAATAGACGTTATTAACAGCTGTATTTTTACAAAGTATTTGAAGGAGGGGCAAAACTCAGGATTGTTCAATTAACATTTCCCAGGCACCACATAAGACCAGCATGTTCGATGGATGGACAATGTAAAAAAAAAAGGCTCTGAAGTACAAAAAAATGTCAAGGGAATTCAAATAACATGACAAGTTTCAGTACAAATAAAGTAAAACCCAATCTTACCCTTTTGAAAAACATTCAGAGGTTGGCTTCGCATAAATTCACATCTTCCTGGAAACTGTTAGATAACTATCAATTTCTTCTTATATATTTATTGTAAACATTGGTACAAGATGTTCTGATTGTTTCCAGGAAAATCCTATTAGTTACAGTTGTATAGAATCAATTTCACATAAAAATCATACAGCACAGCTACAGAGAAAAAGAAATCTGTAGGCATCTAGTGTAATGAACAAACCATTGTGGTTTATATCCATTGCAAAACTTGAGCAGAACAATTGGCACCAGTAAAAATATTGCAAATTAAAGATATTAGAAGAAGCTGTTTAGGAAAAAACATTTAACCACAGTTAAAAGGCTAACAGAAAAATTTAAATGATTGCTATTGTTTGTGTTCTAAAAGGATGTAATTGACCTCAATCACATAAATAAAATAATCATGCAGACCAATATTTGGACTCATTAAAAAGCTGACATATTCCTTTGCTTTCACTAGATGTCAACAATTTGACATTTTATACTTTTGCAGTGCAAAGATCATTTGCAATTACTGCCAAAATAATAGCCCACTGTATGAAAAAAATGGTCAGTAATGTGAAGTTTATAAAACAATCTGCCCATCAACCTTCCCAGTCTAAACGTAAATAACTAATCCTCCAAAAAGCAAAATAAAATGTATAAGAAAAACCTTACCTAAAATTTCAGTATAAATGCAATGTATGAATCAATAGCAAAGTTGAAAGTGCGCCTCAGCAATTTCAATACAGGCTTTATTTTTGATGTGACTACAGAGAGATGTGTCTGCTCAGTAACGTTAAAGAGCAGCGTTTTTATTTTGCCATGTTAAATGAGTCATTCTACATTTGCTTTTAATTCGTCTTTATGGCTGATGCTGGACTGAAGTAACTCCATAATTTCATCTCCCTTTTCTCATCTATGTCAGAGCTTTGTTTTCACCGCAAGGACCAAATACAGCTAGCAGACCCACATACTAAACCAAATTCAAAGTTAAAATAGGGAAATCCTAGTCCTGTTGACTTCATTAAGTTTTCTGAGCCTGCCTTTTTTCCTCCTGCCAAAGGCAACAAATATGCTGTGATACTGCATACACTGCACTACTTTGCCCATCACCTTGCCTGTCCCCACAGTGGGAGAAATGCTGCTGTGAGCAGGTAAATTCACAGTACAGGACTGGAAGGGCAGAGCATGAGCTCATCCTCCTCCTTTGCCTGCCTGCTATATGCCTGGCACTGCCCTGTGCTATGAAATTTAAGCAGAATTCCAGTTGAGATTAGTGAGGTGGTCTTAAAAAACACAGGAGGCAAACCCTCACTTCGTGGAATTATCTTTGGACTGCCACAGAGCGACAACCATTTACACTTGCTGAAAAGCCACCTGAGGAAGACCTTCTTGCTCCTCTTTCTACTTCCAGGCCTGACCATGGCAAAAGCCCAAGTCCCGGCAGCCTCAAAGCCACAATTCTCATACACCACCTCAGCTCTGAGAGATGAAGCTTTATGAGAAACAGAAGACCTGACAGCAGCAGCTCAGCTCTGTGGCCAGCAGCCCCATCTGGAGTGGCAGACGTCTTTGCCACCGCTGACCTGAATGACCAAAAGCCGGCAGTGCCTGCCCAGCGTCAGTGCCCAGGTCACCACTGCCCAGCGCTTTGTGCTGAGACAAACAAAAGCACAGGACCAGCTACACTGACCTTGCCTTTTTGTACATGGGAAGGTTTGCACCCTGGACGTAGTGCCAGGAGCCCCACCATGGCCCTGGGATGCTACACAGAGCCCTCTCCAGACTTGGAGGTGGCAGGAATCAGTCTCCCTCATGGGCCTACTTCCCACAATCCAGCCAAATTTCACATCAGGGTACGCAGCAGCACCCATATTCATAATATGAGATGGGATTCCTTCAAGTTTTCATCCACAGCAATGTTGTTGCTTTAGTTTTAGTCAGATCCACAACTGAGTGTTTCTATTCAGTGATGGAATACCATAGAAATACTTATGACATCCATGTTAATACCAAATGAGTTCATGATGATTTACGTTTATTAGAGAAAAGAATATCAAAAGGATTATTAATGGTGCTACCACAGAGCTTTGGAAATGGTTGACAGCACAAGCTCAGAAACTGAGGAAGTGGATTTGGAGTATGCAGAGCAGAATATGAGGTTTCACTTTTGGTAAATAGCAGCCTGTACAAATATTAAATCAAATAGCCACCTCATTAATCTTTTGTGAGTTTTTTTTTTATTTTAAGGGTTTTCTAAGGTTTTTCTAATAAAAGTCACAGAAGCTAACTTTGAAATACTGGCATTAAAAATCCATCAGTTGATTTGTGTGCAGTTCTTACAGAGACTGAGACAACTCCTTTCCATTTTTTTCTAACATTCCTAGCTATTTCTTTTTGTTTCCTTTGCTTGCAAAAGTAAACTGATTATTGCCTTACTTGATCCTGGAGTTTAAATAAGCCAGAACTAACAAAATAAGAAGTATCAAAGCTAGACTAAAGTTTATAGAATTACCTGAAGGAATATTTTGCTTTGGACAATAGATATTTTTAAACAAACAAAAACACAGATAAATGTGAAAACATCAAACCATTCAAACACAGGCAAGTTGAATTTCTCCTGGGCATTTTGTACTGCTTGGCAAATATATAACAGTAAAGATGACTTAGAACAAGCCTGAACTGCATATGGCTATTCCTTAAGCCAAACATATCATATTGCGAAAAAAAATTTCCTCACTACAGATAAAGCTCCTCTCTCATGTCCACTGGAAGATGAGTGACAAGAACCTTGTATAGTAGGCGCGAACTTTCTTGTGGAGCTGAACAACCAGCCTGTTCACAACAACCTCTGCCAGAGTGCACATGGACCATTGCAGAAGCCTGCATCCTTCAGACCTCCATTTTCAATGCTCTCATCTGGTGGGAAGGCCATGGTTTTAGACTGTGCCACCTGTGGTGAAAATGGCAGAGAGCTGCCTATTTAGAGTGCTCACAAAAGCTGCACCTCTCAGTGTCAGGGCTTCATTAGATAAAATGGTGGACGTGCACGATGTGACCTAGCACAGACTCCCAACCCTCCTATGGCTGCCAAGAGGAGGCTGGAGAGCCTTACTTTCACATCTTTTTCACAAGAGAGTATTAAAAGGAACCCTGACCCAAGCTTTGCTTGCACACTTGCTGGACAAGCTGTCTATGGAGAAGCATCTCCAGAAACGATGCCTCAGCCCATGTGATAACTGAATCACCGCCCCAAGAATGCCCTCTCTCTTCACTGACAACGTGGGAAAGGGAGGTTGAGCATAGCTCTCACTTAGTCATCACAGGTAGATGCCTAAAATAACTGTTGCCCCAAATATCTTAAAAGCCAAGGACTTAATGAAAAAACAGACTTGCTCCTGAGAGCATAACATGACCACATCAGCCTCATACTTAAGATCCCACTGAATCGGATGCTAACTGAGCAAATGCAACAGATTAAATAGCCTATGCCACAAGCAAAAACAGATACAGAAGCATCACTAAGGTCAGTTAACAGCAAGCATTTTTTAGAAGATCAAGAGTCAAAGGATATACACTAAAACCTGAAAAAAAAGACCTCTGTGGCATTTAGTCCCCAGGAGTTAGTCACACTGACATTATCTTGAGAGCAGGACAGAGTAAATCTGTTCAGGCTACCGCCTCCCCAGGCGTCGCATGGTAAGTCTCTCTCTAGCTGCTTTTCTTGGCTTCAGACAGTCGTCTTTTGGTCAATGTAGTAATGGAATGCTGAGGCCCTGCCCCTTCAGACTACAGAGTACCTATCATCAGGTACGTGGCTCTTTGTAAGATCAGCTCCTTTTCTTCCACACTTACAGTTTGAATCTGAACAAACTAATATATTGCCAGGCAAAAAAATCCAAAACCAACCAAACAAAAAAACCCCAACAAAACCCAAACCAAACTAAACAAACAATAAATATCCCCCCCCAAATCCAGCCAAATTACACCAAAAAAATGCTTTCCCATACTGACACCCAGCAGTACAGACCGAGACCATCAGCTTTTCTGTCCAACAAAGGAGTATAAAGTTGCCAGAGGAGAGCTGCTACTTGGAAAGCATTTGCATTTGTAGAATCCAGCATCTGAAGTAAATCAAGGAGTGCTGTCTCAGCCATCCATTGTGATGGATGTATCTTTCTGAAAATCTTCTCTAGTACTTTAGTATCGAGTTTAGTTTCTGACACTCGCCTGATTTTTATGCCTTGATTACAGAAAAGTAGCTTTACCGTTAGTGCGCTGTGCCTGGGAGAGGAAGGGATGTGTGTGTGCACCTGCTTTTATGTTTTGCAGAGAGCTTTGAGATATAGCTCAATGTGAAGGCACTGTACAAACGGACACACTGCGATTAAGTAAGAGCAAAAGGAAAACAGGCTGCCTAGATACTGAACTTTCAATTTAAACCACAAAGGTAGACAGCAAGCACTAATTCAAGAACAGGTGGCTTTTTGCTCATAATATTTTATGGCTTTCATTGCTTTACAGTGGAATGAGCTAACCCACAGCTCCCCTCTTGACCTACCCAACATCCTCAAGTTTAGTGAAAAACAGGTGTTTGGTATCTTGGCTTTTCCTGAGCACTCCCACAATCCAGGGACTCTTTAGCAGTCTAGAAAACTCTTACTTTCACTTTAGAATGGAAGGCAAATAATGGATCATGTATAAAGTAACAGGTACACACTTGGCAACTAAAAACTTTATGCACAAAAGTAATACTCATCTTCCATATCCTGCACAGGTAAAAATGCAATAAAGGGACATCAGTTCAGAAACTCAGAAAAGTCTCATGGAAACTTCTTTAAAATTGGACAATTGCGATGAGCCTGGGGATATCAGCAATCACCTACTCAGTAAAAAGTGCTGAGTTTCCCCTCTCCTGGTACCAGGCCCGAACTAAAACTTTAAATGCAAACTTGAAAACTCTGATGCCAATTTGGACAGAAACATTGCATCTGGCAAGTCCTTGTGTTTTGTCCCCCTCAGACGTTGCCTTCTATTGATATAATTAGTATTTACACTGTCTCTTCTAAGAACTTAATAAGTCTTGCTGTAAGACCAAGCCAAACAATAAGAAAAGCTGGATCATAATGAAAGGAGTAGTCCTGTTAATGCTAAAGCAGTTAAGAGAGAGAGGAAAAAAAAACCACAAAACAAAAAAAGCACTAATTTGATACAAAATCCTAACAAGCAGGTCATATCACAGAGCAAGAGTCACGCACACTGACACTCTTCTCTCAGTCGCCAGAGTTTCCATTTTCAAGCATGGTGAAAATGTGTGCAGAGAGTATCCACTTCATAGGATTAACTGTTAAATCAGTATGGAAAAAAGTCTTTTCTGGAAAGTATTTTTTATTTGGTACCTTTGGGAAACTCAGCTGTTTGTTATTTAAATAAATAAATAAAAACAAAGATAGATTAATAGACTGCTAGGTAGAGAACTTGTGAAAACCATACACTATATAAGGCAATTCTGATGCTTATGATGCATATTCCAAATGGATAAAGTTATACCTATTCAAATTAGTACTTAATAGGAACTAAATAGCAGCTATTCATCTGAAGTGCCTATGGCTTCTACATATGATAAATATGGCTGCAAAAAGAGATGCCTACTATTATATGCAACTGGTATTTTGTTTAAAGCATTTTATTGGACTTAGTGCATTCAGTTTAAAAACAACGTGTGACCTGAGAAAAGGGAAAAACATCTGCCTTCTTGTGTTACACCAGTCCATGGGGGTCTGTAATTTACTTTTTTTTTTCCAACCTTAAACATTCAAGAATAATGGAAGGGCAAGCCAAGTAATATTAAAAAACCTCAAACAAAATAAAAGCTGAAAAATGTATATACATAAAACAGATCTGTGAAGCTGAAGTGAAATATTTCAGATTAACTGGCTAGTTGATTAATGAAGCCAGAAGGAAAAAGTCCAGATCAAGTTTAACATTATGCGCGTGTGCGCATGCAGGCGCACGCGTGTGTGTGTGTATATTTCATGGAGTTCAAGTAACTGATATTTATACATTCTGATTCTTCTTGCCCTCATCGGTAGCCTACATCTTGCTTTTAGAATTAGTTTAAAATTGATTTATTTTTCTCACAATAAGGTTCTGAACTTATGTTTCGGTATTTGATTTTGGGGGGCACGAGAAGGAGTCCTGTTTTTCAGACTGTTTTGCCAAGGCACTTAAGTGACAGTTACATGTCATGCAAGAACATGCCTAGGGAAAAAAAAAAAACACCACATACTAGATTAATTGAAATTCAGTCTGAACACATTAAAGATCATCAGAACAGCTATGATAACAGTCTCCTAAACTAAAGTCTCCTAAACAGTCTCCTATAACTAAAGATCAAATACAAGGAATGTAAGCATAAGGTTGTTTGTTTCAGAAATAACAAGGCTATAACATGCTATCAGACTAAGGGAACCTACTTTGTAAAATCAAGTCACATAATGAAAACAGACTCTTCCATCATCACGATAAAGACAAGCGTGTGCATGTGTATATCTGCATTTAGACATTAGTACACATGGGACTGTAAGTCGGGGCACAATGTGAATGTCCATCTTTGACAGTGCACGTGTACATCTGCAACTGTGATCAAAAGCGTGCTGAGAAGTGAATAGTCCAATTTCTGAGACACAGAGGAGGAAAACATGCAGGGAAATCCATGTCTCAGACCGAGACTCAGGAAAGCTCGTGGAAGGAGCGGTGTGGGTGTCTCAAAGACTCCCATGCACACCAACAGGTTTCCCAGGAAACCTGCAATGGTGAATAAAGACTGAGAACTTTTTTATATGATTTTTTTCATATTTTATGCCAAAAGGCCTTTGGTTCAGGCAATGCACAAACGCTTGAGACAAGAGACAGGGGAAAGGAAAAAAGTCTGGAAGAAAAAAAGAGGGAGAGTACAGGAAAAGAAGCCATTTTTTAAATTCACCAATAAAAAGCAGGTACTAAAAAGTCTCATCTTCTCCTTCACCTTTCAATGAAATATTCATTTTAAGGTCCCCAAAACAAAATACGGTAAAGGAGGCCAACACACTTTACAGATGAACTCCTGGGGAACCTTCTGAATGTAAACCACAGGGTGGAATAAAGACGTCTGTTTGAGATGTCAGCAACTGTATAAACAAGGACTCATGGAAGCTATGTGTGGCTCAGCAAGGTATATTTGACCTTTATGATACCTATTCCACACAAATGAGCTATGGAAAGTCAGATGAACAGGGCTTGAAATGACCACAGCAAAGACTATGAAGAGGAAAACAGAAATGTGACAAAACCTGCAATTCCAAAAAAGAGACGAGAATAAGGATTGTCTTACCAGATTTAAACTTAAGTCATTCTAAATGTTTCTAAAACACAAAATAAACCCATTTTTCTACTTAGACAAGCTTTATGAGGCAGAGGAGTAGAATGTTAACAGCTTTATTTTCTGGTACCAATCAAATAAAAATGCCTAGCTTTAAAATATGTCCATCTTAAAGTCACAAATCAAGCAGTATAGTATATTTCCTACAAATATTTGTAATTATCATGAAGTAGTACAGGAGCCTTAAGAATGCAAAACAAAAAGAGCTACTGAAGTAAAGCCTACTGATGTTACCTCATACTTCACCCCTACATACACAATGGTACAATATGCAGCATAGCTTCTTGCATGTGTCCAAACTCAAAAGGCCTGATGCACGTAAGAGAATAAATAAGGTCCAAAACCTGATGTCTAAGAAATTAAACCACTATGTTAAAAGGTTTTCACAATGCTTTTAAGCCAGCCTACTCAGAGACATTTTTCTGTTGTTAAGGGTATATTCAAAAAAAGCTTTTCTGGAGCTGCTGTAGCTGAATCAAGCACTGCTTACGCACTATTCTTTTTTTTAATGACCTCCTGATCGTTATACAATCTTGACTAATTTCTGCAATTAGAGAGGCTCATTTTCAGAGACTGAGATGCTAATGTTCTTGAATTAGTTTTTATAGTTCAGGGCTTTTAATTTGAGATTTAAAAACCATCATAGCTCACAAAATCAAATAAACTGCAGCTAATGAAATTCACAGAAGTGGAGTGCTCACAGAACATTTCTCACTAACTTTCCTGGATGATTTATTGACAGCTGGTTGTAAAAACAGTTTTATTAAAGGTCATAATGTTTGGTTAGAAAAGAAAAAAGTTTAATTTATGGTGTAATTAGCCTTCCTGCAATAGGCATGATGCCAGACCCATCACTTACGAACTTTGGCTTTGAAATAAGCACTTGGTGTTTTTAATTATATCTTTGAGAACATGTTCAAAGGCAAGACCCTAGTGATGTGGTGTGACTTTCTCTCTATAGCCACTTTATGGCCGTTATAATGGTCACAGTAATAGACTTACTTGTACTGTTTGATACCTAGCAATTGTATGGCAGTACCTGAGGAGCAGGGCCGGGATGTGTACACAGAGGCAGGAGCCGTTCTCCCTGAGGGAAGCCATTTGGGATCTGCTCTGTGTCTGAGCCTGCTCCAAGGGGCTGGGATCATTTGAGATGTGCAAGAATGACAAGGCTTTCTAAGTAGTTAAATATTTTTTTAAATGTCCTTGAGATGTTACCTCTGCCCTGCCTGTTCTGTGGCAGAAAGCCAGACAGGAGCCCTGGGTCCCCTACCTGTAGGGGGGCACTGTGGCTCCCCTGGAAAGCAAGGCCTAGCATCAAGATACGACCCACATGCTTTCTTATCTTTTGCCATTTCATTCTTCCGCTCCCAGCTTTATTTTGCTGTTATGTCTTTCTGACTCATAAAATGAAATTCGTGGGGAAAAAAAAAATCATGTGGGATTAAGTGAGTGAGTTTGTTGTAGGTCTCCAGGAAACCTGCGGCCTTTCCCAGGCGGGGTTAAACTTTTCGGCAAGAACAGGGCCAAGGATACTGGCTGAGCGCTTACGCACAAGGTGTCACTCGGCAATTATCAACCTGGCCTTGAATTTTTGTTTCCACTCCTTTTCACCTTGTTATGCCATTATTGTTGCAGAGGTTTCTAAGGTCATACATTGTTGCAATAGGCAGCAGAACATGTTCAAAGGCAGAACCCGTGAGAGATGATTGCCAAACCCCTCTTAATTTAGGGAGAGTTCCTGATTTGAACTTCAGAGAGTGATTTAACTTCTGTTTGTAGGGCCAAAGTCAGGAGAGTCAGCACTGGCTTTTCTCCACTGAAACCTGGAAGAGACAGTACAAATTTCCCTACAGAGGAAACATCCTGGGAGAAGAGCACCTGTGAGGATAATTCCTGTGACAGCCCTTAGAAGACCATTAAGAAGCCCAAATCCTGAAGTGCCAAGTTCCGTCTTCCAAGTTGTTCCACACACAGCATACACTTCACAGCGTATGTTGTCAAGAAACATTTTCATGAAATGTAAGACATGAAAGTCTGCCTAACGCTGTAGAAAAATTACAAATCCAACACCTAAAAATCTGAAAGCTGTATTTGTTTTTTACCAAGAAGCCCTGCACCAGGTAACACTGCACATCAGACACTCTGCCCGCCTTTGTCGCACAGAGCCCTTTTAAAAATTGATCAACACATCCAGCCATATCTCCGTCAATTTTAAATGAGGCAAAACAGAAAAGGAGCTTGAAAAGAAAACAGTTTTGCTGCAGAAACTCTCCCAGGAGAGACTTCAATTATCTCCCAGTGGGAGTCTCAAACTGGGCAAGAAAGGAGCCATGTTAAGCCAGAAAAATCAGAAATGTTAAGATAAACCCAGCATTAATTCCACTTCTTAACTAAAACACTGTTGAAAAGAAAAAAGGCTCACAGCTGTGGGGCACCTGAAATCTAACACAGAGCTGTCCAATCCAGTTAACGTTTTTCTCATTTGTGACTACATTTGAATTCTCTACACAAAATATCTCAGAAAGCTTTATCCATCAAATCAACATAAACATTGAAGTATTGCCTAAAATTAGCAGTGAATATGCACCCATGGAGTTTCAAGGGGGAGTTGCATTGTGTGTGAACATCCTGTCCCAGGGCTAGAAATATTTGGCACTACACATCAGCAACATTCAAGATTTTGTTTTCAAGAAGCCAAAAATCATGCTGCCAGGTCCTGCCAAACCTGATTTTGGAAGTTTTGATGGCACTGCCTAGCACTTCCTTGAAGCAAATGCCTCAAGGAGGCATTAACGTTGGGCATTAATGAGCAAGATGACTCTCCCTTAAGCTTTGCGGTTACCATTAAGCACGTAAAGCTGTGTCTAGACACTGCTGAAGCCAAAGCAAAAGGTAAACACATCCCTTTCTCTCTTTGAAAAGGTTTCCTTGTGCTTTTCCCAACTCGCTCAAGAACCATCACGCTCTTTCTTTTGCTCTATTTTCTAAGACACGTCATCACTTACAAGACATGAGCAGGGCCAGGAAATGTGAAATTGTTCAAGAAAAGTAGTTTCTCCCAGTGCCATAGAAAACGTGAGGCTCAGGTTGGGGAAAAGCAGTGGAACAGACAGTTGAGTAACTGCTCATTAAAACTCTACTCTGCCTTTCTTAGAAAGTCTGTGATCACCAATTAATTCTTTTTATTTTGCTTTTACAAAAATAATGTAATATAGGTTCACCAAATCTCATGAGAACATGAGACAGCCCCTGTAATTTAATCTGAGAAAGACACATACTTCATCAAAAGAGCAGTTGGTTTCAATGATCTACTAAGAGTCCCAAAGGGTTCTTTTTCTAATTCTTGAATATAATTATTAAATATTATTTGGCAGCATTGTGCTTTTTCTGGCTCAGCTTCTTCAAAACAAATGCTCGATAATTAATTTTGTTTCAGTCCAGCTGAATGATCTAGAGTCAATTCCAATATAATTAAATCCTTTCTTTGGAATCCTTTTTGTCCCAAGTCTCCCCCTCTTCCTCCTCAGTCTCCGACTTTCCCCACCACCATCCTTCACACACAGGTCAGGTATAATTTTGTGAGGGCTCAGAAAGTTCTCCTCCTACTGATACAAAAGAGATTCCTCAGCCTCTCACAGGTTGAAGCTCATAGTGAGCTTAACTCAGTCTTCTATAAACATATATTGCATCAGTTTCAGTTTTTCAAAGCTAATAGACATGTGATACATAACCTGAAAGATTTATTACAAAATTAAGTTGAATGAAATAAGCATAAACAGTATACTAAATTTAATTAGGAATCAGCTAATCAGGAGAATGGTATTAACTGAGATATTTCCTAAGGAGCCAAGGGATATCCAGAGGTAATGAATTACACTGACTGCTCCCTAAATCAAATAACACCTTGTGTCTGAGATTTCCAAATAAATAACTATCAGTTCTGGTAAATGCTATGAAAATTATATGTCTGTGTTACATAGTCTGACTGCCATTCACAGTATTGCAAGGAGCACTCTCAGTAATTTTACCCTAGAGTTCGGTGCACAGACATCTGCAAGACTGGTACCTCAGGGCCCATGCTAGACCACAGTATTCAATGTGAAGAAAGTTGTCCTTCACTGTGTGTTGTTTAATTACTGACTGCTAAAGCTGCATGCTAAACACCAGCTGGTATTTGGTTTTGCATAGTATATTAACATTGCATATTTGTATAATGTATTAACATTAATCCCACCAGATTACACATGTCAGGTAAGGCCTATTGTAATTAGAACAGGTAGCATAAAACACTCGTTAAAGCCAAAAATACAATGCTGAAAGAGGTAGTAATGAAGCCAAAATTTGCAGATTTTGCTTTAACAAAATGTGCTGCAAATGAGCTTCATTTCTATACAAAGAATACTGTTTTCTCTCACATATTCATGCAGATTCTGTCACCTTCCCTGTATCTACAGAGCTGGAGAAAACAAGCCTGAAAGTGCACTCACTCTATGAAAACAGGATAGCTATTTTTAACTGCAAACTAACACACTAGTAAATGTTATGCTTGTTCCCAGCTTTAAAGAGTAACTTACAGTGACAACATTTATTGCTAATTGCACAAACAGTTTATTATGCAGGACCATAAGAAATCTTGGGGTCTAAAAGATGTATACTAAGAAATTATTTAATCTGGCAAATACTGATGAATCAAGCCCTTATTTTTTCAGAATTTGTTAAACTCAAAGCTTTATGCCTTGCAGTAATTCTGTAGGTGATTACAAAAACAAATGGGCTTTAGGGCAAAATGTTAAAATTTGGCTAGCTAAAATTAGGCAAGTTAACGTGTACTCAGATTTCCAAGTAGGCTGACAAATTTTCAGATTCAGTGAGTACTTCCAGCTCCCAGCACAAAGACCAACCGCTTTTGACTTCAGTACCCAATCTGTTCACCCTCTGCACTGACATGTAGCCGCATTTTCTGACACACTTGCCCAATCTGGCCTTTCTGACTCAGCCAGCCTTTCCTCCTTTGACGCAGAGGAAATAAGCCCTGTTTGTTCCTCCTCCCCTTCATTTTGATGCTCATTGCTCAATCAGAGACAAACTTTTCTAGCTTGGCTGTTCCCAGCTAACTCCTTTGTTTTCCCATTTGTGCAGATGTCTGAACCGCATTCAAGCTATTCTGCGGATGCCTGCCTCCCTCCCTGCCTGCCTGCCTCCCTCCCTGCCTGCCTGCTTCCCTACTAACAGCTTCTCAGTATAATTGCCCTTCCGCCAAAGGCCATCTGTGCACAAACCACTGTTTGCCCTCGCTGAATGCTCTCCAGCATATCTGGAGGCTGCCCTTGCCCACACAAGGCTGAGCACCTGCATGCGATAGATGAAGGGATGCCCCAAGTCTGAGAGTAAGGAATCTAAACACAACTTCAAAGTCAACCCCAATGCCCAAGGCACTGTGACAACAGATGCTGAGCCAAATTTTAGATTGGACTTATAAGTGTCAGTTAATTCCCACAGCACAGGTAAGTGTTATGATGAAGGACTGTCATTCAGGACAGAGACTTCATTCCACATCAACAAGCAAGAAGTTTTCAAAGAGCAGCTATTTTCAGATCCAGATCTGGGGTAGATTTATATGTGACCCCAAAGCACAATATCCTGTTTCCTCAAAGCCAAGCACGGAGCTGCACCACTGCCACAGGCTGCCACTTCTCTTTCAGCTTGGCACCAGTTTTAAACAGTCAACATTTCTAAATTCAGTGTAATCCGATTTCCTGAAAAACTTTTGCAACTGAAAAGGGGAATTTGTTAGAATTCAGATCCCAGTTTGCATCTGATTGAGAAAACAACTAACAGGTGCCCCATGTTCAAGCTCCACTCTCTGCAAGTCTGTTTCTTTTATAAGAAATAGGTGTTTCTACCTAAAATTCCATAATGGCGGTATTGTACCACCAACTTAAGAAAAGGAAAGAAACAATTGTTCAAACAATATTTCAAACTATGAACTGCAGATGGCTGTCTCCCACACTTACAAGGTTGAGTTAGCATATTGTTCCCTTTTGAAATGAACCTTCATTTCATTGAACCACAATGAGCCTATTAGCATATAAATCGGCTTTCTACAAAATGGAGAACAAATCTACAGTGGTCATTGGAAAGGCAATGCTAAGAGTAAATAAGAAAATATCTGTAAGGCACACTCTTCCCCAGACACATTAATGTAACTCCTATTAGTGCTAAAGACTACAAACCCTATTTTCTTAAAGTATTTTATCTCAAGAGGTCTCCTAAGCAGCCTGGAACATGCTTAACGAGCACTTGTGCAGGAAGCAAAGACAATGTCCATTGGTGCTTATGAATCAGTAGTTGCATGTTTCCTTGTGACTAAGCACGTGCCAGTCAAATTTATTCTTTACACTATGAAGCTGAAGTGTCATAAAAATCAATGAGATAAAGACTTTGAGGAAACCTTTCTTCCTTTACAAAATGGGGATGAATAATGTCAAAATATTTTACATCTTGATTTCATCACTATTTAAAATGAAAAATTTCAATACAGTTGAACATTTTTTAATACTATTGTTAATATTTTTTTTTTCCTAAATAAAATTCTGAGACTGGCACTTCATTTCAGCTCAGGATGAAGTAAATTTTGAGATTTCAGCTACCACTGCAGTTCGGGGATTTTATCTTTCAACCAGCCCTATCCATTCCTTCTGCTGGATTTAATATTTACTTTGTTTACCAGTAACTCTTAGCTTCAATTCCATGAGCGAGGACAACTTCCAATTACAGTATGTTTACTGGAAGTACCATATGTTTTTTGTCTGATTAGTTTTTCTTCCCTCCCAAAATATGTTGTGCATCTTTTGTAAACAATCCTTGAATACCTCAGGTCAAATGGTACTACAGTAACAGAGAGTATTATTCATGTTTATCAATAGCATGTACGTTAGTGAAACAGTCAAACTCAATGAGTTTTGTAGTGAACACCTATGTATTATTCCATTATCTTACCTCTCATAATGCTGGGTTAGTATTGTGGTGAAGAACAGAAGAGAGCCTGGCTCTCTTCTGCATATTGTGGCAGTCGTCAGCCCTGACCTTGCACAAATCAGAGGGGACCTTTTCCAAAGACCACTGAAGTCAGCAGGGATTGTAATTTCGATAGCCTCAGGCTCACTTCCTGCCTTCTTATTTGTAAATGAAGGTTTTATTAGTTATCTTCCCTCACAGGGGTTAAATTAACTGATGTTTGTTGAGCACATTGAAGTTTTCAGCGAAGTATTAATATTTACAGAGCATGTTTTCTTTTTGGTTTGTAGTTGTCGGTTTTGGAATTCCTTTTTATTTTTCTGTTTGGCTCTTGTTCTCTGGAAGGACCATCTGTGTAGTCCAAAACTTCCAGTGGAACAAGAGGGGAAACAACTTTTTCCTTATTGGTTATGTGTGCTCAATTTCTTTAAGAAATGTCTAGAGTGTATTTACATTTGCCAATTGTGAGAAGTAGAAATGAAGCTTCAAGCCGGGTTTTATCCCTTACGAACTTGGTCTGTGTGAAAGCAGCATTAACAAGAGTTCCTTCCTGAACGTCTGCTTGCCAGATGGAAATTTATCTTTAAAATCTGTACAGTAGTGTGATATTACTGACATGTTATTTCTGTGCAGTTTGTCTCTGCATTGATGTTCTATTGGAAAGGAATAATCAATCCATTTTAAACTCAAAATATAATTGCCCATTATATCCCCTGATACTGTGAGAACTTCTAATCATGCCTAAACATAAAATAACTCATACAGAAGTCTGGGGTTTTTTAGTTAATAAAGCAAATAAAAAACATAGCAAGCCATTAGGCTGACGCAGTTCGCTTACAGAGACTATTGTATCTATACATTTGATTGAAGACACTATTTTAAATTATGTATTTAAAGGAATTCATTCAGCTATTTAATTTTAATTAAATCTTGCTATATTGAGACTTGTGCAGATTACTTGGTTATCATAAAAATACTTCCAAATATGCAGTATTTCAAAACAAGTGGAAGTTTTAAGAACATATTCTATTTTTCACTTTCACCCAAAACACATGGAACACTCAATCACAGATAGCCTGTCAGACTAATCTCTTTTTTGACTTACCTTTTCTGGTACCCAGCACTTAATGAGCGCTCAAGAACTTTACCCTTCTGTGTATCAGTTTACTAACATGAGAGTATCTACCAGAGTTATTTCTCCCCTGGAATACTCACATCACAAAAAACAGTTCAGTCTCCTTACTCTGGTAACCAAGCCTAGGTGAGAATAAACTTCCTTCTCTTCTGGCTTTGCAACAAGAAAACTACCACGAGAAACCTGTCCCATCAAGTGGTGCACAGACAACAGAGCCAAAAATATTAAAGATTGTCATTTATTGTCACTGAAGGACCATTAGGCAGAACTAAGAAAGTCACTTCCTGAGAAAAAGAGGAGGGGGTCACTAGTCCCGGCATTAAGCCCAGCTATTTCTTCATTTGGCGCAGCTGGATATTTAGTGCTTATGTGACATGATACCACTTGGTACTAAAGGAGTGGCTTCAAAGGAACTACCTATTATTCATCAAAAGCAGTAGACACTCAAATGTCATCAGCCCTGTACTTAAACTCTGGCAAAAGCCTGAAATAGTTTAACTAATAAGATAACAAACAATACGAGGTAGCAACAGGGTTTTTGAGAAGGAAAATGTTGTGCTTTTGTCTTAGTTGGGTCTCACTGCTGATATAAATCTTCTCTGATGTGCAAACTCTGTTCTTCTGTGTTCAAATAGTACCAAAGTTTTCCCTGGCCTAAAGCCTTTCGAACAATCTTCTGTAGTGCTTCAAATTTCTAGCTTAACTAACAGAGTTTTATTTCATAGCCCTGTCTCTGAACCTTGAAGTCTTTACATCATCTTTAGCTGGGGTGAGAAGGGGTAAAAGGAGCAGTGTTAACAACTGTAAATATCTCCCCAGGAAAGAAAGAAGGGGAAAAAGCATTGATTAGAGTAGCTAAAATGCCGATTTCTGACCACTTATTGTTCCACTTCTGTCAAGAGTAAGTTTTGCCATGGTCATGCACAGGAACCATCCCAAACTAAGAGGTGGATAAAAACCCCTGTGCCAACTCTCCACCTCTTGCTGTATGCGAACAGAGTCTCTGCTACCCATCTACCTCACAGAGGAACAGAGAACAGGATCTCAGCACAGAAGAAAAAAAAAACAGAATTTAGAATATGCAAATGTTTCTAAAACCAAGCTGAGAGAATGACAAAAGCTATGAACCTGAGTGCCTTTGAGTGAATTATGTCTGTGCCATGACTTCAATATACAATCTACACAGCTTAAGGGCTAACTATCTACTCTTGGATATCTAGGGAGATCTACTGTCTCTCTTCCCAGCATAGCTTTTTCCCTAATTCAACAAAGCCGCGCTGTCTGGCTGCCCTCTATCAGGATGTGTTGCTGAATACTTTTCCATCCCTCTCCTCTTCGTTCCAAACTAGGCGGTTCCACAGGGCAAAGGGTAGGAAAGTACACAGGCTGAGCCACATTTGAGATGTGTCACTACAGCAAAGTTCCAGATTAATCCCAAGCTTTCCCCAAACCATTTTCCTCTGGCATCTTTCTGTGCTAGGAAAAATACCATAATCGGGCAGAAAGAAGTCTTTCTTGTGAAAGTTAAAAGGGAGAGACTTGTAATAGAAAACAGGTTAGAAATTGAACTACAGGATCATTATTGTACTTCTATAATGCACAAACCACAACATTCAAGTTTTGTACAAACTATCAAAATCTGCATGAGTTTCCCATCACATCCATCAGTAGGCCAGCCTTATTTAAAGCATTTTCCCATGTACTTATCAACACTGCTCTTCTTATTATGCCAATCACAGGCTCTTTGTTTAAAGGACACAGTAGGCATCTTCCCAAGGTTCTATTTTCACTCTTCTGGTGCCCTCCAGATTAATAAGAACCGAGCCCCTGCTCCTGCTGCTGTCAGACCTCTCCTTCGTTTTTTGCTGACAGCCAATCCTGCCCTTCCTCCTTTCTATTTGATGTAGAATTTATATCAGCCACATGGGAAAAGGAGGAGCAGCTTCAACCACTGGCTTTAATCTCCATGTGAAAGGCAAGGCAATGATGGGGCAACAAGGAGCATTGAAGTCTCCAGTGTAAATGTTGTTGCTCATTACAAGCTCCCTCTCTAGGGATAAAAAAAAAAGAGAAATCTTCAAAGGGGAATTGCACCAGTCTCACACACGCCAGCGTTCCCTCACACACGCGCCTTTCATATCTCATACATGTGGTTTCCACGCAGGAAACAATTACTGTAATTAATAGACCCAAATAACCCCACTGTTCATTTAAAAATGCACTTTAAATTGACAGAGGCATGAAAAAAACGGCTGGGTGCTTGGGTCTCATTACCCATGTGGACTAAAAACTTGGTTGTGTATATAGACTGTCAGCTCTATATTTTTCCAGACCTATCACATCAAATTCAACTCCAGCACAAAACAAAATACGGTCAAGATCTGAATGTTCTCCAGGAGGCACTCAGACGCCATTGTTTCTTCCTGCGACACCTAGGAGCTATTTTGTCTAGACCAAAATAAATGTGACTGCTGCTGGCAAGAGGAATTTTTTGTGCATCAAGAGGTGGTGGTTAAGACTTGGTAGGGACTATAACGTATCTCCTACAGAATATTAAATTAAGGATTCTCATTTGCCCAGTTGGGAACATTTACATTTGCTTAAAATTATTGTTACTCAAAAAAAAAAAAAAAGCAGCATCATATGCTGTAGGTTTTACTGTATTTAGATTCTGCCGTATCAGAGATGGGAACATGATTTCCTCTTTAATTACCTTCAGTAAGGAATATACTATGATCACAACAGGTAATTGATAACTAATATTTCTAATATTTACAATTGCTTTTTTCGTCCTGCTACTTGACTGCAGAGTCTGCTGCATCCCTCACACTCAAAAGCTTCATGGCAAAGCCCAGTAGGTGCCTTTGCATGTGACTGTCAGTCTACACATCTGAGAATACGCTTGGAATGGGATCGTGCCCTTCTGCTGTGCTCCGCATCCAGGAAAGCAGCAGCAGGAGGGAATAGGTTTATGGAGGAATAACATATAACCACAGAGCTGCAGCTGGAAGCAGGAGGGTTGCCACTGTGAGTAAAGGCTTTGCGGGGCCACCAGTGCTGAGCAGCATCCTCTTCCTACAGACCCTGCCCAACCCTCAGCTCCTCCATGCCCAGGAGAGACAAAAGGAAGCAAAATTTGTCTCTGTAGCCATGAGGCTAAATGCCCTCACCCTTGCACAGACAGCTCATCGTAGAGGGTCTGGTTTGTTGCGAACCTGAGATACGGTGACACTTGTGTAGACGGAATAATACAGCAATCTATTTTTTCACCTCTTGTTTCTTTTCTTTAATGGCGCTGAGGAAACCCAGGCCATTTCAGCTGGTACAACAGCTCGACGTGTTGTTCAGTTCATATCTCACATGAATCATCCATTTAATTTTGAACGCTTACTTTAGCTTTTTAAAATAAAGAGTTTGGGGTGTTTTTTTTTTTTAAAGCCCCTGGGAAGAATATGTTATATTTGACTTCTGGTATTTGTCTTTCATATGTTTCAGTGAAATTAGTTAGATCTGGAAAATGTTGCCCTTTACCTGGTAATTCAGGAAACCAAAGAAACTAATACATTTATCAAATGAACAGAAATGGCCTCTGGATTTCAACAAAGTTTCCTTTTGTTGTATATACTAAATTCCAGTTAATCAATTTTCTACACATCGTAATGTTTTAGAACAAAGGTTGAAATGACAATGAAACTTGATTATTATAGCTCTTTGCCCGCAGAAGAGAGAAACGAAAGTAACATTTTATAGTGTCAATGTACACAGAAATAAATCCACAAGCTCTTTTTGACAAGAAAGGCCACAGTAGTTCAGTTCAGACAGTTAAAGGCTCATATAATGTTCTAGGGGCCATGATCAAGCAACACATTAAAAAATGTATAATTAAAAAATATATAATGAAAAAAGAGAACATAGGAATGTGAAAAATTATGTTTTAATTTGCATTGAAGTGAAACGACCTCATAATAGAGGTTGACAATAGAATTTAAAATGTGTCTAATAATGCATGTATACTCCAGCAGGCATCCCTAAATCCGCCTGTCGTTTATGAGTAGCGAAATGCTTTTTCTCTCTCATTCTCGCTTGTAATTTGGACACACATAGTGATATCTGCTGGCAAAACAGCTCACATGCATTTGTCAAAACCACAGATGGGGAACTAAAAGCCCTGGAGATATTCACTCATTAGGGGATCCTTTCAATCTGCCTCTTTGCTGTGGTTGCTGGGTTTCTTAGAGAAGTCTGGGTGCGCTCTCTGGAAGCTAAACAGTGTTTTCTGAAGGAGCATGCACTACATATCCTAGTTTAAGAGAACAGCAGCAGCACTGCCAACTTGGTATTTTACTACAAGGCTTAAGAGCTGCTTTTTTACATCTTCAGCTTTGGGAGGAAGCAAGAGCAGGTTTTTGGTTTTGTCTTTATTGCTTTACAGGAATGTAAATTTTATCCTATCTGGTAATGACAAAAACTTCATTATGTGACCCAAACACATCTGAAGGCATCAGAAGCAAAACAAATAAAAAGGATTAATTACACAATATTTAGCTTCCCAAGAAAACAGTGGTAAATGCATACTCTCGTATAATCTTACTGAGTCCCTTCTTAATATCTTTATAGCTCTCTGACCAATTTCACACGTATTTGAAATAAAGGGGTGGGATCAGCCCCACACTTAGCCACACGAGCTATATGTCTGATCTACCATTCTTGCCAACTGCGAGACAATGAATTCAATCGCTTATAACTGGTTGGTGAGACACACTGATCATATTGGTCACATCTCTGCTGCCAATAAGTGGGAGCTGTGCTCAGTCGTAGCTCATAGGTAAGCATACAGCTTTCTTGTAGATACACCAGTTTAAATGCTGTGTATGTGGACTCGGTTCTGCACATCTGGAGCTGAGTCCCACCTGAAGGCCCACATCTCTGAGCTGTTAATTTTCTGTGGGTTTTGCAAAATGAGGCAGTGTGGTAGAAGAGTCTTCTAAAGAGAGAAAAGTACCTCGTAAGGTTCAACCACAGCTTCATGCATTTATATCAGCAAGCACCAAGGGTTGCTAAGTCCTGTTACTCGTGGACGTACACATTTTCAAATCTCATAACTGTGTGTGTGAAAATGTCACAGTGGCTCATGATTTTGACAATATTTCTGGAACAACAAGTCTCCAAAGATTACAGAGCCACTGCCATTGGGGATAAGGAAGGCAGGTAAATGTGGGGAGTGGTGGCCTCATACCTGGAGAAACCCTTCTGTAATGCATTCCACTGCACTGAACATGTCAGGGGGTGGAAAAGGAGGTGAACAGATTCCTCCAGATTCCCCTTGTTCCCCCTGGGATACGTAGCATTGTCCCCCACATCATGTAACCCAGACAGGGCGAGGCCCCAAAGTATAAAGTTCATTGACCACCACAGCATGTTTGTCCAAGGGTCTGTAAGCACAGCAGAGCTTCATGCTCACTTAGCTGCAGTATAAAATTCATACAAGGTAGGTGTCCATACAAGCCCAGGCTTCCTGCAGCTCTGTGAGTTTAGCAGGGGGAAACTCAGGCCCCTCTGCCTATACACAAGCCACTACCATAAGCCACTGCGGGAGGATGATGTAGGAACTGAACTGTAGCCCACAAAGTTTCCTCTCCTTTTACAGAATATTTCCACTTCACAGTTGAAGTAACAGCTGTGAACAGTTTACAAAATTCAAACGAAGGAAAATATATTTACTTTGATTTTTCTTTCTCAGCTGTTGATATTTCAATGATAAAGCTGCCATATATAAATATGTGTAGACATGAACAACTGCAATGCCTCTGCAGACTCATCTGTTGGAAAGGAACTGTATCATTTCACTCCTCATAGAAACCTGGATGCAACTCTCATTTTATTACTAATTCCTGGCAAAGATCTATATTTTCTTGTGTTAGTTTCACCAAATTTCCTATGTGATGCAGCACTACCCATACAACTCAGTTTTCCTGCTGAGGGAAGGTAGGTCCACAGGAACATGCCAAGCCCACGGGACAAATCCAGCAGCTCTACAGACTAAAATCTTGCATGTATTTTTATTTTAGGGTTCCCAAGTTTTTCAAGGGACATTGCTAAGAAAATTTATAGGAATTTTTGGGAGGAGACCTTCATATACCACAACATACTCATAAATATCTTCAGAAGGAACATTTTCTGCCTTGCTGGGTGAAATATACCTTCTTACCTCTACCTTCCCTTCGCACAAAACAGGGGAAGGGGGACACCCTAAACTCACAATTCAGAATACACAGAAAGACTCGTATTTAAGTAGATCCTTGTAAAACCTTTTGAACAGTAAAGGCACTGGAAAAGTGACAAACATTTCCTTTGGCCTTACCCTTGGGAGGTCATTCAGCTTAGCATCTGCAAGGAAGGACTGTACTTAGAAAATTCAGTATAAACCTACAGAAAGTTCATGCAGGAATAGATGACCTTTAGCCCATCTTCAGAGATTACTGTTATCACGCTACCAGGTCTCTCTTCTCTGGTCTGGAACCACACTTTGGCCTGAGAATATATTTGCTGAGCAATTAGACATAACCTGTCCTAGGCCACTGACCTCCAAAACCAGCTTCAGGGTTTCCCCAAAGGGAGAATTAATGAAAAAAAAAAAAAGAAAAAGGTTACAAGAGAAGGTCATCTGCTATGAATTTACCATCTGGATAAAAAGTCAGGCTGTTAAGCAACAAGGCTCAAGGAAATTAGTTAATTTGAGAGAAAGGAGACACAGAAGACTTGAGGCAAAAAACTGAACAGCATAGATAATGCTCACTCTACCAAGATAAACAGTTTCAGTGTCTGTATATGGCTGGCTTTTTCAAATGAGTGTCGGGTATGAAAGGAAACAGGAGGCAGAGAATGGGAAGAGAAATACGCTGGCTCCGAGCACAAAGGAAACACATACAGGGGAGAAGAAAGTTGAGTATGGGGGATGAATCTTGCTTCATTTACTCAGGCAACACTATTAGTAACATCCCAAACACTTGTCTGAGGAGCCAGCATATGACCACTTGCATATCCTCGCCTCAGGGTGAGGACCTGGGTGTCTCACCTCAGCTTGAACAGTTCTTCTGCACAATGGGGTGGGGATTTAAAAGAAGGCAGACTTCAGGAGAGATGGCTGCCACATGCAGATGCTCAGAAACCCCATCATAAAATCCACCTGTATGGAGGACTATCAGAAAGTGGGATCCATTTCCCTGATACCCACCCTGCTTACACCTGCCCATCACTGAGCCCGGCTCATTTGCTTCCCAGATAAACACTTCCAGTGACATTTTTCACAGATCTATCCCTAGAGAACTGGCACAACTTCATGCAGCAATAAATGAACGCTTCAGTAGCAGTTATATGTTCAATGTGCAATGAAACTAACAAATACAGGTCTGTAACAAGACATGAGTCTCACCAGCATTGCATCTCTGGCATAAAGTAGCAAAAAGCAGTTTCAGCAGCAGGTTGAATTTTGGGCAATCAACAGCTCTGGAATAGTACTCCATATTCACAATTATGAGCAATGCTTTTTCCCTAAAATATGGGACTAATAGCATGAGCTACTGCAGCCAAGAACAACAGATTTCTTAGAAGATGTATATAACTGCAGAGTCAAAAAGAGGAAGGAAGAGGTCACAGTACTCAAGTATATGTCAGATCTTCTGATCCATAAGTTAAAGCCATCACAAGAAGAGCTTCTTTTAGGTGTTTCCCTCCACAGGGCAATGTGGAAGAGTTTATGGAAACACAAGGGGTGTCATAGACCAGCCATGCAATTAGCCACTATATAGAAAACTACTGAGCCACATACTGGTAAATACCTGAGAGTGCTTCTAGTATCCTACAGCACTGCATGGAGAAGACCTAATTGTTCCACAAAACTGTGAAAAGATTTCCAACCTAAATGCAGCTATTTTCAATCTTCTACCTGGAACAGCTATTAAGTTGGGCTCTTGGCAGAGTTTCCATCATGGAAAGCTTTATTAGCGTAGACACAGACAAAAACCTTTGCCATTCCATTCCATGCAGGTTGAAACAAAGCTGCAAGAACTATCTGATTATGCCTTATAAAAACATGCAAAATCTACACAACACAGCTTCTGTGTGTAAATGAAGTAAAGGGAATGAGTGGTCTATGAGAGCTCTCGAACTTCATGCCTTCTGCATGAATGGCAGAAGGCATGAGTTCTGATGATCAGCCATTTTCATCTGAGAGTTAAGGATATTCAGTACTCAGCAGAATGGAATTCCTGCCACAGTTTTTACTGTTTAGGAAAAGGCTCCTTTAGCATTCTCTAGTTCCACTAAAGACAGCAGAATTAACCAATTTTGTCTGCTTCTATACCTACAATGTTCTCTCAGAACCTCTTTTATGTAGAACTGAAGGTCTGGCACTTCAGTCTGTGAGTATCCTGTGTACAATAATGTCACAGTCCATATTTCCCACACTCAAATGACGTGATCCCTCAGCTCTCTGGAGCAGGCTGAGATTTTTATCTTGTAATTAATATCAGACAGTCTCATCAACAGAGGCAGGATGTCAGAGAGGCTAGTGACCAACCTGGCCAGAAAGTCTGTAAATCTTTCCATGGCATTCCTGTGAAACTTCCACCCGCACAAAACTGCAGAGACAGGAAGAGTGTACAGGGTAACTGCAGTAAAAATTAAATCATCCTCATTCTTCCACCCAGCTTTGCAGAGACATATCACGCTAGTTCTTACACATCAGTGCTCAGTTATAATCATTTGTTTGGCTTGGCAAAATAGCTGGAAAAACAACAGAGAACTGTCGCTGGGGGAAAGGGGAGCCTTAGATCATGTTCCCATGTCATTTTTTCATGATTTCCGTTAAAAGTATAATTCCTGCTAATAAATCGTTAAGACCTATAAAAACTATGCTAAGAAAAATCTACAAGATGGAGAAAGAGAACATAAACCCCTTCCAGCTAAGATGGAACTTATGTGTATAAAACCCTTAATGTTGCCATTTCTTTGCACTTCTGACCTTTCTCCGCTGAAGTAGTCATGATGCCTCCTTATTCTGAAAGGTATAGACGTATAAATGCATATATATATATAAAGGTATACATATAAAAAAAATATATATATGCAAAGAATACTTTTTAATGAAAGATCATTCTGGTACTGGGTGTGAGAGATCTGGGGAGCATATTATAGGTCTGAAACTGGACAAATAGCAGCACAATAACCTATCCAAATAGTGCTTTTATATAGGAGAGGTCCAAGGACTCATATTTCATTCAGAATGCAAAGAAAATGGAAGTGCTCTTTCAGCAAAAATCCCAGGCAGCACCTATTGCCTCAAGGGGGTTGTGAATTATGGGTGATGTGAAAGCCTATGCCACACAAGAGAAAATTTCAGTAATATTTATTTTTATCATACTTATCTCTACCCAAATGTGTTATTCTTTGTACTTGGCACAGGAATCTGTGTGGAAGGAGACTGTCCAAGAAAAAAAATCTTGAAATCTTCACTGGCAAGGTGCACAAAGAGTAAAAGGCCCCAGAAAGGTAAAGGAACTGCCTGGGTCTGCAGCAGAACTGTAAAATCCTTCACGAGGAGCCCAGTGTTCTCTGCATTGAATCATTCAGCTGTCTACGGAAACCAACCCCTCAGTGGGTAAACTTTGTTAGCATTTCCATCCATCACTGCATTGTTCTTTAATCAAGACAATAATAAAAGCCTTGGGGAATGGGAGAAAATGTTAGATTTTTTGTAACAATCCTACTAGCCATAACTCATGTATTCTAGCATGAATAAGGTCTGTTTGGTTGAAAGCTCTCTTAATTCATGTATACTACTCTTCTAGGTTCCTTAAACTCTTGTTTAAAATGCAATCCATACTGTCTACCTGACTATTTTACAAACACTATTCTCAGTATGAAAAGGTTAACAATCACTGAAAATTAGCATAGCATCAAGAATCAGGTTTAGAGAATCAACTGTACCTACAGTCTGCTAACAGTAAACACTAATTAACAGTATCTGCTAGCACTAACATAAATCAAAACTGTCCCTTTTCCTCTCCTGGGCATTGCACTGGAAAATATCAGAACAGCAAAAATACTTGGAATGTTTCTTACTTTTTTTTTCTTTATTTTATTAATGATAAAATATTGGATGTCAACGTGCAATGCTTTGTGCATTGCATCAGACAGCTCGAACAGTAATTGTGATGAATGGGAGTGGAAGGGCCAAGGTTACAGGCATTTAAGAAGGCTCTGTGGATTGAAAATATTAGGATTGATTAAAGGTCAAATACTTTATGGATTTATCAGTGTTGTATACATTTTCTCATGACACAGAATCACTTACACTACCTACAAAATGAAATAGAAAAGAGCGGCAAATCAGATAATTTTTAAGTCTTTAACCCACATACGGGCTTAGCCATTGGACANATCCAATAATTCCTCTAGCTTCACACAGGTTCATAGGTAACAGTCTTTCTCAATTAATGTTTAGTATTTACCAACATACCATCTGGCAAAAGATACTTTTTATAATGTTGTTTAAAATCTTTATTTATTTAAACCAACTGACTTTAGTCGAGAGAGGAACTTTAACTTCATTGTTCACCCATGCTCTCGTTCCCTTGTTTTCTGGGTTTGAGATGGATATCTACATACCTTTGATGCAAAGATTTTTCTAAGATCCAGACAGGCAAATGGCTGTCTCCATTTGTTTCACGGTGGATTTGAACTGGCCTTCCTGAAGTCTGTATGTCAACTAGGACAGAACAGAAGAAGAGCGACATGCAGGAATCTGTGGGAAAGGACCTTGGATTTGGAGCTTTTCTTTAAGAAGTTATGCGAGGTGACTCTGCTGGTCTCACTAACATCAGGACTGAACCTTTAGCTCAAACTCCCCAACATACATCACTACAGTACTTACTTTAAGCAAGTGAAATCAGGTTGACTTCAGTGGCCCCATTCTTCTACTTCAGAGCCTGATTGAGATGTCCCACAGAGTCTTTTTCACTGCCTTCAGTGAACTCTGCGCAATGCAGGTATATGTCATTGGCATGTCTTGGTGCTTTTTGGTGTCGTCCCTGTGCAGCACTGTGATGCTACCTCCATGTTCAAGTCCTGGCCTGGGATTTGCAATACTCTGTCTTTTGAACTTTACTGAAAAAAATGGAAATAGAAACTTGATAAGAATCTCACCATAGTCTTGCACCTGCTTGTTAGAATAGTCTTTGTTATGTATATGTATTACACATTTGACAAACACCTGGGGAGACTGAGCAAAGAGAGAGGAAGGAGAAGGTTTTCTAAGCCAAAGCTTTCCTTTAAGTAGGTTATGATTTCCTTCTGTTCTGAAAAGTGCTCATAAAGCTCATCTCTTCCCACCCTACCAACAGTCACATTCACAAAGAAACCCTTCCCAGTTATCTGAGTTTCCCAAAAGATGGCATAAATGACCGTGTAACTTACCACCTAAGGCTCAGAATGGAGAAATAGTCATCAGCTTAATCAAAGGATCCCCAAAGAAAAGCCCCTGTGGGACAGGTTACTGGTAGCTACATTGTGGTTTTCAATAACTGAGCAAATCTTGTTCTCAGTTACCTTGAGGGGTGTGAAATCTGACCCCAAAGGCTTTGCACACAGCAGCATTGAAAGAGCTGGTGAAGGGTGTGCCTGTCTCTTCTCTAGAATGACAGCAGTGAAGAAGAGGCAGAGTGTACTGGGGACATTCACAGACACCTCTATAAGGGAAGAAAGATGTCTTTGCATTTAAACAACTTCAGCATTATCCCATTCTGTCTCACTGCAAACAAGCCACTGGTGTTGCTGGTTTCCTGAGACGCGGACATGCATCTTCCAGTCCACAGCTGTTGGATGCTTGCATGAGAAAGAAGGGTTAAGGCAATAGAACTAAGGCAACCAAGTTTAAATTTTGGCCCCTAGTACATGCCAATTTGTCAGTAATTATGATTCTATTAAATTTGATAGCAACCTCTAGTGGGTAGACATATGAAAACTCAGACCTGTTTCCTCAGCAAGGAAGCTTTAAAGAATAACGCCCATTTAGTAGCATAACATTTGATTAAAGTAGGCTCAAATATCCTGACTGTAAAGGTTAAGCACAGACATGTGTGTCACACATGATGCAGTGAGTAAATGATGTAATGTTGATAGACCCGTAACAACGAAAAACATTCCAACACTGGATTTTGGCAGAAAGTTTGATACCATATAAAATACAATTAAATGGCTATAACTTGCATGGCGTGAGAATCAGTGTCCTATAAAAATAATACAATATTTATTAGAAACTTTCCAAAAAAATAATTGCATTTCAAAACAACTGCTCTGCTTTTAAAACTGCAATTCCTTAAGCAGGTTTGTACTGTGCAAGCTAGCTTTTGTAGTTTTACTTTGGCAGGGTGATGTTATAATCTGCAGGCTTTTCCAAGTGCAATCATTTATCGTATCCCTGGCATTAAAAACCCTGCTTTTGCAGCAAAGGAGGTGTAGTGTGACTTTGCTTTTCAGTAAAGATGAAATTTAGTTTATGTCACAGGATCCCTGCACCACTGAGAGTCATACAGTGGTACAGACATTTACTGGTTCATGGGTACCAAGGAGTCTGCATATTTTTAAGAAAAAAAAATGATGGGGGAGGTATCTATAAAATATGGTAATAAGCAACATGGTTTTACCAAAGGCAGATTGCCCAGACAAACCCTGCAGCTTCATTTAGAAAGTAAACCAGTCTCCCAAAGGAAGAACTCATCTGTCTGTGCTTCTGCAAACATTCACTACAGGGTCAGGGAGTAAATTGTTAGGAAAACTGGGGAAAAAAAAAACAAAACAGGATTAACAGGGAACTGGCTAAGAGAAGTCAGTAACTAAGAAGTATTATCAACTCCATAGAAAGCTACTCGTGGAGTTGTTTACAGTTTGGACTGAGCATGTTTGATGTTTTCAGCAGTGTCCTTAGCATAAAAACATGAAACTGTGCTGACAAAATTTGCCGATGACTGTGGTACTGACAGTACAGAAGTGTCAGGAAGGTACGTCAAGAGGCTTTGAGGTCACCCAGTTAACAGAAAGGACATTAAATTGCATTATATGAGATGTAAGATAACACATGGAAGGAGAAATAACAAGAACTTCTGATGTAAGTGCATTCAGCTGCCAGAAATAGGTCCTCTTTGGTTGTTTCTATGGACTCATGTCTTCAAACCAGTGCTATTGAGCTGTCACTGTGATGTAACCGTTAAAAAAGCTAAACGGGATGGACCCAAGGCTCATCCACAAGGTATCTTCTACAGTGGAATGGAAAGGCCTGGGCATTGCACAAGCTGTTGCTGTGATCTCTTGTTGTCAAAGAGCTTGTCAAAGGAGCAGTGGACAAATATCTGGTGGGCACAGCCTGGGAGGAAGAGTGCGTGGCATCCTATGAAATCGCCTCTCGGAAGGTGACAATTAAATGACTTAACTTCAGGGAGAGATTGGGACCAGTCTGTCTGCTCAGTGCAATGCAGGACAGAGATGAAACTCCTTGCATTGAATGAGGTGACCTGAACACTAGGTCACCTGTCTATGGCAACACCAAAGTTCTCAGCTGAAAAACAAAGTCCGCCTGAGTCCTTCTCAGCAGTAAAGCTGCTTCTGTTACCAAACCCAGCTCATTTAAAAATTGGCTGAGGTAAAAAGCTTTGTAGTAATTACCTGTAGAGTAACTAATGTCTTATTAGACTCCAGTAACCCAAAGAGCAGGTGGATTTTGGCTATCAGTACACTAGAAACAATTTCCAAGTTTTAAGCAAACTTAACCCAAAATATATGGGGACAGCCTCATAGCAGATATACATACCCCTTGACAGTGTGAGTCCATGCCTGGAAATGACTATTCTTTCTCATGGTCTTTCTCTAAGTAACAAGCAGACCCAACCTCAATTTGTTTTTGTATGAAGCCACGTCTGAAAATTGCTCCTAATTGCTTTATGTGCATAGTACAGTTAAATGACAAGGAAGACATCCTACTTCACAGTTCACATGCCAGTTTTACGTATGCTCATAGATACACATTTAAAGGTCTGTGAGAATGTGAGAAAGAAACAGCGACAAAGCCACCTGTGAAACAAAAGTTGTGGGGTCTGTTGGCTCCTTGTGTTCAGATGAAACCTACAAACCGTTCTCATCCCCAGGCATCTACGAATGGCAATACCAAAATCCGTAAAATGGGCATAGTGAGAAATCCACAGCATACAGACACTAGAAAGGAGATATTAGCTAGCACAGAAAAACAAGGAGTTTTATTGTCCTGCTCATATCATATGGAGCATGCTTAATTCATTTATTTATTTTTTTTTTCTAATAGTCTTATCCTTTTATGTTATTACAGCGCTTCAGAAAATCTCAAGGTCTAGGGGGGAGTTTAATATTTGCTGTTCTGGGATCATTTGAAGCCATGCATTCAAAGAGGACAAAATCACTTTTAAGTCTGCCTGTAGGAAATCTATCTTGGCAACCAGACAACTAGAATTAGTTATTAAAGGCATGTCAAATGAATAAAGACACCTCTGTAAGGAAAACCGCAAAAGCGTTTACTTTTTCTAATACGAATAGTGGGCTAATACCAAATCAGCTTTCATTTTCCACTCTCCCTTCACCTCCTAGACCAGAGGTCAGATCCAATAAAGACTAACGCAACTGAAAATAATTTTGGTTTTTTGCATCTATTACATAGCAGACGTATATTAAATAGCACTGCCTGGCAATGAAGCAAACTCACATAATCTGATGTGGCAATCTCCTTGTGGAACTGGTTCACTGCAAGGCAAAGAAGTCTATGGTATTATTAAAAGTCAGGAGGCACACCAAAAAGTGGGGGGGTTCCCCTTCCAGAAAAAAAGAAGTAGAGCTTTCTAGTTCTGTAATGAAAATTAAGATACTGAGACAACTACGTTCAGGATCAGAGTCTACATTTCTTCCTTAATCTGGACAACCCCCCTTGGAATCACGTAGTCAACCAGGAAAGACAAAATAAGCATTTTCATGGTAGCCAGAGTCTGCAGGAGTGGGAACAATTCCTAATTTTACCAAAGATCTCTTATGTGATAGCTTCTAAATTCCTTAGATCAGATGAAGAAACTTTGGGATTTTCATCTTTCCTACATCAGAAAGCAGGACCTCTGTGCCAATTGACTGTTACATCTGTCCCCACAACTTTACTTGAAAATGTACAATTTATGTATGTACCTGCTGCTTTAAATCCTCCTTATCAGAATATGGTCAGATTTGACCAGGGTCCAAAAGCAAGCGTAAGCTTCTTCTAGACTTTTTTTGTTAACTGCTGGATAACGTCTAATAAGAAAGGAGCCAGAAAACCCATGAATGGGCAAATGACTGTCCCAGTCTGGTATTTGTTGAAAGAAGCAACTACAGATTGTGGTTTTATCTTGATCCACTTAGTCAGGAATATTTATTTGGACTAAAGTAGCCATAAAAAACAGCTCTGACTGTAGCTATAAAAACCAGGTAAATTGTTTTGGCATCAGGTAGCATACACAGTTACTAAATTTGTCAGAATTGAGCACTATCAAAGGCCTTCTTTTTAAGAAAGATATACTACTTATACACAAAGTAATTCACCTGCTTAATCAGACACAGGGAAAATTAAACAAAAATGGGAAAAGGAAATCTTGTGGATGGAAAAATACTTGTACCACTTATAGAAGTTGCAGGTTAGCTATCAAACACTTGTTTAGAAGACTTTGGAGAAGGAAAAGTTCCAAATCTTATAAAAAATAAGCAACTTTCAGTTCATGCAGTTCAGTAAAACATAGCCCAAAGGAGCTTCTAGCTTGTGGCCTACAAATCAGATAAGAAAAGGTCTCTATACTTGCTAGGTATTAGCCTCCTTTTCGTCACTTCCCAGAGGAGAATTTCTCAATCTTCTTCACTTAATCCTTGCCGAGTCCTAAAGCCCACTGTCATACATGCTACCATACCACTTGCACTGTCTCAGGAAGAAAACTCTTCATTCATACAACGCACGAAGTTAAACACTGGAAAACGACATCCCTGGTTTCTCATAGCGTGTGTTGACTTTTCTTCACATTACACTCACAGCTTAGCTCCAAGGAATTTCTCTGTCACTCAGTCTAGATACAGCTAACAGAGTGAATCCAGCTGAAATGCCTATTGAAATTAACTCTTTGGAGCCAGGCGCAAGCACTGGGGAGAGCATTCTGTTCAGCCTTTCTCATACCAACCAATAAACAGCAAGAAAGCATCATAAAGTCGTTCAGTTTGACTTTCACACTCTCTAACACATGTATACCACAGGGCAGAGAATTAAATCAGTTGCTCCAGTATCGACACCGTGACATTCACAGGTATTCCGTATGTCTCCAGTGTCAGCTTGAGAAGGTCAAGAAACGGAGAAGCCAACACTTATTTGTTACTGTGTTAATTCTGATCAACCTTTTTGCAGCAAAGGTCATTAGTCCTAAAGAGTTGGACTGATAACTGCCCAGCACATACCTCCACCTCTGTATTTCCTTGTTATTGAACATGTTACCTTGATGCAAAACCGGAGCTCTAGAGGCTTAACCTCAATTGTTGTCTACGTTCTGTAGTCCCATTTCTGAATCTTAGCGCTTTGGTAATATGGTATTAACTGTAAAAAGGATTCAATACTTACCGAAGCTCCCAGGTTGACAGCAAGGACAAGATATATTTATGTCCTTCTGGAAGTATATGGAGATGCGATTCTGTGGAAATCGTCATAGCACATCAAAATAGCAGGCCACTGCTCTTACGTACTCCATCTTTGACTTGGATTTGCGGGAAAATAACCTAGTACTTCAACAGGAAATTGTACATTTAGACTCAAGATGAGGTCCTTACTAAAATTCCATAGAGACTGTTTTGTATCCTGAAACATGAAGATTTAAACCTTCCCTATCATAAATTTGGATATACTTTTATTCATACGAATCTTCAACATTTTGAAAACCTAGCTCATAAAGCTTTTTACCTGTTTTGATACCTTTGTAGCACACAAATTTCAGATGAAACATGGGTATGTAATTAAATATTATGTCCTTGGTGACTTTCTTCATGGCCATCATTGCATATTTACTTGCAAAATGCAGAGCTGGCCCTGGATATTTCTGAAACGTCTTGTCGTAACAATGAAGGTCTTTTTTGCTTTGAAAGTACACACAAACAAAGTCTGCTGCATGCTGGCAGACCACAGTACTATTTTGCTATTTTGACTTCAAAGCAGTCACCTTTCAAACGATTGGTTAGTTGTGCTCACAGGGAGAACAGTACTTATACTAAGGAAGGAGATATCCCAGTTAAGGAAACCTGGAGGAAGTATGTTTAATGAGGGGGAAAAAAAGGCAATCTAACTTCTCTTGTGAAAATTAGTGAAGCAGTACTCTACTCTGTAATACTGCTCTGTAACACTATGCTGTACAGCCATCTCTTTACGAAACAGCTATAGTACAAGGCTTCAAAGGAGCAGCTGCAAAATTATGTTCATGTTAACATGCTGCTTATCACACACTTATTTTGTCTGTCAAACTTGATTCACAGCCAATCAGATATAACACAAGAAATCAGGCAAGGGAAGAGGGCTCCTATCAGTCACTCCTTTTACTTTCCATAGGGCAGAGCACAAGGAGTGGCACTCTTTCATTTCAGCAGATTACGCCAAACTTGCATATTATTACAACTCCACCACTGAGCATATGCTTAATTTCCTGTGCCTCCGCAACATAGTAGGGTCTAACAAGGCTGAGCAATACAGCCTGCAGTATTTTCTCACATACCAAGACAATAAGGAACCATGTAAGTTGTCCAGCAGATGTCTGCTGTTAAGATATGTTTTTAATCACAGAAGGACAAATCTAATAAACTGAGAATTTTTATTATGCGTTTCAAGTTGTCTCTGGTGCCTACAATGGCACTGCATATCTGCTGGGTTTTTACCCCACAGCAGTACATTAGAAAAGAGACAAAAGGAGTAGATTCAGAAGTCACCGCTATTACCCTCATTAGTATTTAGTGGGTTTAGAAAGAGAATAAACTAGAATTCATGTGAAAGAGCATATATATATACCATATTGGATTAATAAAATTAATTTCCTATCCTTCTGAACCTCCTTTACTTTCATTAATATGCGCCTCTCTAACAAGTTTAAACATTTTTTTTTATTACAAGCTGACCTGCTAAAAATGAATCCGCGCTCGAATCTTAGACTACTCTGGTTCTAGTTTGTTTGTCAAAATAAAAGTAAATACTACTAGAAGGAGGAATACGTGCTTGAAACTATTTCTTCATAGCATTATTGATTGAACTTGACACCTCAGAGAAGGTAGTACATGAAGACATAAAACTTTGCTTTTAGTCATAAATATAAAACTGTATTCTACATCATAATCTGCCAGACACATGAGTAGATAAGTTCAAAGGTGTAGGGAAAGAATGCAACAATACGCATCATCAGAGCAATAAAAGAGTAGGTATCATTAGGGAAAAAAATTGTAGCACCATGCACCATCAGAGCAATAAAAGAGAAGGTATATGAAGTTTTTATTCTTCAAATAAAAGGGAGGGGGGGGTTACCCAGGTTTAATAAAGCGGTCTTTGTACTTCTAGAACTGAAGGATTATTTCTATTATTCGCATCTCAGCTTTCTTCTCATTTTCACTTAAAACATGAACATTTTCTACACAAAAAATACCTGAGTTTTTCTAAACACATACATGGTCATATTTCATACCCAACACCTCTTGCCACTGCCACCAGAACAGACAAACAGTCTCTGCTACTCTGTAAACTGGAATGGAAGCTGGCAGTGGTAACACGAAGCCAGCACTGACACCGATGTGATACCAAAGGATTTTATATGCAGAGTGTTTTTCTCACATTTTTTAATCACAAATTATAACTGAAAGAGGGTGTGACTTACCAAATAGACTCTTTCTGTTAAGCTGTATTTTAAAATGTTTGAGGCTTTGCACAATCCCTAAGCAAAAGACCAAAGGAAAAGAGTAGAGATAACTGCCACTGGCACAGAAGCCCCACAAGAGCAAATTATCCACAGATCTGAAAAACTAGTGATAAGTAGCCGTGCCTTTGGGTCACATATACTATATTTCAGGAACTGTGACCCCAGTACAATTTAGCAAACATTTAACAAAAGTTGGGTCATGCAAACAGTATATATAAAGAAATCATTATACTTTCACCATTTGCAAGTAAGCACCATAACCAGCACGGTGGATTTCTGTACCCATTCCACTCTTATGGCTGAAAGGAATTATACCCTACTGCTGCTTTATTATTTTCAGAGTGATTATTCATTACTGAAATATAAAAGAGCCCTTAATGGCAGCAGAGCTTCATAAGAATTAAATTTCCCAATGCATGGGTATTCCTAGTCTGGTGAGTTTTTTACAAATGTTCCACAGTGATAAGAATTTCCATTAAACAGACTCCATGATGCTACTGGGACTGTCACAAATTTCAGACTTTTCACAGACTACTACAATATTGCAAAATCCCAACAAAAGGCTATAATTTCCAGTGCACGCTACAGCCTTCTTTATATTTCTGTATTTGTAAGGCTTATTCCTAAATGAATATTTCTCTTCAGCCCGAGTGAGCATTGCTACATTTTCATTAAAAAAATAATAATCATAAAGCAGAGTTGCATTGCATCTCAATTCAGCACTTCCCTGCTCGTGCTCCAACACTGGCACTCCTTCATGCTGCAGGGAGAGTGGAGGAAAGATGACAGCTTCAATTCAAACCATGTGAAAGTCTATAGCTGCACTGGTGCCTCTTGTTGTGTTCAACAGCCTGATTTCAGAAGACTGTTTGAAGAAGTAATTCGATCCATTTGCTTGCTTTCTAAATAATGAGAATTGACAGCCCTGCGCTGCAATTTCTGTACATGACACTGGTGCTGAAGCTTTACTCACAGCAATGCATCGTGGGGGAGGTGGCAGTGAACCTTATTTTCAAGTAGCTCGATGCACTTGAATTCATTGTTTTTCTTCCCTTGTATGTGTTCCTTCCTCAGGAAAATGTTAGTAGCCTGCCAAAACAACAACAGAACGTGATCATTATGAGGGCAGACCAACACTGCTGGTAAAGCCGCAACAGCCATGTGTGATATCTGAGAACCACCAGAGCTGTTTTAGCAGGTGAATTGGAGGGATGACAGCCGTGCTTCAGCACCTAGATTACAACGCATTGTCTGTTTACGTGCTTGTGTTTTTCATTCCCATGTTCAGCTTCTTGCGCTGTAAAACCAAGGGAGGAGAATTAAATTTCTAGCAGGAACATTAAACGGAGTAATAAGAAGGTAAGGACCTGCACCTTAAGAAAAGTGCAGGCACACTTCCCACCTATTGGGCAGACCCTGAGGTTTTTGCAAGACCAGCCAGGCGCCGAGCCAGGAGTCGCACGAGTGTACAGGCCACCACCTAAGAAAGAGCAGACCCGATACCAGTGCACAGCAGTGTAAGCGCAGACCAGAGAGACCCAGGGAAGCTTCTGTGTACAGCTGCTCTTGCTAGCCAGGAAAAACTACAAAAGAAAAAGATTCACCTCCCTCTCCAGTGCCGGCAACCTCTCTGGCAGTTGCTCCTTAGTATTCTGTGTTTATTTTCTCCTGTTATAGGACTTCATTTTGAAAAGATGTATTTCCTAACTTGGCAATGTGCTACTTCACAGCCTAGACACATCCAAAGGAGCTTTTTTAAAAGGAATCTTATTATATGAGAAGTCACAAATGTTGCTATGAAATAATAGTCTGGAGAAGAAAAGGGAATTAATTCTAATGAGAAACTAAAAGTGCTTGAGACAATTATGTAGTAGCATATTCTATCTTTGACATTTGCCATCTATAATAGATTGTACTGCATCTGTCATTTCATTAGATACTGCAAAATACAGAACTTGGACTGTCCTGTCATTTAGAATTTCGTTTTCCTATTCTGCTGAATGGCAATATATCTACCAGCTCCATATATCGCTTTAAGATTATGCAAAGTTGGAAAACTTTGGAAATACTTTTTGTCATCCGAATAATTTAGATAAACTGCAATAACACCAGCAACCCCTAGAAGTTCCTGGAGAACAGTGTCACATGTTGAATACTTCTCACTGTTCAAGAAATGATGCCACTTGTCTGGTTCAATAACACATTCCTTGTCATCCTACAACCCAGGCTTATGGGCTGCCACCTGCCCACACCAGTTCATCTGGCACATCACCCTTTACTAGTCACATAAACTAATCAAGAAGACAGTTGTCAGTTTGATGCCCATCTGCCTAGTGATTGCCTAGCTAAACCAAGAGTGAGACAAAGTGACTTACTACATCCCAAAAGAAGTTCTGCTTCTATGACAGCACATAAAGAAAGGTAGAAACAATCCCCTATTCAAGTCCCTGAAGCTTAGTTCAGGTGCCCAATTCACTAATGATGCTGCGGGGGGACATAAATTATCTCTCTCTACTCTCAAGCGAATGGAGAGACACAGAGGTTATTCACACTGAGGCTTTGCCTTCAGCATAGAGCAAAGGTTTGTGTTTTACCGTGGAGTGTACACATCAGCTCAGCGAGGTTTTGCTGCTAGAAAAATCACAAGGAGCAAGCACCATATGGGGCTTACATAGCTGGCAATAAAAGTTACAATTAGGTTGCCTCCATTGGGATTCAATGCAGATAACTATGAGACAGTGGCTAATAATTATTTGTGGGATATGTCTTTTAAAGGGTGAGGGGCAAATTTATATCCTGATGTAGGATAGCTAAGATTACAAGATGGTAAAGACTGCTGTGAAGATAAGCTGAGAATGAACTTTTTGCCAAGCCCTGGCCATGACATCCTTGTAAATTAGTATCATCACCTTTGAGGCTTTGTCGGCCTTCTATGATTTTCTGAGCAGGAGAGGACATAGCGTTATTTCTTCTCCTGTTTCACGTGCTATATGTGAAACAAGTCTGGATTTACTTATACTCACTGGCTCCCCATCGGTCATTCTGACGTTGAAAGACCCAGGTATTTACCCACTAACACAGGTGGTTACTTGCACTTTCTGCAAGAAGTCTTAGCTAGTTATACTAATAAAGCTATTGGTTTCAAAACAGCTATTTTGAACAACTTCAAGACAGAATTTGGAAAATAGATAAATCACAATCCTACTGTAACTCAGACTAGGGGAACCTCGTTACCTCCAGAGTTACTACTAATTGACACTAGTGTAAGAGGAGAGACTAGTTTGTATCTCTAATTTGAAAATGTCTCTCTCATTGGGAAACATCACAAAGCTGATCTGACAGATAAAACGATTTTTTTAAATCCAGACTAGACCCTTGAAAAGATTTGCACATATTTGTCACACTACAACTTTGATGGAGCAATCCAGACATTGCAACAGTAATGTTTTGTGACCTTTTAATCAATTCCATTTTGCAAGTACTCCATCTGAGAACCACAAAGGGTATTTACAGGACCCATTCTCTGGAGTCGATGGAAAGTTTCTGTCAAATAACCATCTGCAGAGACAGATAAAACACATAATGACAGGATAAGTTTGTGGAGAATATGAATGCATTGAAAAAATAAATCTGGACCTGAAAGCAGATGAGATAGAACAAAGGGACCCAAGAAAGATGTAAGGCAGCAATTAGGGCTAGAAAATTAAAAATACTGAGGAATTTAATCAAACAGGACAGTCTAATCAATGAAAAGCATGCCACATGCTCTCTGGGTAATTGCATTCCTCCCCCTTTTTTTTTGTGGTGGTAGTAACAGCCCATATTTAAGATAATTGCATTCCTATAAAACTCAAAAGTCTAGGACTACCATCATTTTCATATTTGTCACAAGGGACTTCATGCTCATTCCCCTGAAGTCAATAGCAGCTGTCAGTGATTTCAGTGGGAGCAGGAAGGGCAGTGATGATGGACAAGTAAGTGACAAGTGGACTTCCAGCACAAACAGCTCCATGATCTTTTCTTTCATTGCCTTTCCCTAGAAGAAAGCATTAGCCCATCTGGTGACACGGACAACCCGAGTACTTCTCCATGGTAGTGTGTACTCACACATTATGCAAATAGGTCTCCTGTGCACCACTCCCCATCTCAATCTGCTGTCACCATGTCACTTAAACAAAGGTGGTGAGTTGACAAGAATTAAGTGTAAATCTTGAAAGCCAAGTTGGACAGAAACATGCAAACAATTCCACTCATTAAACAACCACATCAGTTATTGTTATTTACCAGTTCTGTATCTCTAGTGCTCTTATCCAGAGAGATGGGCGAAATCCTTTAGAGATGCTTCTGATCTTACATCTGAACCAGTATTTAAAGGTGTGATTTTAAATGAAGTTATTTAACATAATCTAACCAAAACTTAAATGAAAAATAATTTTATTTGTGTATATACCTACAGTTCCCAGCACTACAACCTTCAGGGGAAGACACATCTATGCTTGGTAAATGCATCTTGCACACTTATCTGTTTTCTCGTGTGCCAATAAATTCTGCTAGTTCAAGCACTTCTAGAGTGGTGCCACCTCACCACACAAGGAGGACCGAGAGTACAAGAGGAGTATTTTGTGCAGCCTTTAGGATTTTAGGTCCAGTATTTAGAAAGAGTTGTAACTGTTATAAACCCACACACACACTCCTGAGTACATTGGGGTAGCCTTACTGTAAACCAACATCAAAATCTCCATGCCTTTGATCAAACACTCCAAAAGACAATAAAGCGCTAATATAACAGGGATAATGTTTGGACTTACCGTATTTTCCTAGCTAGCAGGCTAATGCCATTTTCCTGATGGGAGATTATAGAGATTTAATTAAAGCTACCATGTTTTAATAATGGACTCATTTAATAGAAAAGCTGCTTTGGAAAAGGACAGTCAGTCTCAATGCCACTCTGTGTCTGGGACCTTCATAAAGTTTTTCTGTACTTAATACTTGTAGCAAAAACAACAATCAAGCCTTTGTTAGTAATGTCCCTGCAACAGAAGGGTGGCAGTGAAACTGTGGAAGTTAACTCTTTCATTCTTATTATTGATTCCCAATTCAATGCTTCTTTTTTTCAGCTACAGTAAAATAACCTCCAGTGTATCTGTATCTACCTCCACAGAAAGCAGTCTGGACCTGACCATTGCTTGGCCAAGATTTGAGTAATCAGTTCCAAACTGTTTGCAGGACTAGTCAAAATAGGCAAGAGAGACAAAATTACTATTGGCTGTCTTAATTTAAGAAAAACCTCTCTTAAAAACAGTATCCTGACCTATAATCAATGTACTGATAGGCAATCAGAAATTAGTTTGTATAAGAGACTTTTATTCTTGAATAAGAAAAGGCAGTATCATTGTGATACAAATATGCTGAAAGTTAGGATGCTTCAAGAATTTGCATCTAGAACTACCTGGACAGTGACATATATACAAAATAGATTCCAACATCTAGAAACTCCAGATAAACTTTCTATCTCCTACAGGCGTTCTAAAGCCCGCTTGCCCTAGAACAAAGAACATTGTGCAATGCCACTAAGTGACATCCAAAAGCAGTTTCAATCTCAGCTTCCTCTCAACTATCAATTAGTTTTACTTCAGTGTATCTTCATTTGTTAATTTCTATTTATCTTCTCTTTTCCTTGGTCTCCATTTGTCTTTGGTTTTCCCACCACAAATGGAGAAGATGCATTTTATTTTAAATTTACTTTTTAAAAGAAAGTTGCCTCTTTGCTGTTCATTCTGTTCACTGTGCAGTTCACATCCTGATAGTCTGACAATATACTTATTCTCATACACTTCCCTCATCTGGGATTGTGTTTCCAACAAGCCTCCCAAAAGCGCTGTAATATTTACTAGCACACATTTTGGCACACATGAAATGTGTGACTGTATTTATATTCATGCCTTTTGCATATATACATCTATACAGACCTTGAAAATATTGCAAGTGTTTTTCCTAAGCTTTTTAACAATTTGACCCTATTGGTGCTGCCTGCTTTAATTCCCACTACGACTTTTTTTCATCGGTATCATTACAAAACCAACACAGAAACCTTAAAACAACCAGACACAAAACCCCATCAATGGAAATAATCCTCTGTTTAGTTCGAAGAAAAGGCCTGAAATATATATATATTCTGAATTACATCTTAACTAACTTTTATTACCATCCCTATCAGCAGTAAGATAATTTGCTTTGAAAAGAAGCATGGTGATTTAGTATCTGGGGTATTTATAGATATTAATACTATTAAAAATTCTTTTAGATAAACTTATTTTAAAAAAAAAGCAGTCTCAAGCACTGTCATTTTATATGTAGGATTTATGTGAAGAATGCACTAAGAGCAAAATGTGACATTAAAATAACATCAAGTGTTTAAAAAAGAAGCAATTTTAAGTTAAAGCTGAAGTTCTGTTCTGATGACTGTCTGTTCAGAGTCATTCTTCCTTAGATTTCAGGATAGCTGATTTTCACAGGAAGGCAGTATACCAGGTTTAATATGCAGAAACACCTAGAAGAATTATATGTAAAACCAATAGAAGCCAATCTGTGTGGATGTTACAAAGTAAACTTTTAAAAAGCACATATTTCACGCCAACTTTTAAAGCTCCCCCAAGCCATAGAGAAGTTAGAGACTTGATTCCAAGGCACAATAGAAGAACAGCTGCTTTAATGGATAAGCTTAAAGTCAGGCCCTTAACTCATCTCACAGGTCACTGAACCTTTCTCAGGACTCTGGAGGAGCAGCCACCCCTCTCACTGGAATAGCAAACACCTAGAGTGGGTCATTTGGTTAGGTAAGTCTTTTAAAAATGTGGTCAGAACATAAAATAAAAATACTGACACATCCTTTCAAAACCCAGTGCTGTCTATATATAGCCACTGCTGCCAAATTATATAATAGATATACATCAAACAGCAGAACAAACCCATTTGGAAAATGCAGCAAAATGGTATTAAATTGTGCAAAGCAATTAGAACTGAACCTTTGCATTCTTTTCAGATTACTGAACCATGTATGGCTATGCAATTTTTTTCAATTACAACATTGTGCAGAGCTATATGTTTCGAAGCGCTTCTCTAGGAACTAATATATAGTTCAACCAGGGTGGTATCCACAGTGTCACCACCAAGGGCAAATGGATAAAGTTACCAGAGGGAATTATTCTTTTGTGGCAGGTTGATTTAGTCTCTTTAAATGACAGCAGCTGAACAATCAACTCTTATTTGTTTCTGTTACTAACAGGGAGGTGTTGGGTGGGTCAGCTTTGTAATAAAGTTTTTCAGTAAAGAGAAACTGCCAGTCTTGATAACAAAATTACAGCATTGATGATAGTAAATAGAAAGACCAAGCAGCCCCTGAAGTTGTTTGAATCCATCATTGAATATCATCTATCAGCTGCTCTGTTTAGGGACATTGTTTTAATCAATAAAAATAATTTTATTTCTTTTTTTTACAGTTAATCGCCTCTAATATCACTTTTAAATAAAGATCGGGATTTGAGAATAAAACCAGGGGATTCAAAAGCCAAGGGATGTGCAGCAGATGTATGTAGCATTAAAAATGAGTCCTAATAGCTAGAGATTTGAGAGAAATAACTTGCCTCTATTTACATATTTCAAGAGTAACCATAATGTTGTATACAGAGCATGCAATGTAATGCCCTGCCCCTGGGACAGCAAATATCAACAGGCAAAAATAAAATAAAATTCAACTCTCAGTAGGATAATCACAAACAGACCATCAAGATAGCAGTTGCCAGTTCATCAGCAGCTTGAAGTGAAACAGTCACCTTAACTCTAATTGAACTTATTGTAACCTGAAAAGTAACAGTCTTGAAGGCTGAGGTTGTTCCACAGGGGAGTTGAGCCCAGTACGTACGTGCTGCACACCCTGTGTTGCAGGAGGGAACCAAGCTGCTTGGCTGTGGTTTGACACGCCACATCACTTCCCGCATGGACCGGGCTGCGAATCCCACTGAACACGCAGGGGAGGGGGTTTCAGGCAACGTTTCTGTGTGCGAACGCTGCAATGCCAGCAGAAGTCAAGTTCAGCAGGTGAAGCCAAGCTCACGGAAAGGCCTGAAAGACCCAGTTCAGCTCTCAGGAGCAGTCCTCTGAGCAAGGCTGGACCTTGAACACCACCTCCATAGCAAAGCAAGTCTTCTAGAGACAAACCTGTTCTTCAGACCACTTCATACCCTGCTGGGAGCATGGTGAGTTCAAAGGCTCACCGAGGTAGGTTAAGTCAACCTACTCAAAGGTAGGTTAAGTCCCCTGTCTTTGCAGTAATCATGACCTCTTGATGTGGTTGACATAGTTTTGGTCTAGTAGAAGATGCATTTTCCCCAAATAAATTTGCAAATTTTATTCTTATTAAATTTTTTACCCATATGTGCTGGGAAACCCTTAGGTGCAAAGCTTTTGTTTCCATTTCACCTGTTGTTGCCTACAGCCTTTCCTGAAACCCCAGTATGTTGATCCCATCATCACAGTCTACATCTGAACTAAAAGCATTCCAGTCCTCTAAAGCTGACCTGCCGATAAACATAACGGAGTTAAACACAGAGCAGTATTTCTCAACCTGTATTCTGCTTTGTGTGCCATTGACTTCAGACTCAGAGGAAGCTCCTACATCATGTTTTTTGCCACTACATAGTTTGGCTGAATAGAAGCTCTTGCGTTCGTATTTAGTCCTTGCCTTAGTTACACTCCCAGCCAACAGCTAGCAAATTGTTTCCAGATTAATTTACCTGCTGTGCTGGTGTTCAGTGCTCCCCCGAGGAGCTCCTCTTGTTTAGTGGCACTTTTATGACTCCCCCTTCTGCGTGCTGTGCACTCTCCATGAACACTTTCAAACTCTCCAAGTGATGGAGCTCCTCCAGTTCCTACGCCTCCTTCCAAATGCCAGGTATCACTGGGACTCTAGATGGCCACAAAACAAATGACACGCTTTGGGCTTCACCTGCCTTGTGATTTTTTGCCTTTTCTTTGTAACACTTTAGCTTCACCAAAATATCCACACAGAAATTTCATTTTGAAGCCTGCCCAAGCAAATTCCGAATGCTTCCCTTTCAGACTTTTATTTCTCTCTCAGCTTTTTCTCCCTGATATCAATGTGGATGTCATCTGCAATTGCAGATGACAAAGAAGATTTTGTTAGAGGTCTGCTTCATTCCAGAGAGGAGTTTCTAACTGATGGCAAACCAAGTTTACCCATTACACAACAGGCTGTGACAAAGCACACCATTGCCCACAACCAGTCCAGTGGCTAATATGTTCACAGGGAGCAGGCTTTGCATGTCAGTCCTTCCCAGCCACAACTAGCACATGTTCTAACCACTGCAGTGACTAACAGGGTGAAGTCCTTTCCCTTTCTTGCCTATTGAATGAGGATAAACATGCCCTGATCTCTTAAGTCTAAACCCTACAAATGAGACATCCCCATGTTGTGTAATCCTGCCCAGGATTAGTCAGAACCTGGGGAGAATGATTTATGAAGACTTCTCATCAGGAATGTTGCTTTCCATACAGGGAGGTGGTGGATTCGTCACCTCTGGAGGTGTTTAGAAAAAGGGTAGACATGGTACTTGGGGACATGGTTTAGAAGTGGGTTTTGTCAGGTTAGGTTAATGGTTGGACTTGATGATCTTAAAGGTCCCTTCCAACCTCAACAATTCTATGATTCTATGATTCTAAACGGGGTACACAGAATCTATTCCATTCTAGCTTTTTTTTTTCTAATTATTTTAAATTTTTTTTGAAACAAAACCTCAGTTCGGGCCTCAAAAATACACTGGCATTTCAGTCAATCACTTGGGAATCCTAGACCTTGCCCAGCACTTGAAGGATTACATCAGGCTGGAGAGTGCAGGAGTATATTGGGTTAAAGAAGGGTATTGTGAAAAAAAAAATGTGCTTAAATAACCGAAAACAGAGAACTACAGGAAACCTGTAGCACTCACATCCATTTTAAGAGCCTGGCCTTACTAGATAGACTTCGTTCAGAGGGGCTTTAGAGGTGTGACGGAGAAAGATCAGTTACGAAAAACTGCACAGGCAGCAGAGGCTGAATAGGCATGGCCCAGCGCAGTGATTCACCATTACCTGTCTGCTGAGCTGTGAAGCAGGAGTGGCATCGTTTCTATTCAGTTGCTGTAAATAAAATGGCAAAAGAGAAAGAAAATCAAAGGCAAGGGTGAAAGGGTGGGATAAAAATCAGATATAAATAGTGAGCAAGACTGAATACCAGAGATTGTATTGCTTGCTAATGGATTTAACAAACCCAAATACGTGACAGGCTAGAGCATCCCTATTGCTTAATTGTAAAACCATATACTTTCCAAAGGCTAGGGAAAGCCACTGTAGATATATAGCACTATTGTAGTCTTTCCTTGTAAAGCAATTACATTGCACCCTGAAGAAATGTTAACCCTGGAAAACTAAATTTATACAGAGAAAAGGGTGTCAATCTGGGGGTTGAATTTACTGCAGCCTCCTAAAAAGAAGATCTTTGAAACCAAACCCGAACTTTATTTAAGCATTTCTGTCTTGTTAAAGTACTTTACAAGGTGTTACCACATCCAACTGAGGTTCACACACAAATGACGTCATCTGCAGCAGCGCTTCAAGAAAAAACAAGAAATTGTTTAAGAGGCGTGTTATGATAAGCTACATATCAGAAATGCAGATTACAATTATATACTGTAATTACTGCATGCTTTTCCAAAATCCTCAAGTGTCAGTAAAACACTGAACAAGGTGTGACAGCACAGAGAAGATATCACAAGGTAAGCTCAGGAGTAACTTTTCAGTGCGTTAACTGCTCTCATAATAACCGCCTGTGTACTCAGCATTGCACACAGCCGTGTCAGATTTGTCCTTAAGCAGAAATGTGGGGTGGGAGCATGTGGTGGGGCAGTTGGAGGAGAAGAGCAGCCAAGTTGTGTGCTCTCACCCTCCGCCAGGCACACTCACCCTGTGACACATGGTGACCACAGCCACATTCTCCCATGCATCTGGAGCCACCAGCCTGAGTGACAGCAGATTCTTGCAGGAGAGTTGGCCTGTGCTACCTCTGGCCACCACCAGTGGTGGTAACCTGGGAAATTAGCTCAGGGCATCTCCATCCCAGCTAGTCGCATGTTATCTTGTTCCTGTAGTCTTGCTCAGTGGCTGAATTGTTTAGAGGTTTCTGCTTTCAGGCTCCGCTGTTGGGGTGACCAGTGCTGGAGACTGATGCAGTGTCTGGTTATAGGCACTGCTAGACAAGTGGCTGCTTTACTGGCAGAAAATACCACAGAAATGAGAAATGTAATTGCAGATGAGTTCTAATTGAAGTATAAAATTTAATAAATTAACCAAAGTATAAAATATTCTCCTGCTAGTCTGTGTGCCAGCAAGCCTGTATTTCTTTTGATCTGAAGCAGATTTGCACATCCCCGGGACAATGCGGAGTCATTGTTCTTTCAGATCCTGATATTGTTCTTCCATTCTGCTCAGCCCAACCGTATCCCCATAGACAATGTCCATCCTTCAGATTGGACTACGCTTGGTGGCTTGCTCTAATAGGCTTCTACCTGTCTTTTGTAATTTATTTGTCCTCTCTCACGTTCCCACCGCAGTAACCATTAAATACTCCAATTTCATACTCTGTTGTCCCTCTGCCTTTTTAATCGTAAAATCCTTTTTCTTTACACCTGGTGCTTCTTGAAGAAATCATAGCAAATGGTTCATTTAAGGCTGTAATCATTGGCCTTAATGTAATGCTGCTAGTTCACCAGTTTTATAAATTTCTTTTTTGATGCCAGTGCAATGCTTTTCACAGTCAGTTGTGTTGATTTCTTTGTAGCTCTCTACATATAGCATATCTCCTTTTATCTGATAAATGTCTACCCTTTTAATAGAAGCTCCACCAAAATCACCTTTCTACATACCGTTTTTTTCCTACGATTGCTTTGTTGCTGCATTTCAGCAGTTTGCTCATTGCTTTTCTTCCAGGATGAAGCCACTCTGTGACACCTAACATTTAGTGCAAGTCTAGACCAACTACACCAAATCTCTAATGCATCTGAAGAGCATTATCAGTAACTTGAACATCCATGGTGTAATGCCAACCACACGACCAAGCAACTCAGCCCTTGATCAGACAAACGTCATGCCTTCCAATACAATAGTCACCATGCACACATGGTGATATTTGAAGACGTTTAGTAGACTTAAATTTCACTTTAAATTATAGACAATGCTTCCTTCCCTAATGAGAACCTCGCCTGTTTTGTCAACAAGTTGCTCACTGCCCCTACAGTGTTTTTTCCTTTGGAAGAGAGTAAAAGTTACAAGAAGAGGAGCTGGGATGCATGTAAATAACATAAGTAATTTGACATGGTCATTTATCAATAAAAACAAAACATCCAAGATAAGAAAATAACAATTATCTCATTTTGATGTTTCATTGTTTTATTCTGCCGTCATCTTCCTCCTTTAAGGAGCAGAGCTTTCTTTCTCAGAACTTTACATAGAACTATGGTGTTGCCTGTAAACGTGACTTTTTGGAGCAGCTTCAGGTAGCAGAGGTTAATGTACAGACACCTTAATACTGTTCCTTACCATCCTAGATCATGCGATCATCTGATAATATGGGATTCCCAGTTCCCTTCTTTATTTTTCAAACTATTCTAGTTCACAATCTTCCCCAAAAGGCTAGGCAACATGACATTTATCTGATATAGCATGGTCTTTTTAAGGTCTGCAATATGAACATTCATCCCAGTGAGATCTTTTGCTGCAAGGTCTCTTTCAGCATCACCCTGTTAAAAAGCTGGTAAAATATTACCAGGAGAAAAGTGCAGCAGGCCAGGCCAAACCAGACCTTTGAAGCACGGGGGAACATAGCTGTCTGTCTTCCAAGAAATTCCCTGTCTGCAAAGGAAAAGGATCACTGATGCTTCCCAAGAGGGAAGCCTTCTTCCCACTGCAGTTCCAAGAGTGTGTGAGGGAAGGAATGAGAAGGGGGGCAGGAGAAGCATGCAGGATCCATATGCTATAATGTGCTTCAGGCTCCACATAGTCATAATCTGTCCCTTGGTTCCAGTCTCTCAATTCATATCTGTAACTTCCATCAGCAAAAATCTTGAAATATTTGCAGTAAGCTCTTTTGCACATTTGGCTATTAAAATCAGTAACAAAAAACATCCAAGTTGCACCAGATGCTTCCTCAACATGCAGTGGGCGTTTCTGAAAGGGAGCATCAACTTGATGTACATTGACTTATAGAATTTTTTTCATTAACACTGTGTCTCCACAATGCTGAATACATTTTCTGGTTGGTCTAAATTAAATAGACTTAAAAAATTATGTTGTTGCATGCACTGTGCAGAAGAAAATACACATTTTTATCTTCTCTGTTTCACTACAACAAAACCAAAACCAAACTAGTTAAACACATTAATAAATGCAACAAGGTAGTTAATTCTAAGTAATTCAAAAATTCTACAGCAAAAGGCTTTGCAAATCACCATCTAAGATACTTCAGACCAACATTTACTCAATTGTTATCAACTTGTTTATGGCAAGGGATTATTTGTAACACATGATACAATTAGCTTACAGCCAAATGCCAACTGAAGAGGGTGATCTTGATTTGTCTGGCAGGGTTGGGTTTTCTTTTTGTAATGGTGGCTTTATTTTTATTAATAAAACAGGGTTTTCCTGGCAATTCATAGTCCTATAATTTATAAGACCTGTAGTCTTGTAGTCTTAAATGGGTATCTAGGGGTTGAAATAAAAGGAAAATGATCTCTGTGCCACTGAAACAACACAAATTTGTGGTCTGTGCTACAGATTTATTGGTTGGAAACACTCCCAAAGCTAGAAGAATGTGAATTATATTTCATTTTGCTAACTAGAGTTAATAGCCAAGATATGCTCAAAATAGTTAGCTAGATTTAAAGTCATTTAGGACAACAAATGCCAAGTTGTTTGATCCTAGGTTAAATATTAGTCTGTGATGTCACACAAGCCAAAGAAACAACAATTGTGAAATATTTCACTGTTCTGAGATTTTTTCTTACCACGACACATTGGCTTCCTTGGAAACTGCAACACTGAGCGTGATGTTACATTTCTCAGACTGAGGAAGCGTTCTGATTGACTGATGATCTTTTTAATATGGGGCTTTAATCTAGTTAAACCACAAGGTTCAGCCAGAGCAGATGTTCAGTGTGTTTCTGAACTGACAGCCCTATCTCCTTTCAGTGGAAACATATACACTTTTTTTCCACTCCCAGAAACTCCAAATATAGTGTTTTAGGACACACCAACCCAGGTGGCAGCTAGGACATGGCTACACTCCTAGCAGCAATTAGATACAGTTTTCTTCATCTGGGCTTTCAAAAATCCCAAAACAGGCATTTCGTTATAAACAAACATTTGGTCATGTCTCAGTAACAATGAAAGATAAAGTGTTTTTGACAGAACTTTGCCCTCTGGTCAAACTTTGCTTTTCACTAGTGTCTTTCATTTATTCCTTTTTGAAGACTATTTGCATGGGCCTCGAACAGGATGACAATAAGCAGATTCACTGATATGGAGAAAAGTGGTCCAATACTCTGAGTATAGTTTATAGAGCAAAGAAGGAAAATTGGGAGCCCATAACAAACAAAAAACACATAATCAAGTACAACAGATCAAAGCTGATACGATGTAGTGACAAGAGTTTTCTGGTTCCTTTCACTGAGGTTTAAGCATGATTATGTTACCTCATACAGGATGAAGAAAAGCCACGAATATTATCATAGCACAGCTAAACTTTCATCCCTCTACTGTCTCAGCCACATTCTCTTACCATGAGCATCAGACGTTTCATTCCTTGTCAAGCATGGCAAAACAAGTTGGCATTTTGAAGTTCAGAAATAAATCCCGTCTTTGCACATTAAACTTTACACACACCGTTTTGTCAGCTGGACTGGTATCCGAGAGGTCTCTGGTGAAGCTGGGAGAGGAACCACAGAAAAAAACACGACCAGGGGTGCTGCGCTGCCTGGGAAAGTGTTCTTCCACATCTCAGTCCTCACCTCTCTTGCCTGAAATGTAAGGTAATCATGATTCGCTAAAGAGTATTCACCGATACAACAACGCAGTAAGTGCTGACATTTTACTGACACTCTTCTTTTCATATTTAGGCTAGATAGAAACAACATAAGTAGGGTACCTTTGAAAATACAGGTGACATCAAGCATATACCAGTTTCTTTAACAGTGTGAAACAGCAGGTGTCAATAGCTGAATCCAACTGGATATTAATTAAGGATGTTATTCTTAAGTTGCCCCTGAAAAGCACCTTACAACCCCAGTTCTTTCAGACATAAAAAGGAATTGAGGGAATTCGTCAATTTGCACCTTCCAGAAGACACCACCAATAATTTCATGGAAGAAAGACCAAAGTAGGAGTTTTATTTTAAGTGAAGTTATTGGAGGTTGCAAAGGACTAGGAGGCGTTCTTGGGATACAGAGTGTGTTGGGAGGCAGTACTGATACTGTGCTATGGTCTCCTTAAGACATTCTGTATGCAGAGTGGGAGGAAGAGAAGCCCATTTGATGTTAATTTATTCTTTTCCTTTCAGAGCCTTCATCCGCATACCAGCGACTATCCTCTTGGAAGTGTTTGAAGGGAAAAAAAAAAGGGACACATGAGGCTGAAGGCACAGAAATTCTGGAGCAATCTGTAGACAGACTGCAGCTGGAGAAATTGGGGATTGTGTTTTATTCAGTCTACAAACTTTTTTTTTAAAAAAGGACTTTTAAACACACACAAAATTCTCTACTGAAATAGCCTCAGTGGCTGCTTTCTCAACATCTATCTATAGATGCAGTCAGAAAAAGCAGTCTTTTTAATGCAAATCCATACTCTTCATATCCCTCATGTTTGAGCCGCACCACCACATTTTGTTTTCTGTTTAAGAAACAAAGCAAACGTTCTGCAGCAGCAGATAGGCTAATGGTATTAATCAAACCAATCTGCAATGTGTAATTCTTGGAAGGTAAATATATTCCTCTGGAAACAACAAATGAATGATTTTCTTTGTATACCTTTTTCCCCAAGAGAAGGGATAACAAAACTTTCACATTGGCATGACGCTGAGATTTCTCTCCTGGGCTGTGTAAACAATACACTATAAGAGGTTATCCACATGTACTGCAAATACAACCTGTTTTTACAACTAAGCTACTACCAGAACATGAATGATAAGGCAGTTTCTTCCATGTATTCTATGCATTTCTCTCTAGAAAAATCAGATTTCACTAACAATGAAAACTGATATTTTAACCAGAGGTGATTTAGCCTTCGGGGCTCAGTAAACAACATCCAGCTATCTGTAATATTACACTGCTCTGCGGGTTGACAGCTCATATTTGAGCTCCAAGTGACTGAAAATAAAACAGCTTCCAAAAGCTCCCCTGCCATAAATAAGAACAAAGGAAAACCTCACCTATCTACATAGACTGAGGCCCAGCATTTCCCAATAGAGTAATGTTCAGTCAAGATTTGGAGGTTTAGCTAGTCCTGCACAGATGTCCACTCATACAGCTAATTAACATTAAAGTTCACACAGTAGCAAAGCAATTTAATTCCACGTCTTGAAGTTATTATTCTTACTGAGCTAGACCCAGAGACCATAGATGTTAACTCCACTACAGGGATGGTTGCTTTCTTCCCAGTTGTGACATTTGTCTTTTGTATATAGTACAGCACAGCATATAGCATATAGATAGCCGACCAGGCTCCAAACAAGCTAACACATGGGGAAAAAAAACAGCCTAGCTACAGCAATGTGGAGCCCTGAATATGCTATTACACACCCTTGTGCTCTGCCAAAGACCTAGCTGAGCACTATGGTGTAGGAGGTCTGGCTGTGGTACACCAGGTAGTGCATTTAAAGCCCGTGCAGGTATATCCAGATTACTGCAGTGTGCAACATCCTATATCGCATTACAGTCCTCTGATGTTACAGCGATGGGCATCAGCTGAGAGCCTCAAGTCTTGCTTGCAAAGAAGGCAAAAATAATCCTGCATTTGACTTCTTCAACTCATATTTTTTCTATTCTTCAAGGCATAACGAGAGGTAGATGTGGTCCCTGAGAGATGAGAAGCTTTTCTCTGTAACACCTTTTAGGCGATATCTAGGTATCAAGGCAGGAAAACACCTTCTATCACCATGTACAGTACAGCTGACAGCGAGTGTTATTTCCTGTCTGGAAACACAGAGGCTATCACATTCATTAGCTAAAGCTGTAAAATTCAGAAATTGCAGCCAGACATCAATATACACTACAGAGCGTCTCAGGTGTGCAGTAACCCACCTTCACCATTACTGACACATGTAAATACATTAATCTGGGGAGCTGATCTACTCCTGAAATATCAACACTGCAATGCAACTGCTCTCATAAACTTTTGCAAACTGAATTAAAATGCGGCTATTTCAGGATGCTGTCCCAAAGAGAGAAATATATTTTTGAAAGGAAAACATACTGTTTACAAGTTTTTTACCCACATAAGGGGGGATTTCAAGGCTACAAGTCTGTTTTAGTTTCCTTGCTCTACTTAGCTTTTCAGCATCTAATCATAAAACAAGCACTGATAAACTTCAGAGCATCCCTGGCATTCTTTGCCCATATTTCCTTGGTTTATGATCACCTTTCCTAACAGGCACCAGAAATTAACCTGCTTTTCTATTTCTATTAGCTCATCAAACTGCAGTATGCCCAGCAGGGACTCCCAGACCTACACCTACCTCAGCTGTTGATGTTCATCACTGGTATCTTGTCCGAACAGTTTGCTTTTGCCACAGACAGAAAGCTCTATCGAAAGCCCTACAGGACAAAAAGTCTTCATGCTTCCTAGCTTCGTTGCAGTGTGACTATGGACAGAAGATGCCCAAAGAAGTAAGTGCCACCAGCGTGAATAGTCACTACATCTTTTTCTTCCAAGGGCTTCTTTTCTGGCCAGGGAAGGCCTCTTAAAGCATTCTAGTTGTATCAGACTTGCCATCTGCTTGAATAAACTAGCCTTTAAAATAATTTGTCAATCCATCTACATCAGCAACATTTATTTCATTAATTGGAAGAATTAGCTCTTTGTAGCAAGTCAAAGACTGTGGAGCCAAAATATACTGTACTTTCTCCCAAGTGACCCAGAGACCCTTGGACGAACTCTTGGGGTGACATTAAAATGAATAGTTATATAGAAAAAATAGCATTTTAATGTTTATTTAACGTAGCTACCTTTCCAAAAAAAAAAGGAACTTTCAACATTTTTAAACATCTGGTTGCCTTATTTTTTAGTTTGTTTCTCCAGTGGTATGAGCAGAACGTCTTCAATTTAGAAAAGACAAGTCTGTATTTTTAGCCACATGGATGCTCTCAGGTTACAAGCAGTGCAGAGGAGGAGAAGATATATAAATACCTTTTTAAATTATTTTAGGACTGACGTTAAATTTTAGAGGGCCAAGTTCTACCGTCCGTTGTGCTACTGAGATCAATGAAGCTAGCCTGGAACTATAGTTGTTTACACGATACTAGTCACAGCAGATACTGCTGCACTTCAAGCATAAAAATATTGTTCAAGGTAAAGCACGATGAATTACAACAGCTTAATAAAAGAATGAGTTTACTTTTTTAAATAGCTAAGATTCTTACACAGACACTATTGTAATTGAGAAGAAGATATGAAACCACAAACCTCCCAAATGTACACACACACTTATATATACATACTTCTTTATACAAATACATACATATTTATAGATAAAATTACACTACCAGAAATACTAGTATATATTATGCGCTATACATGTAAGTTATACACTGTGTACTTGAGAGTCTTAAAGATCTATGGTATGGATAGACCCTCAGAGCATCCCTGGAATTCTTTTCCCATATTTCCTTGGTTTATGATCCGCTTTCTTAACAAGCACCAGAAATTAACCTGCTGTTCTAATAAATAGCTCATCAGTCCTATCTATGAGAATAATCACCTCTCCAATCCCACACTATTTTCTCACCTGCTCATGCAATACCGTACTCATGCTCCTAAAAGCAGCCTAAAAGCTCATGTTAACTCAGGTGACTACCATGAACTTCAAAACTTTCAGGATCACCAATTTCTAGCATGCACAAATCTTACATGTAGGGCCCTCTTCTTCCTTAATACAGACCTTTGTGCTTGCATTTGTCTGTGATAAAATGCCTGTTCTTCCAAACATACCCTATCAAACAGTTCCCCCTGGTTAGCAAAAAGGTCCTACCAGAACAAAGTATGATCACATCAGGATGATTTTCTAAGAATAGCTTCCTACTTATTTCCAAATAACCAGAAGAAAAGGGTCAACTGAATAGCACTGGGCTAGCAATCAGCCTGGCTGACTTCCTGAATAAAAAAAAAGAAAACTGTTTTATACCCTTTTGATAACCTTTTTATAGATACTTTTTACAAAATATTTTTAATCCTTGCAATACGGGGTGAGTGATTTTATCTCCTACTTGTTATCTTAATCTAATCTGTTAAGTGAGCAGCTTGTCATCACATTTAACTTTACAGACAATATTTGAAATTTAATCTAGTTATTTGGCACGGGCAGATTGAAATAAAACTATCTTCATTGGCAACAATTACTTTATAACCTTTAGCTAATTGTATGTCCTAAGAAGATTTTAATGATTTTTGTTCAGAATCAGTGTCAGATTAGACTGCCTACAGTTACACAGATTACTCTGTTTATTCTCCTTAAACATAGCCTCCCATAGGCTTTTATTTTTTATTCCTTGGAATTTCTTTGATGTTTCAGAGCTAACATTTACACTGAATTCCAGTAAAATAATTAAAATGGCATAGCAGCTCCACCTCACTCAGAATCCCATACCAAGATTTGTTAGTATTTGTAATTTTATGGCTATTTTCTCAAGATTTGCACAAAATTTCTCCAGGAGTCCATTCATGCCAGACGTTATGATATTGCATAGTCACCAATATAAGAGGTGTAGAACCACCTGCTTTTTCGTTCAGTTCTAATAGCTCAGCTATCATTTTTAGAAAATAATTAAAACTCACACATTAAACTATCTTCAAGGCCTTAAACATCTCACATTACTATTTAGAGTTAAAATCAGATGAATTATTTTTCTTCTCTGTTGCGAAAATGAATAATCTCTTTGGTGTAGCTATTCAGAATGCTGCGATAAGTGATATTGTTCATGGCAATACAGTATACAATGCAATAAATGACTTTATGGCGGGTTAAATTGTAAGGCAATGCTGGGGTGTTTAATAACCACAAAAAGCTGTTCATTGCACATACAGTACATTGCCACTGACGCTATATTTTCATAGGAGAAAGCATTTATGTTTTTTTAAGAAGGAAGATGAAAATAAGTCAATACAAATCAGGTTTGAATGTATTTTGCACTGTCTTTCCTAGCTCTCCTACATTCCTATATTTTCAAAATGCAGCATCTCTTTCTGCAAGCATAATTAATATGCGCACATAAAAAACTGAATCCACCCCCCTACTCATGGAATGATTTGGGGGGCCTTGAAATTCATACAGGCAGGCAATGTGAGCCTATGTCACACTAGCTATATTCTTGCATCAAGTAACATTTTCAAAATATATGCTCTTTCTATTAAGGCAAGCAGTGTTCTCAAGGAAAAAGACTCACTAAGCCACCACCAGCTGGAGCCAGGAGGGAAACTCTTCACGTCTCTGGGTTGAGCAGGCTGGGACCATTTGCTATGCTGAAGGTTTTTGGCAGTTGAAACAATCATCTGCAAGTTGTCATAGCAGAAGTAGGAGTAGGACAATGACTTCATCTGTGCAAAGAAAAATGGCATTTTACTGCTAATTGGACCATAGAGCAATACAGCTTTGAGATGTACTACCTTAAGGATAAGGGTTTTGTGAAGATGTTTTGGAGTTTGTGCTGTTCTGATACCATTGCCTATGACAAGCTGTGACCTTAGCTGCGTCATTAAGTGTGAAGAGAAAAGTGAATTGATGCTTTACTAACAGAACAAGACAACCCAAAAGTATTGTGGGATATATATAACCATACATAAATTTAAATTAATATATAAAGTAGGTAAAATAAGCTATAAAAGGACATGTTTAAAAAATTATTCTTTGAAATTTTTCCTCAATGTGACTAACATCTGTTGGTCATTTTGTCCGCCAGCGCAAGGAGGTTCAGAATATGAAAGAGGTAATGAACTGTGAGCAAGACTTTGCTTTGCAAGAGTGTTTCTTTGATTTTTTTCTGTCATAATTGTAGTGGCCTCTGACCAGTCACAAAATAACAGTCATTAATTTGGCCCTTTTTTTCTCGGTCTAATCTTGTAACCAGCAGAACTATGTCCTCCAGCCCATCCTCATCCATGATCCGTGGGGTAAATTCTGCTCCAAGGAGAACCCACTTAAAGCAGATATCTATTTAGGGCCCGTTTTAATCTCTTATCTGGAGTAACGAAACCCAGGTGCTCCACATAGCAGCTGCTTGTCACCCTTCCTGATAGTTTGGCAGGTCTGAAGTGAAGAGAGATCAGAAAGTTTGTGCAGACATAATGCCTTTCATTCCCAAGAAAATGAAACCATGCTTGGAGTTTCCCTAAGTGATGGTTGTAACGGGAGACACGGCACTGTCAGCAGCTGTGTGGGAGCACCATTTGATAGAAAGTGGGAACTTTTGTGTAATGCAGACTCAATCCCCAAAAGCCAAATGTGATCAGCCTCCTAAGAATAAAACCTTTCTTCCTCAAACCACTGCTTTTTATAGGTGCTCTATCACCTCTAGGCTATACTAAAAGACTGAGGTAGTAATGCTCATTTGTGCCAACTAAACCTACCATTCACACAGATGACTTGCTAGAGTGGATGAACAATCAAAAGAAAAACTGGTCTTTTATACAAATATTCTTCTGTTAAAGACACAAGATGCTCACAGTTTTCTTCTAGCATTTTAATCCACCACGGTGTCAGCTCTGCTCCTTTATGTACACAGGAAACCTCCATTCATTAGAAGCCCAAAGCAAGTTATCAAGGTCCTTCCTACCCCTCCTTACCTTTGCCTCCACCACACATTTCAGGTCTGTCGACATAGCTCCTTGTGTGGTCTTGAAACTGATGCTGTTCAACAGCAGCCAAAAGAGAGGGGAAAATCTGCTTTTTTATTTATATAAATCTGGCTAAGAGGTTTTATTTATTTAGAATGGAGTTTAAACTGTGCTTGACTCTAAATAAATAAAACACGTTATTTTCCCTCCCTACTGGTTGCCACCAAGCCGTGTGAATTTCAAAGACCACACAGACAGCAGCGGCTGTGCGGTAAGATGGGGACCGAGGCAAAGGCAGGCAGCCCACCAGGGCTGGGGCTTGCAAGGCTTGCAGGTGAAAGCAGTGTTATGGAAGGCACACTTTGAGAGTACGGATAAGCGTAACTGAAAAAAAATCAGTTCCTTGGATATTGTGCTGATGCTGATCCTTCTCCTTTCCTGTCTAACAGTGCGTTTCTCCTCCACTGGACTGAGCCTTAGTCACATCACTCCTATCCATCACAGTGACAACTCTCTGTGAGTAACCGTAGCCCTGTGAGAGCGTAGTGGTGGGGGGACAGGCAAGAAGAATGGCAGGACAACACATTTCAGGCTTCAGTTAAGTGGAGAGGAAAGGAAGAAAATATCTGTAAGATTTATTCCAGGATGGCTATTAGCTTTAGGCAGATCCTTGAAAAAAATAAATTATAAGGGAAAAAGTACAAAGAGGTAAACATGCTGGGGCAAGAAATTGGACTCTTTTTCCTCTCCAGTCAGTCACAGGCCACATTTCTGTAACATGTACGTCTTCTTTTTAGCCTTTAAGTCGCAAATTCAATGGACCAAATACAACTTATCTTTGGAGTAGTCTCTGGGATAAATTTAGATCCAGCTTTAATGGAAATAGTGTTAGATGAAAAGTAGATGAAAATTGTACAAAAAAAAAATCCTTCATACTCTCCTTCAAGGGCGAGTCTGATCTCACTCAGTGATCAGCAAAGACACTGACTCCTAGTCACATCCCAAACCTAAACGTCCCCTGGTCCCTCACATGGTCAGTAAATGGTAACTTCATACAAGTTGACAAGTTCAGACCTTTTGGAAAACGTTAGGTTCCTGAGATATCTATCTGCCAAAGGAGGCACCTGCTAAAGCTCACAGTGTTTGGAAGAAGGGAAAAAAAGCAAAAGGGAAAAATGCTAACTCAGTCTCCTTCTAGCATCCAACTAAAATCAAATCTATTTGCTGCTCCCACACTATCTGCTTACAACAAATGTCATACAGAGACATGCATTTATGGAAAGCTCCCCACTTTAGATCACCAAACAAATAAAGAATGGTCCATCTGAGACTCCATTTGTCCCTGAACTGCTGCACCATTGATTTGCATTTTTACTTCTCCTCTCCTTCCAACACTTATCCTTTTGAAAGCTAATACAGAGGAAATTGCAAAATCCATCTTCTTGGCAGGCATCTTATTGACATTGACCAAGGACTCCACCATGCAGTTTTGCTCCTCACTTTGTTTTTGTGGTTTACCAGTTAACTGGAGGAAGAGCTGACTGCATAAAATGCCATTTTACTGCTGGGCTGCGGTCTGCATTTGATCCAAAGGGCTTCATCTTGATCTCATTGATCCAACTGAGGGACCAACATTCGCCTTCAAAATTGCAGTTATATTCACCAATACTAACCTGAAAAGTCTACTCCTGAAACATGAAGATACAATATAGTATTTCTTGGAGTGTCTACAGATCCTGCCTGCAAAGGGCTGAATGTGCCAGCATATGCTAAAATGTAGTGGCCAATAGTTCTACGAGGCAGACCTGTCCGTACTCATGATGAAAGCTATTTTACAAGTTTCAATACAATCCTCAGCAGCAACATCTGCTGACCTGTTGTGAATGTGAACTTGCAAATGTCTTATTCCTGGGATGAACATCAAATGCCAGCAGAAGGACTGGGGCACAATTTCCAGCTGCTACTAAAATTTTCTCTTCTTTTTACTGGGAAGGAAGAGGGATCAGTGAACTCTTACAAGTGAAATAGAGAAAAAAGCTTAATACAAAGACTGGCAAGGAAGAAAGAAGGTCAAAGGAGAGCAGGAAACTTACTGGGAGGTCAAGCCAACTGAATAGCCTACGTTTTTATACAAATAAGGCAGGCATTCAGAGTCCATAGCTTGTGAGGCACTTGGCCAAAGTCAAAGTGAGACATACAAAACCCTACCACAAGACAGACAGACAAAGAAAAACATCCATATCTCAGCAGAGCAGCAGAGTTGGCTCAGAATTTACTGTTGAAGGAAAGGTCAGCAGACAGTCCTTATTCAGTGATGATTGCTGAATATGAAGAGACATAAGCAAGGGGCAGCTAAAGGCTAAAGATGTAGAGATTTTTAGAGCAGCAGCAGACCCTTCCCAGCTGGGAAGGGTGCTGGACAAAGCAGATACCTCCCTGTGCTCCCATGGATACTAAAAACCAGAAGCAATTCTGAGAGGGGAAGAGACCAGTAACCCCATCTGGATTCATAACCTCTTTCCAAATTCAGCTGTTTCAGATAATAATGCAACAGAAACAGATTTCTGCAAAGAGCAACTTGGTATTTCAGGATGGTCTTCTACTGACAGGCATGTTGCTGCGTGCTGGCTGCAGGGAGACTATCAGAATCCCACATGGATTCAGGATCCCTGCCACACCTGGCACATTTCCACTAAATCTGTTCAACATCAAAGCTTCCTATCCTTTTACCCCCTTATTTTCCTCCTTCTCCCCTCTAAAGTTCTAGGTGTAATATTTACTGTAAGGCTACCTCTACCCAGCAGTACTCCCTTGTCCCCGTCTCTCACATCTTGCACCTCAGGTGAAATTCTTAACATAAATGCAGCCAAATGTAAGGACAAACTACAAAAAACCAATGCTCACAACAGCTGCAGAGAACAAACTTAGCCCAGAGTTCCCCGTTAACCCTAGTCTGCAAGACCTTGCCTGCCATATCACCAGTCTTTGCAGAGTAAAGACTATGAATTCTTACTGCCAAGGACAAGGATGCGGATACCACCAAACTCAAAACATGAGTCAGGAACTCCCCATCTCCTCTCCTCTGTGTCTTCTTTCTGGATATTACAGTATTACCTTTCCAAACTACTCAGACATGTTTCCAAAGAAATGTTCAATATACTGTATTCTAACGAACTAGGCTGAGGGTGTGTGTTTTGACTTTCTTCTTTTTTCTTTTTTTTTTTTTAAATCTATACTCTGATTTCTGGGTGGCAAAAGAGAGAAGACTTAAATTTAAAATACTTTAGAGATCCTGTGAGAAACCTCTTTATATTTGTGTGTGGTCCTGCAGTTTTGTCAGTTGTCTGACATTTTAATTTCCTGTTCCCCTCTTATGGTGGGATTCTGATTTCCTTTCACTCTTTCTCCTTTCTCCATTACAAAAACCTGACAGGCATCTCTATTTCTACCATCTGTTTCCTATTCACTTTTATAAATATTGAAGCAAATAATTAATTTGGCAAACAAGCATGACGTTGGCTGGCTCATCTTCTGTCAATATATAACTCCTACCATCCCCTTCCAGTCTTTCAACCTCTTACAGACATTAGCTCCTTTGCACCAGACTATTCATGGTCCAACTCATCAATGAAACGGGTCCAGCTTCAAATGGTTTAATGTTTTTACATTAGAAACAGCCATTCAGGGTATTCTGGGTCCTCATGATATGCCGTGTCAACACAGTCCAGTTGCACACCACTCTTTGAGAAACTGTCTTTCTGTGTTTACACAATATAAAATATGAAAGAACGATCCATGTGTGATAAAAGAGCCATGCTGAACAATATATATTCTGCCCTCAGCAACTAAATACACATAGTCCTCTGCTAGGAGGGTTATGGTGGTACTGGGAGTAGAAAGATTGCGTCTACCTTTAAAGCAATCCCAAGCTGTTCAAACAGATACCACCCAATGCCCATCTATTCATGTTTCATACATCAATGTACCTCTTAGTGTATTGGGAAACTCAATGCATGAGATTTCTCCTGAATGTCCCGTTGCCATTTCCACAGAGCAGAGACTATCCTTTTCTTCCACGGTTGGCTATGGCTTGTGTCAGAACTGCTCAGTGTCTCCATACATCAAATATAAAACCCTAACATAGGACCTAGGAGTACTCCTATTGCTGCAGGAGCATACATGTCCTGAATATCAAGGACCAATTTAATAGATTTTAATTGTTCTTTATCACTTCTGAAATGCTAAACCATGCCTCTCAATGTACCAGATAAGCTTTGCTGTGGAAGACTATACTAACCTGCCACCCACGATAGCCAGAGATGTTACATGATGCTAAATATCCCCTCTGTGTTGCAAAGTGCCAAAATCCCTTCTGTATTATTCACTTACTCCTCACACACCGATAAATACTAGTGTTTGTCAGAACTAAGACAGACCTCAATGTCTTGTAGTCATTTCAGCCCTCACCTAGGAGCGAGTGTTCCTTTATTCCTGTTTGCTTGTCCTCCCTTCACTGTAAAACTCCTTGGGAATACACCATCCTTTTAGCATCAACCCTGTAAGTCCACAGGGACAAGCCAGCCAGGGACCTGGCGTGAAGCTGGTACAGCCATACTCTGCCTATCACCCGCAGGGCCAAGACCTCCATTTCCAAACTTGAGAAGAAACCACACCAGCTCCAGGAAAGCTCAGCACACACCTAGACCCCCTTCAGATGGTGGCAGGGAGCAGGGTGCGCTGAAAGGGGATAAAGAGTCAGCTCAGGACCTAACTGTCATTTTGCCAGTCAATCCAGCCAGACTGGGACCAGACCTCATGCCCCAGACCATGATTGTGCTGTCCTGTCCCCGCGTGCCAGCCAGTGGTGTGCCCCTTCTCCTTTTCTGCAAACAGCTGCATGGATTATGTTAGACTGCGCCGGACGCCCACCCTTACCTCGCTAGCCACCGCAGCGCTCACCAAACCTTGCCTAGACCATCTTTCGTCTCCTCAGACTTGTGGTCATGACTCTGAATTCATCTTCTGGATGTTTTCCCAGATGAACGTGCCTGTAACTTTTCCTTGGGGCTTAAAAAAGACTTTTCAACCCATGTTTCTATATCACCACACGCTGCCCTGGAGATGTCTCTGAGGTAGATATATGGTGAGGTTACACATTCCTAGTCCTCACCAGGAACAGGATTGCAAAAGAACATTCCAATTATTTTAGGTTATGGAAAAAGTAATCAAATATTTCACTCACCACTAAAATGTCATCATTTTATGCATTTCACAAAGAATTCTCTCATTATGTTAGATAGGCCTGGAGAGACTCCAGTCTCTGTGGGTTGCATGCATTCCCCTGTTCTATTCAGAAATTAAAAGCCTCAGTCTGCTTAAGAAAGCTAAGTCACTTGGTGCCCTGCTACTGTCCCAAAACTTGACGGCAATACACCTGATTTCTCTTATAAACGAACTTGGCCTTTTCTGAATTTGTTTCTCACACAGCTGTGTGCACAGTGTTCTCCTCACACGCTTCAATAAAAATAACGATTACACACGAAGAAAAAAGAAAGGCCAGAACAATAACAACATCAGCAACCACTTGAAAAAAATTAATGAATGCTGCCAAACAGCACAGCCATTCACTGACTGAATAAACAAGACAGCAAGTCTATAAGGCCATTAGTACCCCAATTTTTAATTTAACTAGACTTCTTTTTTAAAAATTTTGGCACAATGCTGCAACAATACAACAACTTTACATGCAGCATCAGCAAGAAGGCTCAGAGTGTGAGCAAAGGAGTATTTTAGCACCTCAGACCTTATGAGCACAAGTGAGCAATTCTCACTGGAGCAGAGAAGCGGAATGTAACCTTACCTCTCACTCTCCTCCATATCACCATAATGCCTAGAAGCTCAGAGACCCAAAGACACCAGTGACTGGGCACTGTACAAACACGTAAAAGGACAGTCCTAAACGTATATTCTGCAGCTCTAAGACTGCAACACCTGCATGAGAAATCCAGTGGCATGGTGGAGACAAAGGTTGAGTAAGAAAGGCCTGTCCTGAGAAATACATTGGTTTTCAGTCTTTGTTGCTTTAATCGAAACTCCTACATCACTGGATTTTATGTAATAAAATGCATCTCCTGATAATCTGCTGGAAAATTTCTCCTTTTCCACGAGACCTTCATAAAATATCTTTCTGCAAAATCAGAGAAGTGGAAGAGAAAAATCTATTTAACGAACAAGTATAACACATGTTCCAGATTATCTGAAGGACCAGGGTAAGAAATGACACTGATTGCATCTTAGTGAAAATGTAATAGATTCTTTCGAAATGTCACAGATTTCTTTTGAAAAGAAATATGTATTGGGACAACACGTATTAGGGAGGCACTAAAGATCCCTCTTCAGGAGAGCTAAATGTAAGTAGTAGCTTTTAGTGCAGGCATTGGTGCTTTGTCCTAGTGATCCTATGATGATAATAGAAAGTATCAGATATTATATCCGATCCTACAGACTCCACTCATGTGAACAAATTCCGTTGTCCTGGCAGGTCACACTCCTGTGCATAACTCACAGAAGAGAGGGTGTATGACTGAGAGCAGTTACTGAACCTCTCTAGAGTTGCCTTTGGTGAGGAAAAGAAGAGGGAAGAAATTATGAATTATTCATGATTTTCAGTTTATCTCTAATCCCTTAATTCTGTCATTCTGAGGGTAGAGACTTTTGCTTAATGGCAGTGCCAGAAATAACAAGCTAGAATTGCATGTTTATGAAATGGGGTCTTAGTTACTTATTAGGATCAACTGGGCTTGAATTAATGTTGGCTCACATTCAAGAGCACTGAGTGGACTGAATAAGCATCACAGTTTTAAAACTCATTAATGGTTGTTTGTTGTATATATTTAACATACTAGAAACATCCAAGCACGCTACACCATAGTTTTCTTATAAACATACAGACGTAGAAAAATACGGCTGATATAGCACTACATTCTTTGGATTTTTAGCTCTACTTACAGTGGTGACTGACAGATGAAGATAATCCTGAATTTAACAGGACACCTTTTGCTCCTAAATTTAAGTTGAGCTGGGGTGGATAGATGTCTGTGCTTTTATCTCATAAGGTAGGTGACTATTTTACAAACTAGCCAAAACAGGGCAGAAGCAGAGTTTATGTAGAAGGGAGGGTGTAATGTAAGTGGAAGAGAATCCAGGCCAGGTAAAACAAGTAGCTGACACCATAGATCACATGGGGCTTTGAAAAACTTACTGCTGAAAGCCATTGAATGTGTGACAGTTAGTCCACATTTTGAGCTGATAAAAATTGCACACAAGATACTTGCTCCAGATGATTTATAAATGATCTGAAGAACAGAGAGGACAACCATTCACACAGTTTTAACACATACTAGATTTTTTTTTTTATTTTTCACTGTGTAAAGGCCCATAATGCTTAAGTTTGCACAAGAGCACAATTGCATTTCTGAAGCTTTAATCATATGAGGGATATTCACATACACGGTAACATGCCAGGAATCACTGAGCACAAGAAATAAAAAAAGTGTGATCACACTAGCTTTCTGTTTCAAATCAGGAGCACACTTTTGAAGAAAACGTCCTCATCATTCCGCTTACCAGGCTTTGGTTTGCACTTCAAAGAGCCTTAGGGCTCACAAACTGGATTATGAAACTAAATTGGAAGATCCGCTCCAGCAACACACCTACTGCACTCCAACCGGTTAGGGGTATGCAGCCTACAGGACCAGATTAGAAATAGTTCAAGGTAGAGCACCTGAAATGTGCTTCATGCAGACATCAGCTCCTCAGCACCAATTGCTCTGTTCACACAAGCAGAATGTGGGAGCAGAGGGAGAGGAAACAACGTGTGAGCTGCTCTCCTCTAAGGTCAGTCCCAAAATCCTGACGCTTGAACCAAGCATCTCCTGAGCTGATTTCATCCCTATTGAAGGACAATACTTTGCCAAACCAGACCCACAGAAAAAAAATCTCTTTCAAATTAAGGTCCCAAGGCAAAAACTTTCATCCAAAAATAAAACTGAAATAAACTCATGTTTGACTGAAAATGATGGCAATAACAATAACACATGGCAATAATAACAAAACAAACATTACAGGATCTGATTTTTCATCAAAACGTTGGAAACTTTGACTAAAACGACTAATTTTGTCTGAGCACAAAGGTTTTCTAATTTCTTTTTTTTTTTTTTTGAGAAAAAGAAATCCCTGCCTGTCATACACAACCACAAAGTAATGGTGAGTCAGGCCAGACTTACCTCAAGCTGAGATGCATATAGAATTAACATGATCCATACAGGACACTGCCTTGTGATACATAATCTTGAGTATTTTTTATCAGAAGCCAAGGAAATTCTGCCTATTCTAAGCCCTATGGCCAGAAGCTTCAGGGAAAGCAACATCATCCTCCTCTCCTTACGGTAAGAAGGGAAACATGCTACCAAAGACAGTTTCATTGGCCAAAGGCTTTCAGCCAGCATCTCTGGTAGGAACATTATCATAAGCAAACATAATTTACGCTGTGGGGGAGCACACTGCTGCTCTCACAGCCCTATAGTGGAAGACTCTGTAGTGACAGAGAAGTTTGCCATGGCAGATGCAGGAGAGCTGAGAAGAAGTCACCGAAATCCCAAGTCAAGTCTGATGAAGACTCATCATGTTTTGATGGCCGCAGTGAGGAGAAAGCAAGAGTTGAGTTTTGCACAAGGTCGTGAAGATTACTGCCACCAACTGACCCCAAAAGCCAGGAGCTTTTGAGGATGGGTGAGGCACAGCAGTGGAGCATGACTATGGTTCAACAGGTGGGAAGGAGGTCTGATCCCAGGCAGCCTTACAGCAGAATATCACTGTGCTGAGGCTGCAGCATGTTCACCTGGCTGCATATGTGCCACGTCGCTGCACTCTACGAGACACCCACTATGTGTGTCACATTTGCCATAACTGTCAAAACTCCACTTAGGTCAAAACCCATTAAAGATTTTTGAAAGCAATCTGCGATTTTGGGTCCCTGCTTTGAATCACCCAAAAGGCTTGAGATTGAGACGTCAGTGTTTTTGGAAATCAGTGTCTGCTTGAGGTATCTCAAGTTTCAGGCATGCTACTTGATGCACTAGTTGTTCACAAAAGCACACAGAGAAATGGAGAAAAAAAACTAGTTGTAAATATCAGATAGATTTATTCCTATACTGTAGGAAACACCAACAGGCAATGCTATGGTATTTTCCCAAACGCAAGTATTACGATTTGAAGGCTGTGCTGACCCATTTTTCAGCTCAAAGAATTTTTTTGCTTCAGCAGATTAACTGTGACTTCTGAAGAAAACAAATAAAAATTTTTGGTTCTCTCACTATTCCCCTGCCTGATTCAGAACTATAACCTGAAGACAGCAGCTACAGAACAAAGATACTGAGAAGGCTTTGGAAAATGAGAGAACCACACGTCAAATTAGAAATGTGAAAGAACACAGTAGCTTTTAAACTAGAGCATGTTTAGCAGAGCAAGGCAAATAAAGGTTGCTGAATAATCTGAAAAAAAAAAAAATAAATTGGGATGTTTTATGCTGCCAAAGAAAATAAAAACAGCATCATCCATGTTTCTCCACAACTGAAAGATATCTTGACAATGAAACCTAAGTGCACGCAGAAGACTGCACGAAACACAAACACTAATACTAAAAAAGGCAAACATCACCTTTCCAAAAATCATTTAGAGACCTAAGGCTTTTTGTAATCAGAGTGGATGAGATAGCTACTCCATAACATCTGAGTAAAGTAGCAGATTTCTTGTGGTTAGAGGGTTTCAGAAAGGATTCATCAGACCTAGCATCATTTTGCAATCCCACATAACACTGATTTCTTCATAAGCTCATCTTGATTCCTTCATGGTTCTGGCAGCAATAAATCACAGCAGTTTAAAAGAAGGTCATGTACACTTTTTCATATTTCATACATGAACCCATTGCACAAAACAAATGATCTGGGGTACTTTGCTTGAGGGTTGTAAAGTCACCAGTTCACTTTGGATTGACTTTAATACATCTCCATGGAATATTCTCATCCTTTTCTCCTTCAGAAAGACTCTATACACTCATTTATTCCTTAACTACTTTCAGGAAGGCCCAAAACTCATCTGAAATTTAACAGACCACATAGCTTTCTCTTACAGGCAAGCACAATACATGAGATCGTGCAGTCCACCTCATCCCTAAGAGAGGTCTTTAACCCTCATTAAGGCACCTTGGCTTCCTGCATAGTTTGTGAGGAGGTACAAGCACCTGAGAGTAAGACACAAAACCCACACGCACCTAGCACCTGCACTATGCTGGGAACCTCTGATCTCCAGTATTTCCTCTCAGAAGCCTCTCTCTGTCTGCTTCAGCATGCTACAGCCCAGCAAATCCAGCCCTCAGCCACCTCCTCGGGGCATACCTGTGCTCTTTCCCTCAGCCCACTCAACAGGGCCGCTCTGGTTCTTATTATTTATAAACCCAGCATCACCCAGAGCACAGGGGAACATGGTACACAGGGACCCACATAATCACAAGGTGACCAGGTTGTGCTTAGCAGGGCTGGTTTTGGACTAGAATTAATAATTTCAAGCTGGATCAGACTGGGCTCCGTGCAAAGTCAGTCTGATGCTTTTTCTCCCTTTGTGCCCTAGGCAAGCTCTGCTATTCTGGTTTTCCGATCAACCATGGTACATCAGCACTCCATTAGGGAGAGGTGTGTGTGGTATTGTGTGTATGGTAATAATGTCTGGTATTATAAGACTACTACAACAAGATCACTTCAGGACAGAGCCTAAAGCTGAGCCTCTCCTATGAGGACAGGCTGAGAGAGTTGGGGTTGTTCAGCCTGGAGAAGAGAAGGCTCCAGAGAGACCTTATAGCAGTCTTCCAGTACTTAAAAGCGGCCTACAGGAAAGATGACTCTTTGTCAGCAAGTGTAGCAATAAGACCAGGGGTAACAGTTTTAAATTGAAAGAGGGGAAATTTAGATTAGATATTAGGAAGAAATTCTTTATGGTGAGGGCGGTGAGACACTGGAACAGATTGCCCCGGGGAAGTTGTGGATGCCCCATCCTTGGAGGTGTTCAAGGCCGGGTTGGATGGGGCCTTGAGCAACCAGGTCTAGTGGAAGGTGCCCCTGCCTATGGCAGGGGGGTTGGAACTAGATCATCTTTAAGGTCGCTTCCAACCCAAAGCATTCTATGATTCCATGATATCCATCCCTGACATCTTTTAATTTCTTTTTGAGTTTAATTTTAAATTTGCATCTCCAGGTTTTGTAGTTGCTAATAAGAGGATATTATTCTGCATCTTTGCTATTTACTAATAATTTCACACAATGTCTTACCATTATTACTGGTTTTGTTTGGAAATACAGTTGCATTTACTGATCTTATAAACAAGTATCAACTTCTGCCTAATATAAAATGCAAACCAAACTGCTGCCTATCAGGAACTTGTTCCGTATTATCATAGAAACACATCTGCTTACATTACATTTTTAGACATACATGAAAATCAGACTCAAAACAATACAGAATATGAGCACCAGTACCTAGAATAGGTGTTATCTTAAAACAGAGGTTTGGATTTCATACTTTATACACTCTTTTTTATACCAGACACTTTACATGCTACTCACCTGAGCTGCAACTTTTATTATATCCTGACCCTTCCTCCCAGCAAAACTGTGATGGTCCATGCTATAAACCCCAGAGCTAGTAACAGATATCGATTAGCAAGAGATTAAGGGCCCAGGGGATTGCTCCAGACCCTATTTTCATGCTCCAGAGAAAAGCTATTGTATTATTTCTGCTACTGCTGCCTGCCATCTCCTTGCTTCACACATGGTCGAGAACCCTCCCTGCTCCCATTCTCTCACGCCTCCAGCCAGGCAGCAACTTGTAATAAAAAGCTGACGCCAAAAATTAGAATCATAACTGTATATTGAAACACTCCTCTGAAGTGCTAACATCCCTAACACCATATGGACCCAGCAAAGGATCTCAGAGAGAGGGGAGGAGAGAGAGACGAGAGCTTCTAGCTGAGAAGCACGTGGATTCATGCTAGCAGCAGCACAGCAAGCTGCTGGAACTGATTTACCACTAGAGCTGTTAACCAATAACTGACTTCTCCCAATTATTGGTTTCACAAACAATATTCAGGTTAAAATTAGTAATCTGAATATAAAACTTCTCTTAAAAGAAAGGGAGTGCTGTCCTGCCGGGGTAGGGGAGGAGGAAACACTCAGAAAGGGGAGACATGAAAAAGTGTCCTGTAGGTGGGAAATGTGTTTTGTATTGGGGTAGAGCTGCAGGACACCATACAGCACACTTTCAGCTCCCTCTCTCACCTCAGGGACTGCCAAATGCCACTGTGGTGACAGCGGGGATGAGCTGGGAGCCAGAGAGCAGAGAGTATGAGGCTTGGGGCCATGTGTGCATAAGAGAAGGAGAAAAAGAGACAGAGAGAGATGGAGATTCAATGGCAGAGATTAAAGTCTCAAACATGTCATGCAGTTTTGTATGACTCTTCCTACTCTATTCTCAGCTTGCAATTACAGACCAAAATTAACAACCTAGTCTACCATCCGCACATTTACTTTCTTAGATTTAAGCATTGCACTGCAAACATTTACCAAACAGCCAAGTCTGTTTTAAGAAATACAGCATCATTGAGAGCTGGCAGATGAAGAAACACAGGCACAAAGGTAAGAGACAGCATTTTCAAAAGGGAGGGGATCCTGATTCTGGGGTGACCATCTTGTTTATCACCAACCAGGGACTTTTTTTTTTTTTTTTAAAGCTTTGGTTTCGGTGATTGTAGCCAAATACAAGAGAGAAAACTGGAGCCTGAACACAAATGTCTGGCTCCTATCCTTTTCTTAGACCACCATGCTGGATTACCACCACTGCTAACAGCACTTCCACTAAGAATTGGCAGCTGGGCCCCTTGACAAAATATGGAGATATGTTGATGGGCTTTGAGTTGAAAACACTGAAGTATTCACTCCATTTAATAAAGAAAAGCATCTAAATCTTTTAAGTAGAAAGTTCTACTGGGAAATAAGCAATAGGCACTGCTGTGTTCCAAATGTCAGGACTTCCATCCTCCTCCTATAAATCGTAGGCAGGGCTCAAACGCGAGGGGGGAAATTCCCAGCACAATCCTGCACGCCGCACAGACCAGAGTTCTAGAAAAGGACAACACTGAGCAACAGTATTATCCATATAGTTTTCCAGCCTTTTCATATGCCCAAAGAGGGAGGAAACAAAAAGCCCACCCCAGGACAGGAAGTGATTTTACTTAGCATAGTGGAAATTTAGGTACAAATTATGGGCAATACTTGTACAGGAAGAATTCAGCTTCCTACACACTTGGCAGTATCACTAGGAAACAATAATAGTAGCTGTTCGGAGATTGCACCACCCTCTCTAAAAACTTTGCGCAGAATGAGATGTTTCTTCCCGTCTACAAAACCCTGTATAATTTTGAAGCATATTAGAGATAAAGGAAGTGAGGACCACTGGCTATAAAACACAAAGGTCAAGATACAACCCCTGCCCTGGGAAGTTCCTACGCTGCAGACTACCAGCTGTTTTGACAGTTTAACAATGAAAACATCACTTTAATATTGCCCTGGTTTTACACTCCGCTCAGTACATCCACTACAGAGCACTGCATCCTGGGCTAGAAAGGAAGGTGTTGGCATTTTTCTCAGCAGTTCTTGAATTTTTGCCCCATATATTTTTGCTTTTAGGTGTATTTGCTTCCTTTTTTCTGCAAGTAAATAACTCCCAGTCAGCAAACAACAAGAATTTCATAGACGTGATTTTAAAGAGCACATAGGAAATTAGGCTCTAAACTCCATTTTTAAGTAATGAATAATTCCTAATCAGAGCAAGTTCTAATAAGATTTTCTGATGCGCTGAAAGACAAGGTAAGAAGTACCAGGACAGCCAGGCTGACCTAAACTGATCTCAGACAACAGACTTTCACATAAGGCTTCTTGCCCACAGTATCACCAGTTCCTGCTTTTCTTTGTTTCACAAGATAGGATACTTCATTAGATTTGCAACTTCGAGCTCATTCCCATGGCAACTCATGGCACAACAAAACATAAGCCATTAATCACTATTCTCAGACTTCATCAAGAGAGAAGAAACTGGGCTGTGAGCTGACGGAATTGTGTGACTCACAAATAAGTAAGTGCAACAAGGGAAAGCAAAAGTGTGACAGCATGCTGCAGTGACCTAAGGGATGAAGGGGATCCAAATCACACTGCATAGATGCCCATAGATCCCCATCTGGATCTGGATCTTAGCTCCCCCACTGTTTGGCAATACTAAAATCAGTGCTTCAACCCGTGGCATTCGGACTTAGAGAGGGATGAATCTGGGCTCCACAAAGATCATGTATAGTTGCATTTCCTGGTCTGCTGCTCCTCAGGGCAGAATCAGATCTATGCCACAGTGAGGTCCAGGGTCAACTGACCCAGAGTTCAACTGACCCAATTATTTCTCCTAATTGCAGCTCTACTGGAAATGTTTCCTTATCTGAAGCCCCAGTTGAAAGATCCTCTTCTGAGGGTGTGTGAGACAGACTGTTTATTCTTATGCTTCACTCCTTTGAATGTTTTCATTTCCACTGATAATCCCATTTTATTGCCTGGCTTTTCTCTCTCTGTGAGATATAGCTACATCAGCGCTAGAATTTTACTGTTGATGGTGACATGCTGTCAGTGGGACTTCTCTGTAAAACATTTTCAGAATAGAAGATATTGCAAGAATCACATCTAAGTATTTTTTGCAAGTATTCAGTTTTGTAAACTTGCATCCAATACTCTGGCTTCAAAAGAAAGTCATAACCATTCTTTGGGTGGCAAAATGAGTATTATTGATACTAGGACAAAACCAAAGGAAAGATGCATATTTAGGTAACCTAAAAAGATTTCAGGCAGTGAACACTTGAATCAATTTTATACCTATATCTCAAGCTGAGGCTAAGATTTTGATCTGTGGGAAAGGCCCCAAAGCAGGATTGATCATAAAAAGTTCACTGTGCTGTATCCTTCAAGCAAGTATAACTCCCCTGGTTCAGATCTCCTTGGACCTTGTGTATGGAAGCTAATCTTCTTTGATTTGCTATGTAAACACAGTTGCACATACCAGGTTAAGTATATCTAGGAGGCATTCTTGCATCCTGCTGGCATGGACATTTCCCCTAAGCCATTACCTCTAGAGGATTTGTTCATTAATATCTTTCTCCCGCTCAGTGGTCTATTGCATTGGTTTCATGAGGAGAAAAAGAAATTTTCCAATAGGATGTTCCTAGAAGCTGGATGAGTTTGGAGAGTGTTTTCATTCAAGCATATTCTATGGGAGGTGGTATTTTAGAAAGACAGAGTGCAATGTGAAGTTGTACAATATAAGTGTGCCAGACTGGAAGTCTCCATTCTCAAGGGCGGATGAAAATAATTCCTTAAGCTACAGCTTTCATAGCTTCGCATCTATGAACTTCATGCCTGCATGGATCCACGCACAGAAGAAAACAGAAAGCTAGCCAAATTTCAAAAGTCTGGAAATCCCACAAAATTACTGAATCCCACACACAGTTCCCGTTCAAAAGTATAAATTAACTGCAATTTTTTTAAGAGTCCTGTCAAAAATCTGTGAACAAGCCCAGTCTGAACTTTGCAGCAGATATTTCATGTGAATGAAGGACCTCACGGCAGTCCTTAAAGTTTTGAAGAGATCTCAACATGCAGCTGCTCCCATGGAGAGAGCAGCATAGCCCTGTTGAACGCTGAGCTCTGTGGAAAACCCAGGAGCTCGAATTGAGCATGATGGTTTCCAAATTCCATTGAAAATAAAATGAACTGTTCCGAATTTCCCCTGCAGTAGCAGGCGGCTCCAAAGGCATAAATGATTGCTGCTGTAGTAACACAGTCAAAGCGATTCCATAAACATTAGAAGTACAACTTGGGAAGGCATTTGGAAAGTAAGCTCTGGATTTATTCCTTGTAACTCCAGGCACCACCAGAAAGTGAGCCAGACTTTACAAGCGTGGTCACTAGCCCTCTCTCCACAGACTGAAGGAAGCACTGAAGGCTCCCGATGGCGGTACTCATGTAGGTGCCAAAGGTAGGTGACAGGAATAGATGGCATCACTTTTCCAAAACCTCCACGATGAAGCACATTGCCTCTTCAGACTTGCTACCAAATTGCTAATCTGCTGCAGGTTCACCAAGGGAAATGTAGTTATGCATTTTTCTTTTTTTTCTCTTGCATCTGGAAGGACACTTGAAAACAGGCCCCATGGTTTCATCACACCTATTTGTTAATAAGACCACTGCCATCCCCGATGCAGTCTAAAAGGGGCAGAAGATAATGAGAGCTAGGCCAGGGTAACACTTCTGGGTGTTTTCAAGCTGGAGAACCCACAGGGAATATATCATGGTTTACTTACATGTAATACAAGAGTACAAATTTGAGTCAGCAATAACTGTAGTGGATGATGGGCTGTGTGTGGATAGTTTGACAAAGTAGATGGAAATCTTGTCTCTGTCCCTCACTCTGCTGTGGATTTCTTACATTAGCTTCTACTAATAAAACCTCGCAACAAGAAAAATCAGCTAGTGCCTTGCCTGTGACATCCAGAAGGATATGATGTTATCTTTGTTACTATAGAAAATTCTTTTCTATAGAATAGAGATTATACACTCCTCCCCTGTTTCCCAGAGGTCTCCGTAGATAAACATCAAGAACTCAGATGCTGTGATTATAATGTCAGATAAAGAAAAAGTTACTATATTCACTTCTAAAAGCTTGACAGAATGAACACTACACATTCATGTATGTGTTCATTTAATGAGCTTTCTTTTCTTTTTATTGCTTTGCTTACTATAGCTCAGTAATTTTGTTTCTAGTGTTTTTGTGTAAGTTATCTTCATCTGACATGAAAGACGTCATTAGAGGCAATGTCAGGTTGGAAACAGTCATCTGTTTTCCAGCTAAATTCTCCTACAAAGACAGCAGCTCACAACTGGGATGTATAGCAGCTGAAGCTGTAATGGTGCGTACAATGTTTAATTGTGCATATGTGAAACATGCTATTTAGCTTTTTCTTTAATGCAGCACACAGAAATTCTCCGGGGGCTGGGGAGGGTCATATCCATGGCTGAATGAGAAAAGAACATTAAAATTATCATTATAGGCCTACCTCCCTTTGACTTAGCTGAGTGAACCCTAGAAGATTTAGAGTTCAGGTTCAGTTCAGATAAACATCCAAAAGTTCACAGGTTTACCCAAACTATCTGAATCTCTAGAGCCCCAAAATGAGCTAGAAATCTCCAGAACTGCCTTTCCTGGGGGGATTTTCTGCACTGCCGCTTTTGGGACAAAATTCAGAAGGGGGGGGGGGGGATGGGAAAAAAAAAACAATATTAATTAAATATTGAAGAACTCATTTAAGTTACACTCTAAAAGTCAAAGTTTACTCACACGGATTTCTTATCAAGTGTTTTGGCAGGTTTTTTTTAATATCTGCTTTTATGTCTGAATCAGAGCATATTTACTTTTTCACCTGACTTCTCAGTCTATCCTACTCATTTTTACCATCAGATTTTTGTGAGTGGAACCCAGAGCAGGTGGTAAAAGGAGGCTCTGCTCTTCTACACATTTACAGTACATCTACATAGCACATTTAAGTCTTGCAGAGAATATCTCTCCATCTAAAATATTTATTAAAGCGGAGGCTAAGAGGTGAAGGGAAGAGACAGGGAGTATAGTGAAGTAGTTTACAAAGTGCTGACACTCATAACAGATAGCTCTCTCATTGGCATAGAAGCTGCTGGTTTCCCTCTTTGACACTGATATGGAAAAAATATCAGCAGCCGCACTATCAGCAAGAACATGACCCTCTGATCAGCTGTCGTTCACTTTCCCAGAGCAGATTGCCATCTACCAAATTAACCATGGCCATTCATTTTCTGTTGTAAAAATGTGTTTTCAATCACCTTTGGGACTCAGACAGATGATCTGTATTAAATGAAGAGCACATTGCCTTGTAGTACTTTCCATCATCCCTTTCACTTGTAAAACCAGAGAGGAATGCAGGCACCCTTGTCCTGAGCACGGTTATCCTGGCATGCTGCGCAGAGCCCACCTCATCATGAAACACCTTCCAGAAACACTCGCCCCATTCACTCGATGATGTGTTGTGCCATTTGTACCAGGCTGACAAGAAGTCACTTCTTATGCTACCAAGTGGGGAAAAAATGTATTTCATAATCTAGCACTGCCATACTGAGCCAATCGGAGGTCTGTGTAGTCAAGTCTAATAACAGCTATAAGAAAAGGGGTAATTCTTTCCCTGCTGTACCCATCCAGCTACCAGCAAGAGCCAAGCTTAGCCACTTCCCAAATGAGAGTTTGCACTTGCACCATCATGTTTAATAGCTACTTACGAACCTATCCTCTTCTAATTTCCTAATCCATTTCTGAATCTGATTACGCTTTTGTCGAGGACAACATCCTGTGGCAACGTGGTCCACGACTTCATCACACTTCCTTTTGCTTGTTTAAAATCAGGTATCCAAGAATTTAACTGAGTGTTCGTAGTTCTTGTTTAGTGAGAAACAATGAACAGAAAAACAGCTTCTTTTTCACCTTCTTCATCCACCTTCACTGCTTTTAAATACAATGATCATCTTTCCCCCGCAGTCACTCTCTTCCAGCCTAGGAAGTCCATCACACTCTTTGTCACTTAGAAGTAATTCCATAACATCTTGTGATCCCTCTCTCCAGTTTTTCTTAAAATCCTTAGGATTTTTAAATTACAATGTTTCCAGAGTTTCACAGAGAAGACCAGGTGTGAATGCTCTGTGGCATGATGCTCTATGCTTTGATCTCTGTTCCCTTCCTACCAGCCCCTAGCATTCTCACCGATTCTGCCATTGCTTTGAGATGACATTGTCACAACTAGCCATAGTAACACCTGAGGTGCTTCCCCCCAAATGGGAATAGCTATTTCCTGCTAATAATGGCATATGTTTAATCTACGCTAGTTTCTTCACTCTTCATTTAATAAGATTAGAAAATAAGATGACAAAAGAGATTCAGCCCTTCAGCATTATAATAACATCTGCCACTCCCCAGGGTTGATGTGAGTTTTCAGGTTTTCCTGAATAGTTTTGTGTCATTAGCAAATCTTGTGTTTTTACTGCTTATACCCATTTTTAGATCAGGAATAATTTGAATAACATGGAACAGATTTTTGTCAGTAATTTCCTCCTCCTTTGATTGCCATTCCTTCTACTACATCATTGTGATGTTATAGCTAATTGGGGAAGATGATTTTCACCCATTTCTTGGAGGCTTGCCACATCTCATCCTCATAAAAGCATGAAATACCTCTTAACTAACATGGGTAATGAGTTAGTAAAGGAACACGTTTCTCTTTCTTACCTCCTTGCTGTCTGTCAATGCTGTGATACGTGTTAGCTCTTTAAGAAAAGACCTAATATAGGAAGCTCAGCTTCCTATATCCTTTTTGGTTTTCTTGGTCGACTTTTTGTTTTGGTTTGGGTTTTTTTTTCAGACCAGTTCAGTGTTGATCTGGGGCTTGCCTCCTGTCACAATTGGCTCAAATGTCTGAAGTTATCCAATATCCCCAGACACGTTCTTAGGTTTTTAGCCCTGCACCTCCTCCCACACAGCAAGCCCAGAGCCTGCTTACAATTTTACACCCTCCAGAAAAACCTACTAGTCAAACTGGCAGCTTAAACTCATGTTTGCTGCACCTTTCCAGAGAAACATGCCTCATGGGGTCTGTTCAGACGCTGATGAAAGGCAGGCTTAAGCATGAAATCCACTGCGACTCCAGCGGCAGCTCGGTGTCGCTGTCCCCGGTGTGTTGACACTGGGGGAAGAGGAGGGGCACAGCACACATGTATAGCCAGGCACACACAGTACATCTTCTCACCAGATGGTGCATCAGACCTGCTGGAGTTTAACTTTTAATTAAACTAAGAACTAAGGCCACATTCAGTCACAGCATCAGTTTCCTCCAAACCAGATGTCTGCAAGATACCACAAAAATTGTATTCATGTGAGCCCAAACCCAGGATGCGGGTGGCCACTGCCCAAGCCTTGTATACCATCTCTGTGTCAGGACAAGAAGTCTTCTCCAGCAGTGAACTGACAGCCCCTTTGTTCTGGGCCACCATGCTCTGAAAGCCTCCTCTATCCTGCATGGCACATGCGAAACTGACACTCCTGCAGCACGTCGCCGTTCCTAACCTGGCATAGAAAATAGCCTGGAAAAGAGCAGGAAATGCTCTGTAAGGTAACCCAAAGCTTCCCAAAGCAGCACGCTTCTTGCCAAGGCACCCAGTAATGGTGCAGTGCATGCATAGTTACCTTAATTTTTCCCAGCAGCTCGGCGTGCTGACCAAGATACTCTCGGTGCTGAAATCCCAGACGTGCACTGTAGTCCTGGCTAAGAGCAAACTGGCAGAAGGTGTGTCAATTGATAAGCCTACTAGACTTTCGGAAAACAATCTAGTAAGCCTTCAAAAGACCCTGGATAATATTTTCAGTAGGCGGACAGAAAGAAAATGAAAAAAGACCCAGGCCAAGTTGCATAGCAGCCCTACATCTTTCCTGGAGCCCTGCCTCTAGATCTCCTTCAGTGCCATACAATGATTTTAGAGAGGTGAGGTCCATAAGGCTCCAAAGAAGCCATAACGATTTAATTTATGTGGATAAACCCCAAAGCCAGCAGCCTACCTGTAATGTTATTTGTCAAGCAACGGTAACAGAGTAGTACAGATTTTTGTCCTGGGCATTGACTCAGTGTCAAATATTTAATGAAAAAAAATAAGAAAAATAAAAAGTAGCTGGTCCAAGGACTGGCAATGACTATACTCAAGGATCCAATCCCTCTCTTGCCTCCAGAGCCCTCCCCACACTTCACCCTAACTTTCGCCTCCCTCTCTGCCTTTCTCACTTGGAAGATGTTATTGTTTTACATGGCACATTCCCAAGCTGCTAGACCAGGACAGTAAAATTATTCACTGACTTTACTGTACTCTTCTACCAGTCACTCATTTTTCAAGCTTTCAGCCCTCCTTCCTTCCACCCCCACCTCCTCCGTTCCCCAATGAAATTCTTTTCCCCTTCTCTCCCTCCCCCTTTGCTAGGCAGAATCTGGAAAAAAGAAATCAAGGCCAAGCTCAACAAAACTACTGCTGCGTAATAGCAGTCCTTTTTCACACACAGATGGTCAGTCAGAAGAATGAGCGCTTTATAAGACAGACATCATGCTGGTCTTTGCAATCCTGTTCTCCTGGACCTCAGCAGGAGTTTTTCATCACCAAAGTGGATAATAACTCTGTCAGACACCTCATACACACAGGTATTAATAAAAAAAGAAAATACTGTAGTGACTGATTTTACAAGAAACCGGGAATCTTAACGTGATAGTTAAAAATGCGTACGATGATTACGCACAACCAATAGCTATGTCAACAGGGGTTTATAGCAGGTTGCTAATAAGCAGGGAATGTGCTTATGTATACATCTACGGTTTTGCACTTTATTGACCACATTTCCGCGGCCAAAGTCCGTGTACTGTTGCATAGCCATAAACATGCACACGTTGTGTGCTTGTAAACACCTAAGTGGCCATAGACATCTCCACGTTTGCAAACGGAAACACCATTTGCATGGGCAACAGCAGTTTACAGCACTGATGCCCAATATACCACAAGGTGCTGACAGTTACACATGCCTTTATTTCTGAAATTTGGCTGAATCTATAAAGAGGCTTAAAAGTTATTTTGTAAAGAAAATTCTTTTTTCCCAAAACTGAGTTTTCATGACAAAGAAGGTAGATTCCCATCATTATTAATTAGATGCAAAGCCCTCATTTTTTCTTGTGATAGATCCAGAGCATCAAGATCACATATAAAGACACAGACAGCACCAGCATTTGCTAACCCAGAAACACAGCTACCTTTGTTTAAAATGGAAAAATATTTTCAGAATCCCTACATTTTCCTACAACAAAAGAGGCAATGCTAAAGAAAATCGCTGCAGTGGGTTTGAAGTAGAAGCCCTGTTCTGATAGTCATCTTCCTCTTTATTCCACAAGTGGAAATTCTTAGCACTTTTGTAGCTCAGCATTTTCAAATTCAAATAGAATGAAATTATGTTTGAACTCTCACACTCTCACTTCATTAGTCATTCCCTTCATTAGTCAAATGAGAAGGGGCAGCACTTAATGCTTCTGCTCATGAAAGAAGTTCTCTTAATAATGTATTTGAGAGTTATTCTGACATTAAAGTTAAAAAAAAAAACCCTCCTGTACTTTGTAATTGATCATATTCAATAATGACATAAAAAGAGAAATTACACCATCTTAGAAGCTCAAAGATGATTCAGGTCCCAAAGAGAAATGAATTTGCTGATGTTCTTTTGTTACCAGCAGACCATCGCACTCTAAGTACTAAACAGTTATGGTGTATGTGGAAGGACAAATCCCTGCTAAGGACACACACTGTCCACAGGTTAAGCACTACCCAGTCTTCAGCCCTCGGTCTCCATTCTTCCTTGGACACAATGGTATGAAATATCCTCTTTTCCTACTCTGGCTACCCCATTTCTTCTGTTCCTCCCTCCCCAGTCTATGTTTCAGAACCATTTCTTTGCATTACTGAAGTTTCTGAAAAATAAACACCATCAACAGCATCTCACTGATGATTTGTACTCTCCCCTAGGTGCAAAATTAATTCAGGATTTTGTTCAGAAGTTGCCAAAGAGCAGCATAATACTTATCATTAAAGAGACGCATGGACAAAGCTGTGAGTGAAGATTGCCAAGAACGGGGCTTTGCTGTGCCCACCTCATTTTGGTGCTGTCAAGCCTTCATCTTCATTCTCCAAACATAATGAAACAAATTAAGTCAGCCTTTTCAGCATCATTCTCGTCCATCATAAATTAATTTTTAGTGGCATTTTCCCATGGATTCAATCCAACTGACCCGGATTCCATGCTTCTCTTTTACACCAATCATAAAAATTAACAATAAGCACTCAAAATGAGATCTCATACATATGGAGCACAAAATAACATTTAGGAAAGTGAGGTTAAATGTGTTTAGTCACTGGGGGAAAAAAAGATAACAAAGTTATTTAAAACAAATTTATATTATAGTGTAGTACAGCAAAAATAGATTATGTATTAACTTTGAATGCACAAAAATCACGTATACTCCTGTTTTCAATCAGCCTTTTCAAACTTGTAGACACTGTTTTTTAATTATTATTAATGACAAGTACACAGACTTCACTACATCAGCAAAACTCTTATTAAAGGGAGTGAGAGGAAAGAAGAAACTTACTCTAAAGACAGGTTTTTCAGCAACAACTATCTCAGCAACTCATGAAACCTTCTCTGGCACTGACAGTGCTTGCCTCTGTGAAACAGAATGTAGGACTGGGCTGGGGATGAGATTAGCACGCCAGTCCCAACAGTAAGTAAACAAACTTTTTAATTGAGGATCTTAAACAAGGTAAGAGAAAATAAAGAAGACAATAAAATTTTTCTTGGACAAGAAAATACATGGAGAAAAGGGAAACCATGGGGTTTAATGTATATTCTCACCTCTCTCTGGATACCTCAGTCTAACAAACTGAATTTCCTCTCCTAAATCATCAGTTGCAATGATTACCACAGCAGCAATTTTTGATGGTTAAAAGGTGGGGAAAGTCTGAAAACAGATACGGTGATGGATACTCAATCTCCCACATTTATCGTCAGATTTGGAGACTTTTTTTAATCCTACACAAGCTCCAGAGTATTTAACAGGAACTTCTGTGTTTTCTTTGAGAACTTCACTTTTTCTGAGTTGGGTTTCAAAAGGTTTCTATCTTAGCATGAAAATAAGGAGGGTATAAACCCACCCTGCAATGCTCTGACAACCTTGCACAAGTCAGAAATACACGTACGTGAATGATCTGACAGGGGCTGAAACCCCAGGTTTGTAAAACCAACCAACAGACTTTAGTGCCCTCAGTGGAGGCAGGACTGATCCCTGGCAATCCAGGATTATTAAGGCTGGGTTTTTTAAACAGAAAAGAGAACGTATTTCAGCTGGATTTTTAATCCAAGAAAACTCTTCTGATTGTAATGCATTACCACCTTTCTATTTCCCCCTTCAGTCCTTCCCTGCTTAGTTGCCTCTGGCAGCAGCTCCCCACCTTGCCCTCCAGCACACAACTCACTCTCTCCAGCTTGGCCTCAGTCACATAAATTGCTCTGAAAGGCAGGATCCCCAGGCTCTCATGAAGCTCCCACTGAAGTTAACGAGACTTGGCACAAGATCTTCTTATAGAGAATGATTTGCAAGGGCAGCACCTTACTTACTATTGGAGACAACACAAAAATCACTTCTCCACTGACAGTTTTCATCCTCAGCTCTAATTTCTACCCAAGTCAGGAATATTTTTTGCTTTATACCCGACTTGACAGTTATTAATACTTCTGCGAGCACATACCACCTGACTTTATATGATTTAGAAAGAGGAGAGAGAGCAAAGATAACAGTTTCATTATACATTTTAAGTGCCCATAAATCTTTCTACATCAAACCATTCCTGATCTCCCAAGAGGGACTCTCCAAACACTGAAGCCATGCCTATTTGGCAGGAGCTACAGACAGGGATTTCTCTTTTAGCCTCCTTCATCTCTACAGAGGGCAAAAATCTTGGATAGAAAACTTTGGTCCAGAAGCCTTTTTCTTTTCCTGCAGCAGTTAGAGGCACAGTGATGGTTTTAATAGAGTTTTCTAATGACTCTATTGCTACTTTTTATGACTATTTCTTGGAATAATAAAGTGGCAGAGGCAACAATATTGAATCACTGACTTTTCTGCAGCAAATAAGGAAGCATAATGAGTCCATAAAGTTATTTTCATTCAAAGCCCAGTGCCCAACACCTTTCTAGCTCCTGCAAAATACAGAGTAAAAATTCCTTCTCACCTGTGTGCTCTTCTAGTTAACATCAGGAGGTAAGCTCACACTGCCCAGCTACCTGGGGGGTAATTTCAAAAGTCCCACCTTGACTTCTGTTTTGTGATATTCCAGTGGCTGACGTATTCCTCAGAGTGCCTGCGACAGAGCAGATCAATGCCCCCTTGAGCACCTGAGGATCTTGTGCTCTCCAGGGAAGTGCAGAAGTAATGGGCAGCTCCTCAGCCTAGCTTATCCCATCTGTGCAAAGCATAACACAGCTACCTCCAGAGTCACATCCAGAGGATGAATCAGACCCCAGGTGGGATAAATTGCCCCATCTCCCTTGGCTGACCTAGAAAAGGGTCAAGGCTCCTAATTTAGGTGCTTTGATTTGACGACAAACGCAGAACAGGGTGGTTCTAGACCATCACACAAATAGTTTTTCTAATGGCAGGGGTCTTGCAACCTAAAATAAAATGAGTATTTTTTTGCCACAAATCTTTACTGAAGTGCAGACTGAGATCAGGAGACCTGTACAATGGTTGAGACAACAACCAAGTTCTACCGAAAGAAGCTGATGGGGTTTTTATCACTGATTTCAATGGCACTGGGATTTCACTCCTACTTACGCACAAATGGCTAGGTTTATTAGCATGAGATCCCCCTGTCTATTCAGTAGAAAACTTCATAACTTTACAAGAGTGTATCTAAAATTGCTATCTAAACAAATCATGGCTGAATACATGTACCTCATTAACCAAAACCAAATGTGTTTTCCTCTACAGTTCAGTTCTTGCTACAGCTGTAGCTGTGACACGGTTCTGTGTTATGCTGTACTCTAGCAAGGCATGTCAAAAATGCAAACTGAAGGGTAAAATGATTTCATTTCCGAAATAAATAAGTGCCTTTGGTCAACACTAGTACACAAAAGGCAGGTATTTTAAATTAAGGAACCTGCAGGGAATTGTTTCCTCACAAAGCTTCAATTAGCTTTCAAATTATCTCTCTCACAATGTGTACAAATATTCCTAACCAAACTTCACTGAAAAATGGTTTTTCAGTACTTTTATTTACCTAATAGTTAACACAAGGATAACAACACACATGCAAATTTAAAATAAAAACATATGTGGGGATTTTTTGCCCTGAGTAAGAATTTAAAACAGATGTGCTCTTTTAACTGTATTTCTTCACCCAATGCTTTTCTCTTTACTGTTTGTATTTTTAATGTAATTTTTTTTCAAAGGTACAGTAAGATATAATCCTAATAAATTATTCCCTCTTTTATCTGACAAGCATGGCTTTCAAGTAACATATTCTATCTTTATTTCTTGCTGGCATAACTCATTCATATCATTCTGGTGTTTTGCTCAAAGGGAGCTGACTGTAGTTCAGCTACAAGCAGGGATACCATTTTCATTAGAATTGTATTTAAAAATCAACATAACAAAGTTGCAGCATAAAACCATTATAATATTCACCCCTGCTTCTGCCAGTCCTGTATTCTCACATCTTCCACTAAACCCATGCTTTTAGTGGACGCTGCTGTCCTACTTCTCATGTTTTGAAGTAGCAGTGCCTAATGTTTCGAGCAATAAATTAGCTGTAGCAGCTTTTCAGTTCCAGAACCAGAAAATATTAGAAAAGATATTTAACGTCCCTCTTTCTCCTCAAAACTTTATCTGTGACTTTTGCAGAAAAGCATCAAAAAACTGGTAAAGTAAAATTCCATGCAGTAGCAAAACATAAGAGGTTTTAATGAATCAGCTCTCTACCAAACGTACCAAATCTGAACGTCTTCTCTAAGACTCAGATTTCAGGGTATGCTCATCTACACTGCTCTCAGCTCAAGCTGTTCAACAGATGATTGATACCAAGAAAGATCCCAATCAGGAAAGAGCAATGTGAATTCCTGTAACAAAATGCCTTCAGATTTTCTTTTATAACAAATAATCTTCAGATTTTTCAGGAACGTTTAATCATGTCACGCTTCATTAGCACCCACCTGGGCATGAGGTGTCTTGGCCCATCATTATGATAAAGGGCCACTGCACAAAAGCATTTTGGTTCAGCATAATCCAATTCCAAATGACACACCCATCCACACAACTTCACAGTCAGATGCTCTGAAAACAGATTTATAGCAAGCCCTGTATTTACCAAAAATATGTTTAAGGTGTAAAGCCAAGAACTGGTAAGTTAGGAAACGTTCCTACATTTCTACTGGGCCTAAATGGCAGGGCGTGGGTAGCAGGGGGCTGCAGGGGCCCTGTGTGGAGGTGGTCTGGCACTGGTCACCACAAGGTCCTGCCGACTCCAACACCTCTGTGAGCACTCCAAAACTGCAGCCCACTGCACCTCTGCTGAGACATAGCTAAAGAAAGCAGCCGCTGGGGCAGGAGACGTGAGGAAGAGACATGTTTTGAGAACGAAAAGGAAACAGAATGGAGGGGACATGCAGAAGCCAGCATTGCGGGTGACACTGCTGAAGACATGTTCTCTGAAGGAGGTGCTCCCTGACAAAGGAGGGACACCCTCATGGGACTGAGGTCACTCCACACAAGGGCAGGTACACCCCTGAGGGACTGCACCTGCGTGTGCCCCGCACCAGGCCAGCGACACCCCGAGGGACCGTGGCCCATAGGCACACCATGCCCAAGCAGGGACACCCCTGAGGGACTGCAGCCATGGCTGAGCCACACTCGCACAGAGGAAAACAAGTAAGGAGTGGCAGAAAGCCATTCAGCAGGTGACCCCAACCTGCTGTGCCACCTCACTGAGGGGACTAGGAGGCTGCGGCAACACGTGCAGCGATGGAGGAGGCTGAGACCAGGAAAGGAGGCAGAGGAGAGGAGTCGGACTGAAGCTGAGCCTGGGGAAGGGGGAGGAAAGATGTTTCCCTCAGAGTTCATTTAATTGTCTTTTCTTCCTCAATGCTTGAATCTGTAATTAAAAGTTTATGTTAACTGGCAATAAATTAAGTAAAATTCCCCGAAGTCAAGAGTATTTTGCCCACTTAGGAAAATCCTTATCTGTCCCTTTCCAGTGTTTTCTTTCAGCCTTTCCAGTGTATTTGGATCTTCAGGATCTTCAACATAACAGCTACAGGCCCAACCCTGCCACATCCACCATGAACCATTTAACAATGAGTGAAGAGAAAGCATCTTCATATGACAATGGAATTCCTTTTCTTTTTTACCACATTTTACCACTTTCTTCCAGAAATCAGAACCGGGAATTGACTTCTCAGCATTTTCAATGGTACTCCTAGTAGCTTCAAAATACAATATCCAAACACATTTTACCACATGGTATCTAAGAAGAAATTACCTTGGTAACAGCTGAGCAAAACTAAAATTTTCAACATCCAGGAGATGTCAATGCTTTGTATAATTCTGACTTTATAAGCTAGAATGCTTCTGAAAAATATATTTGAATTCTGATTTCTAAAAAAAAGGTGATAATTTCATCAAAAGATAAGATTTTTTTAGGGTAGATATCAAAAGATATATTTCTGACCCAAATACTCAAACCTCTGGCTTTGTCAGGTCTCTGATTCAAAGCACGTGGCTACAAATACTTCTTTTTTATCTTTTTATTACTATACAGTTAAAATATAAATTAAACAATGTATTTTTTTTCCTTCACATTACTCTGAAAAATGCTAGAATACGCTGATGTATTTTTTGTCTAAGCAAACACATTCTGCTTGATGCAAACACCTGACAAAATTTAAACCTAACACTTTTAAAGTCTGGCAAAGTTAAAGTGACTGAAAAATAGGGTCCTATTTAACGGGATCTTACAAAAATAGTTTTATGAAAATGGACAGAAGAGTCAGGCAAATACAATAACTGGGGAACTTATTAGGACCATAATAAAGTTGAGAAAATTAGAATATTTTGGGAGTCTTGGCATCCTTGAAGAAGTGCAGTTTTGCAACAATCAGATAGAAGGGGATGGTGAAAAAAAAATAGGTCTACCTTGCAGACCTGGCACATCTCACTGGAAGATCACAAAAGAAAATGAAGCTGCAATGGCCCTACACCAATCAAAAAAAACCCACAAACCCAACAACAAACAAAAACCTATGAAGACTGAGACTGGGAGATGGCACTATAAAAATCGTAATCAGAATCAGGAACCAGACTGAGTGAATTACTTGTTGGCCTTTGAGCAGCAAATCAAAACAATCAGCAGAGAAATCCAAGCAGCAATTGAACATTGACCACTGGAAACTAAGAGCAGCAGCAATTCACCGAAATTTTTCTTTTTTTTTTTTTTTTTTTTTAAGTGAACTCAAGTAAAGCTAGTAAAACCCAGCAATTGCTAACATACCGCCATAACTGCAGGTTTAATAATGTCCCATAAACTTTAAGAATTTGAAATTCATTGCTGCAGAGCAGCTTATGCACTCACTTTGCAACACACCCATTTTCACACTCAAAGACTTCAGAAAAGCAGATGAAAGTTTATTTTTCTTTTGATAAAGAAGTTAAGCAGATTTTGGCAGCTTGCCATCAATTTGACCCCATCCCCCAACTTCCCCCCTGCCCAAACACTATAAATTAATCTTACAATAGTTGAGGAAAAAAAAAAAACCCTGAAAAACTTCCAATGAATGTCCTTTGGCTGAACCTCTCTGGGGCATATCCCATGGTGGCAATCTTTGGCCTTGACCAGCTCTGCTCGCCTCTTGCTCAAAATTATGCCTATAGCACAAACTTCTCCCTTAAACTCCAATTCCATTTTCTCTTGGTCTTGATATTACCATTAACCACAATTTCTTGTTCAGACTCTCCAGAAATACCCACTATGGCTCTCTTCTGGACAAGCTGTTGGTCTCCACACAAGCACATCTGCAGAGTAACTTCACTCAGCTGAAGTCGTTCCAGGTTTCCACTACAAAACCTAAGAGCAGAGTATGGACCCTACAAAATTAGTCCCACAAATTAGTAATTAAATCCAGGAATTATGCAGGGAAGGAAAAAGTTTTAGTTTATTTTGACCGTATGGCAAGTTAGATTAAAATTTTCATAACTTGTCTGCATAGTAATGAATACACAAACAGTGAACAAATAATAGAAGGGGACTTTCACTTTCCACACACATAAGTGCCATGCACACAGGTTATCCTAGGCCAGATTTTAACTTAATACCACCGACATCCCAATCTTCCTTCTGAAAGTTTAACCATTTTTTTCAATAATGATTCTGCAATAATTTCCTACAATGCTAAAACCCCAACTTCCTCACTTATATAAGCAACCGCCTGAAATTCTTTTTCAGGATAGACTGAAAATGGAGGAAAGTTTCAGAGTTTCTAGTAAGTCTGAATTTTGTGGAACTAAAAGCTGGTTGTTACATCACCCTATGAAAAAATATTTGTATTGGCTCTGGCTTTAAGGTTACATTTCTCAGTTCATGCAAGTGGCAGGAAACATGCAGAATCTAATCAAGAGATAGTCCACAAGGCTTGTTAAATGAAATGTTAAATGAAGACTTGTTATGAAAACAAAAAGATGCAACTCAGGAAATGAGCTTGGTCATCTCACAACTCTCGGTTGTTCCACAGCCAAGCACTGGGTAAACGTTAGATTATCATTGTAAACAATACACAGGGAAAAAGCTGCATCCAGGATTTACCCTAAAAGTCAATTTGAAGAGCACCTAAGTGACTTATGAGCCTCAGCTTTATTTTCAAGTCTGACTTAAAAGACTAATTCAGATCTTAATGAAAACCAGAGAATGTAGGCTTCCAAGTCACACGCTTTTGAAGGATTTACCTAAAATCTAAAATACAATTTTATGCATGAGACAGAAAAACCTGCAAGAAAATATGTTTACAAAATGTGAACTCTTATACAAGAAAAAACTTTTCACATGGAAGAGTCTTTCTTTGAGGAGGAAACTCTTTATTTTTCAATGCAGAAGGTCAGTGTTACTAGAAAATAAATAACATGAAAGAGGCGGAAGAGGACAGGGGAAATTGCTCTACAGAAGAAAAACAAAGAACAGCAGTCACAAACTTCTCATGAACTCCTGAACTACCAAGGTAATCTGTTGCTATCCTCCATATTTCTGGTCCAGCCCTTATTTCATTGGCCTCGTTCCGTACACTCGTGAGGGTGAACTATGTACTACCACAGATGACTATGATCTCTGAGTATTCAGTGGGGTTCTCAAACTAGTACACATCAGTCTCAGACCAAGCGTTTCTTCAGATTATAGAAGTGCAACAGCAGTGTCTTGTATTAAGATTGTTGCCTCTGTTTTTATTTGACAGCATGATTGCGTTTACATTTGGAGGAAAGCCTATACAAAGGGATGGCTTTTGAGCTTGGCTCCCATACGTGCTCTTAGCTCCTAACATGGTGAAATTAATAGCTATTTTTATTTCATCTGGCAGGGAGTTTTGCAGTCAATGTAGGATTGCATCCTCTGTGACCACAGGGTTTCTCAGATTTCCCAACAGTTTAATTGCTCTATGCTACGTGAGGTTGCATTTTCAGACAGAGAGAAGGAGCTATCTCATACAGCCAGAGCTCTGCAAACCGGCCAGCATTCTTCAAAAGCAGTCTTTGTTCAGTGACTAGGACGAAAAGAAAATTAGTAAGGCTTCATTGGATAAAGAACCATAATCAAATGAAGAGTTTATGCTTAAAACTTGCTATCACTCTGATAAAATTAAACTAATGAAGCAAAAGAAGCTTGAGGCAAAAATTAAAACATTCAGTGAAAACTTGAATATGACAGAATGCTTTGTTTAACTGTCTTCACTGCTGACGTTAAAACTCCATAAGCCCTTGATTTCTAGAAGGGGAGAAAGGGGAAAGGGGAGAAGAAAAAGACAACCAACTGAATTGGTTGTCCGGACAATCAATGAAACCTGGACAATCAATGAAAACAAATACTTGGTTTGTTTTTACTTTCCTCTCTTCCTGAATGAATTAATGAAACTGGTGAACTTTGGCCTCTTCTTCAGGCTAGAGCAGCAAGGAGACTGGCTGACTTCATATCCCCCACAGCCTACAGCAATGCTGATGGAAGATTCTAATGTGAGAACACTGTGTGCTCGTTTGGCATTGCATTCCCTAGAGGGAATATGGTAGACAGCGTATAGATTAAATTTAGCTAGAATTGGACATTCAGAAACACATACTTGGTGCCTTTACAGTAAAGATCAAGAGAGGTCACTCTGTACTTGTTTTCCTTTGTAGGTTTATAGTACTTTTGCCTTTCTCATTCCTTCTCTTCTTTTTATGACATAATTGTTGCATAGCACACAACCATTTTGTCTTAGTGATGCTAGTTACAAAATATAGGAAGCTTGTGTCAGGAAAATAATCTGGATTCTCTGAAGCACTCTTGAAGTCCTTTCAGCATGCCTCATAATTGATTTCAAGTGTCTGATGAAAAGTCAGGCCCTGTGACACCATTTTTGTCTTTGGCTTCAAAATCAGAAGAAGAAAAAATCCTGCCATAGGAAAATCAAAGCTTCAGGTCTGAAATGAGAGTTTTCTTGGATTTTATTTTTTTGTATATGAAATGCCAATATTCAGAGGTATCCTCAGCATTGCACTAGCTAATAATAACGCAAGGACAGTGATCTGCAGCCACTGCTTTGCAGACAATAAAAAGGCTCACTTTTAAAGTGCGGTGCCAACAACAGTTTCAGGTCATTTCCCAACTGGCTTTTCCTGTCTGGTATACCTTTCAGAGTTCTGGCTCTGTTGACACTGCAGGTTAAATGAAACAAAAAATCCAAACAGAAGCCACAAAGCCTCAGCAACTCAGCCTTTTTGATCTACCTAAGTGTTTTTAAGCCTGCTCATCACCATGGGATCCAAGTGCCCTTTTTCACGTTTCAGTGTTTCCAAAAGAGTCAAGTCATAGTAAGGCCATAATACTCAAGGGGTTGTTGCAAGAAAAGATTGCTTCTTTCAGGAAGAAATGAGTCCTCTTCTCCAGAAATAAACCTGAACAGGACAAATTTAAGGTGGAAAAGGACAAAAAGGAAAGGGCTGTTATTTCTCAGCAAAAACATTAGTAGAGTTGGCAGCATATGGAAGCAGAGTTGTAAAGAGTTGGAAGAAAATGCTTTCCTCTAACCATCAAGAGTAAAGAGGTCACAGTTCTTTCAAAGGGCTTCCCTTGGGATAATGTGAATATGGACCATGCTATACTTCACGGATTGAATAACCATCTGAAAGTACAATAATGGGACATAAACTGAGATTAGTTTCTTGCATTGACATCTGCTTGGAAAATAACACGGAAAATCTAGTGCAAGGGTCATTTGGCTTGGTATGTTAATGATAATACTGCCAATATCCAGTACCAAAACAATGAGTAATTTGTAAAGATTTGGCATATTACATCCTGCTTAATAAATGCAAAGGTTTGAACATGACAGCATATTGTAATATAGTAACATAATACTGTAAATTTACAGAGCCAGATTCGACCCATAATCAGACCCAACATTGTTTTCAATATACATGCTTACTGTAAACTGAATTAATAATCTGAATACTTTGCTGAACACATCCTAACCCCACTATACATGCAATGAAAAAAAATTGTGCTGCTCATTTCTAGTTATTTTTATGTAGTCATGTAATAAATGTATTTTTTTATACATATATGCATCAACGTTTTGGCAATGACAGAGCACCCACTAGAGTGCTTAATAAACATCTTTCTGTCCAGCTCACACTCTTACTAGGGGAGTCAAAATGAACATCCAGGATAAAAATCCTGATTCTGGGAGTCCCCTTGGCAAGATTTTATCATATATCTTCCCAGAAAGAGGGAAGTTTTTGATTATCAGTGATCAGTCACGGCACTTCCACTGGGACAGGCTAACTACCACTGTCATCTTCTCCCTCCTAAAGAACACCTGATGAGACCCTGGTCAGAGCAGGAACCCATCTGGAAGGAGCACGGACTGGGCATAACACTGGACAATCCCTACACTTCCACAGGATCTAAATGGAGAATCACAAAAGAAATGGACATAGACTAACAATTCCTGTTCTTGCTCCAAAAACGGGTTAATCTGCTGCATGAAGAGTGAACTTTTCCTGCAATAACAAGTAGCAAACATGGAAGAAGTGACCCAATGCTATTTTGCTATCCAAGACCCAAGCATGCCTGTTTGGCCACATAGAGAGAGCTGGTGAAGGCAGAAGGGGAGGCTGGGCAGTGTGGAGAGATGGTTCGCTAATCCTGTCAGGAGAAAAAGTGTTTCATGTCACTCAACAGCATCTCCGCAGGGCAGTCACAGGAGAAGCGCTGACAGCCTCTGAAAGGAATCGCATCCAGTCGTCCTCCAGCAGGAAGAGGTTGGCTTTGACACGAAGCTTATAGGGTAGGTGAGATGAAAGTGGGGGGAAGGGACCTCCGAGCTCCATGTAGGATTTCGCCTTCCTCTGCCCTGTAAGGAGATGGAAGAGGAATGCATTAGCAGTCCCGACTGCTTTCAGCTAGCCTGTCCTTTCTGACCCCTTCGCCAAGCAGTTCTGTATCTCTCTCATTCCCCGCCTTTCAAAATTTAAACTTCCTAACCCTGCTGCCAAAAATAAAGACAGAAATAACATCAGGGTTGAAAGCAATTTCAACATAAGGAAGAGCTGCTAGGACAGAACGGGGATTCTTGCCACGTGACACAGAGTACATACCATACCACTGCACACGCTGATAAGCACATTTTGCAACCAATTTTACAGACTCGTCCTGCTTTTCTTTAGAAAACATTTAGTCAGGCTCTTCCAATCACTGGTGTGCTTGAATGATTTTCAGCAGTACAAGCAGTAAATATGTGTAGACAAAGAGGTGAAACATCTACAGAAAGGATGAAGTCACCCAAGACGTCAACGGGGTTAAGTAAGAATGCACTTAAATCATATAATAAAAGTCTGTGTCGGTGCAGAGTTACCATCTCCAACGTACAAACCAGAAAGCATAGAAAATGAATGTAATTTATGTTCTGCCTAACAGCAACAACCCCTTACTGAGTGCATGGGATTCACCATCCCCACACCATACCATAGCACTCCAAGGGACAGGGTATTCAGCTGTGCCCAAGGACCTAAATCCTCGGCCCAGAAGGCACTTCTAGAGTCACGTTTTCAAAACACAGAGGCATCTAGGGTTACAGATGGGCATCTGGATTTTTACACAAGATATTCCTAACTGTCTAGGAGGTTCATACAGCATTGTTACTGCAGCGCATCACCTTATTTCTGCCATTCCCTCTGTGGCAGCAACCACACATCCCTCTCAGATACCTTCTTGGCCCTCAGCACCCCTTTAAAGAGACAATAATTCTTGCCTCAAAAAGCAAGTGAAAATTGCTTTATTCTGATCCTAGATGACAACACAGAGAGCAGCCCCTTGCCGATTGGTGAGGAATAAAATTCAGAGGTCCAGCTGCTCCTTTGCTTCAATTGTACTTCAACATCACGTTTTCCTCCTTTTGGTGGATTAAAGCTGAAAGGCTTTACAGAAGACATGCCTGTTACAGTAATGTAAACAATAAATAATAATAGGAAAGAGAAGGGAAGACTGATTTATTGAAGGTTATTCACTTCTATAAAATAAATAACTGAACTTTCAATTTAAGCAGACATTTTTACTGCCAAATAAATCTCCTTGCACAGATATGAGAGGAGCAGAGACTTCATGTAGTACACAGAAAAGGAAAAGTTAAGAGAAATTCAGATAATGCAAGTGAGTGCACAGGGCCAGACTCTTGATGGATGCTGCTGTTTTACACCAACCTAGGGTTGTTTATATATTCATCTGGCATTGAATGATAATATTATACACTAAGATATAGCAGAAATAAACAAATTGCTTTTGAGTAAACAGAAAAATAGCCACATGCCTATTCAGCAGCCTTTACATCATGAAAACTCGGAAGAAGTTGATATTTATTTTGCCCAAATAAGGACTACCAAGACTTTTGAAGTAAACCCCTGAAGTTAGGCACTGCATCTATTTTTATGCTTCTAAATGTCCTGCTCTGAAAAACATTTGAGTACCCAGCGGTTCCCCTGGACCACAAAGAAAAGTGGCATTTTTCAGCACTGGATCAGTCATCTACCTTTGCAGATTCTGATGGAGATAGGTTTGTAGATTGACATGCACATCCAAAACCAAAATGAGTTGCCTCATTGTAGAAGTTGTCCCAATGCACCAGAGGCCAAATTATTGTTACTGTACAGAGAGCCTGACCGTAAATGAGAATGGACTGATAGATCTGAGCGACCACCACAAGAACAATATTTGGCCCTGGCTTATTACCTGAATCAGGCACTATATTTGGACTCATCCAGTTTCTAGTGAAGAAGACAGCGACCTGAGTTTCTTATTGCTTCTAAGAAATGGTCAAGCCAGAACCTGGGGTTGCCTTCTTAATATTCTTTGCTGATTTCTGCTCTGCAGTTTCTATACCATTTCCTCAGTCTACGTGGATTCTTTCAACAACCTAGAGAAAGGGAATTTAAAATCTACCCTCCTGAATTTTCACCAGCTCCACTCTCTCTGTCTTTTTCCGATGAAGGAAATCTTATTTCCTTTCGATCTCATTTCCCATAAAGTCAAAGTACAGTTGACACTGAAGTAACATAACAGATATGGGTACACCTAAAAGATGGGAACTTGGGAGTGATTTGGAAAGTTTTATGTATGTGAAATAATTGAATTCACACACCACTGACTTTTATCTCAAAGGATGGCCACACAAAATGCTGAGCTTGATTCCTAAGTGGTGAGGTACTACTGCACTTATTAGATTTCCATCTGATCTGATGGACAGTCTTAACAATTTTATAAAATGTGATATGTCTCTCAGGCTTAGAGTGAACTTTGGCAGGTCACAATTTTAAAGCTCCAAAATTTGAATTTGTGGAACAGATTTGCAAATCTAAAAACTTTTTAGGATGAACAAGAGAGTAAGACAACTATGAGAGAGAGAGTTAGGGAGAAGAAAGAAATACATCCTGTAGGTTTTTTTTATATTTTTTTTTACTGATTTACTTAATTTTATTTTCAATTCGTTTAAACACCTACCTCTGAGGCTTCTATTTGTTTCCTTAAAAATTAGTAGTCCTTACTTTAACAGTGAAGAATTAGTTGAGATTATTCATTATCCAGGTATAAATACAATGGATTGTTCAAAACAGAGTAGCCCAGTAGCCCTTTTTATTCTTGGCTGATCGGTTTTAAAAGCTCTCCCCGTTTTGTGACCACATACAACAAACCCACATTTCTGTAGCCATATCAGGCAGATTGTGAACTTTTCTCTAGACTTGGAGCAGGCTTTGAAGTCAGAGAGTCAGAGTGATGAAATTAAAATGCAATAGGACATTAGTTCACCGAGTTCATGTAGCAGCGAAAATCTGTTTTAAGATTTGAAACTGAAGTTAAAAGCACAATAAAGATACAAATTCCTGCTAATCTGAAACTTTCTCTTTCTCACCTTGTCATAAAAGCCCTTTGTGCCTGTAACCACAGCCCCTTATCTATCCTCCAGACTCTGCCAAAAGGAAGCTGACACCTCATCAGAAGATATCGGGGGAGAATGGTACTGCTTGAATCCTGCCTCAATCTTCAGAATGATATTTTAGTCTTCAAGGGATGGCAAAGGATTTCCACAGGCAGATGGATCAGCAGAAAATGTAACCGAACAGCTCATAAACAACATGTCCTCCGCATAACCAGCTCGGTGGTTTTGTGTTTCCTGGTCTTACTTTTAAGAATTCAGCTGTGACTGTACCTTCACCTAATACATGTGAATTTCATTTCCCTAGCTCCTACCCTAGAATTAGAACTGATTAATAATTATTGTAAATGAAAATACGTTTTCCATTCACTGCCAGTATTACTCTGGTTTTGCTGTGGTAGTCGCATAACTTTACAGTATTAAATGTTAGCTATCCCGCTTAGCAGAAGCTAAGCACTCTAGTTTTTCTAAGAGATCAGAGCAGGCAAAGTCAGTCACTGCTGAGTGCAAGAGAGTTAAGCCTACTTAGCTACCGTGTGGTAGAAATCCGTAATGCCTGTAGGACCTTGCAGGTTAAGATTTGGCAGGCACCAGTTACGCCGCAGTGAAAAAAAATACCCTTTTGCAGTAAACACATACACATAGCCACTTCTTTCCTGCTTTCTTATTCTTTAGCTATATTTCATTTTTCCACACGTTTACATAGCATTTCTGCAAAATAAATACTGGAGTTTTAAGATTTTTGCTTAGTCATTGTCTTTGACTACTTGTTATATCAAAATGCAACTTTTCATTGATGCCCCTTTGCTACAGTTTTGGATCCAAGGCAAACAGTTCAGCAGAAGCATAGGTAATGATGAATATAGAATAATGGAAAATGAAAGACAGATAATAATGAACTTTATTCAAGAACATCTTTTATTGTGCATGGCACAGTCATTAAAAATAATGTTCTCCTAAATACTCAGGAAAAATGAGACTCGGAGTTAGCAAACCATTTAAGCATGTGCTTACCTTTAAGCCTGCAGAAATTCTTACAAACGTTAACTGGAATAGTCATGTGCCTGGAGTTAAGCATGCTTAGAAATACTTCACTGGACTCAGAGCCAAAACCTGTTTGCATTATGGTTTGGGAACAGCAAAAGACAGAGAACAAAAGGAACAGTTATTCAGAATTTGGACAAATAGCTGTAAATACATTTTTTGGTGTTATTAAGCCAACATTGGCTCTGCTCAGAACACACTGACTGAACACACAGTCCTAATAATCACAGCTGAAAAACACAGACTGTGGACGTTTATTGATTTAGACAAGATCACTCCTCACAGGAGAGCAAGCCTCTAGTTTTACAGACCTTTTAATTCCCTGTACACCATTCCTTTCCCTTTTACAAATCTCCTGCTGTGAAACTCTAATGCACTCTTGAGACACCAGAATTCATGGAACTAACTCTGTAAATTGTCCATCAGCCAAAAGAGGAAGCAACTCCGAAGACCAAGCTATTTAGCAGTTGTTCTCCATGCTATGTTTTTGTCCAAGGCATAAAGCAACAGAGTCACCGCATACCCCCAACTCAGAAACTGAAATGCTATTGCAACAGAGATAATACCTGCATATCCTTGTTGCATTGGTGTTATTCTTTAGCCACCCACCCCCCACCCCAAAAAGGTACCTAATATGTGGTGTGTCTACAGGCCAAAAATGTCATTTCTTATTTTAAGCAAATCCAACATTCCGTGCAAATGGAAGTAATTTCTGCAGTACAAAAAGTCCTTTCAGAAAATGCTGAACTGATTAGTATTATGGAAAAGTGGAACTAATTACTACAGTGATATAACAAAAAAACAAAGCTAGGAATTACAGCCATCCAATTCTTTCAAAAAGATGATGGCGTATTTCCCACATACACAGTCTTTATGCACACTCATGAAAAGGTATAAGCAAGATAATCGTACATCCCCTATCTAACCCATAAACGCATGCCTCTGCAAATCCTTACGGACCAGGAGCGTATCAAAAGTCTGTACAAAATGTTCACTCCTAGGCTTGATTGCTCCTCAGAAACTCACCAAAAGGGCTGGTTTACTCCCAAAAAATGAGGTTCGCTAGCACGAGCCTTATCTATCAGTCAAGCCCCATGCGAGCCTGAGGCAGAGACCTTTTGCTGGCCCTTCACTCCATGGTAAATTTCACCTTTGGAAAATAGAGGCCATGGGCTCGGCTGAACAACACGTGCCCCTTTTTTTAAAGGAAGACTGTCAAGGCTGCAGGGCCAACTCATTAACCTACCCCCCAGCAGTCCCATCTGGATGGTCTTATCTGTAGGAATTTGGTCGTTCATTTATTTTTTCAACCACCATTTGTGACAGAGTTTCTTAAAAAGCAGACTCATGACTTATTATTAGCACATGGGCAGGTCAGCACACAGGTTTATTTGCTGTTAACCAACATCCTAACGTGCTGTGTTTAAAATTTCCAAAGGGACTATGAATAGGTTGTAAAAGTAGGAGGTTGAATTCCTGAAGGTAAGAGCTTACGATGGGACCGCTGTCAAAGCAAGTCATATTTTGCTCTGATAACCCACAAGAATCGCTGCAAAGACACATAGTTCCTACACACCTGAATTCCTGACAAGGCCCTTTTTAAAGGTGCTTTGATGGCCAGCCTCTAACACTTCAGCTGTGCCACTTAGAGAACAATGGGAAAATAAGCAAGCATTAAACTTTGAAGATGTACGATCGATCCAGAAAAGGTAAAAGAAGGGGAGAAACTAGGGTCAGGAGAGAGGGGGGAAGGGAAAGAGGTAAGAGAAAAAGAGAATATTCCTACTAAAGCATACGCAGCACAATTCCTGCAGGCTATTAGGAAGAATAAATACTCCCATCACTCTTGTCAGGGGCAAGCCCCAAGCACAGGGACATGACCTGTAGGACACTGGCGGGAATGCTTGGAAGCAAAGATCCCATTTTCTGCCTGGGATGTCTATCAGCTCCTAGGTTATTCAGAACTTCACCAGTGGAAACACTCTCCAAAGTACTTGCGTCCCTTATTGTTAACATACACTGTATGCACACAGCTGGATGACACACCCCAGGAAATTATTCCTAGTAAAAGAAAATAAAAAAATACAGAATCACCTCCAGAAAAGATTATCCACTTGCTTGCTTTCATCTTGTGCAGAGCACTGAAAAGTCTGGAAAGAGATAAATGTCTGTTATACAGGGATTTACACATTTCATCCAGACAATTGACTTAGATTTCAAGCATGAGGCCAGAATTGATCATTTATCAAGTTAATCTTCATGATGTATTTAGTGTCTAACCATAATACCTTCAATTGCTTTCACAGTCTGCAGAGCACCGGGCAGGGGGAGAGCACCTGTTAAGAATCAAGAACTGAAAAAGAGCTATGCAGTAGATTGAAGTTATAAATATTGGCCCTGATCCTGCAAACATTTGGCATCCACAGAGCACTAGTGTGAATGAAGCTACAACTGGCCACCTCAGTGGTCTGATGATTGTCTATCTGTTTTAAGCAAGGACCACCTTCTTAGCTCATTGAGAGGCATGCAAAAGGATTAACTGCTCAGCGTGGTCCACTATTTCTAACTTAATGAAACAAAGGAGCAAATGAAGGTAACTTGATTACAGCATTAACTTAAATTCTTAGGATATCCAGCGGCTTCCTTTCACCACTACTGCCTTGATGTTTAATCATCACTAAGAAACTTTTTGGTTTGATTTTCATTTTTTGCAGTGCTCCTGCCAAAGGCAAGTATCAAAAAAAAATTAAAAAAAACCCACAGATCACACCCTCACATACAAGACAGCTTTTTAAATCATGAGCTCTTCCAGACAGGTAAGAGTCAGAATCTTCTTTTATTTTTTGAATGAATGAAAGAAAGCATAATTTCTCAAGTAATACTCTGACTTCAGCAGCACTAGGTAAAACTGGGAAAGCTCTGATCAAAACCAAAGATTTAGTAAGTAAACATCTTTAAAGCTAAATTAGTAATTTCCCAGTCAAAGTTCTACATCAAACTTCAAAACTAAACATTTTAAATACATTTTCTTTCTGTTAAGCTGAAGTAAAAATAATAGAGAAAACACTAAAAACATTGTGTGGGGTTTAGAATAAAAATCCTGCTGACTTTCAATAAAATCTATGCTTCTAAATCTCTTGTGTGTATTTTCAAAGTTTTGCCTGCTTTGTAAATGACCACTGTCCATTTTCAACATTAGCTTTGTCTTTCCAGCTAGCCTTTCTACATATTTCATCTAATTTCACTTTCATTGAATCTTTTATCTACATCAGTTTAACTGTCAACACAGTGGGCAAACTGCTAATTCTTAAAAGCAAAGGGTTCTGTCTCTGCCATTGTAAGTGTAGAAGAGTAGACCTACAGGCCAGTTTCTTGGCTGCCTCTAATCATCACACATCAATAGTTGTCACTGGAAATGTGCTGAATTACAATACTACATGCTGAGGGGGAAAAAAAAAAAAGATCCCTTAGATCTCTAACTAAATCATCATCTTCCCTCTCTCTAGTTCTACCCTTTCATTTGATGACCACTTCCAAAATCAGTGGGAGGAGGGGTATGGAGGAGGTTTGTTGGGCTATTTTCCAACCCCCATGTCAAGAGAGGTGATATTTCATTCTGATTTTGTACACCACCTTGACACAACAGAATCCTTCTTAAAGACAGAGGGTTTTCAGCATTTCTGTAATCCAGTAATTCAATTAACAGACTTGGAGGCCACTGAAGTTATTCTTTGGTATCACTGTGCAAAGAGTTGGGGTGCTGTAGCCCTATGGTCACAGATCCAGAATAATACAATTATTTCTCTTCCAGACTTCAAAGACTGATATTTATATACTGAACAATTGTAATGGAGTATTTTAATCACCAAAATGAATGAGATGTTCACATTCAAAATCACTGCTGCATAGATTGTCTAAACTGTACCTAGACACGACATTTTGCTTTTTACAGATCACTAACACACGTGAAAGTCACAAACTGCAAAGGGACCAAACCTGTAAATTTGCATTTGTACATTTTTTAGTTCTCTGGGGTCGGTTCTGGATTACCTCTGAGAAAAAAAAAAAAGAGAAAAATTATGATGTCAGAGTGAAAATTCACACATCTGGGTAGCAGGGAAACTGCTGTTTTGTCCATTTATACTCAAGAATGGGTGTTATTTCAAATGAGAAAAATAAATAAGATCTGTATTAATTATTAGTAATTTGAAAAATAGCAAGGAGTACAAGCGAGGCTATGCAAGGTAGATGAAAGCTACTTTGGCCTGACTTTTGCTTTCTTTTCTGAACCGCCGCTTCACTAAGTGGCAAGCAGCGGAGGTCAGAGGCCAAACGAAAAGGATAAGCGTCAATGGGAGGCCCTGTGGTGTGACACAAGTGCATAGTGGTATATTGTCCACAGCCCATGAAGAACTTGTCAACAGCTCAGTGAGAATCCCTCAAAGGAGCGTCTACAGTTTCATTGCATCCTCCTCCCTGGAGGCGGTGGCAAATACCCAGGGAAGGAACAGCTATATAAGCAAGATGGCTCTCTAGGAGCTCTGCTGTCTTCTAGTATTTGTTTTTATCTATCAGCATAAAGATTACCAGTAGAAAAAGCTTCCACATAACTGGAAAGTTCCACACAAGCAAGAACAGCTAGAAACAGGTTAGACTAAAAATTAATTCCGCCTTCGAAAGCTAGCTGTGAAAAATAAATACAAATAATATTTGCTAAATTGGCTCACACTACATTAAGCCCCTGCGAAACCTTCTTGTGGCACCCCAGTGTCGGCTCTTTTATTCTGCTGTGAAACCTGAACTTACCTAAGCAGCAGACCAGGCTTTGAGGAACCAGAATTTCCCGCAAGGAAATAACTAAGACATAGTGTCCTTTTCAGGAAAAATTAATTATCAAGGTATCCTCTGAAATGCAACCTCTTGCACCAGGCAAGCTCTCATTTCATTTGCTCTCAGCACTGAAGTTATCAAGGACAGCATAAAGAGCGTCTACTGTTAAATGAAATTGGTCAGATTTTTCAATCCTGGTACAGAGCTAATGGAATTGAACAGAAGAGAATTTGTCTCACAGTAAAGAAGAATTGCATTTCTAGAATAATCAGTTTAAAAGTATAAAATATGCACAAGTAGTGCCTTTGTTCTGGTTTTCATACAGCTCCTAGAAGTAAGAGTAACTCAGTAAGAGCCCAGGAAAGGGCTTTTAGGCCCAATATCATACAAGGAATAAATAGTCATCCCTATTCTATTTTGAAAAGAAACCAGGGTATAAGCTGAAGAATCTTGAATTGTGTCTGTAACAATACAGGCAATGAAAAAGTTCATCAGGAAAAGAGACCAGAAGAAATTAAACAGCATCTGTTTGCTGGACAAGGCACACACAAAAGTGTTTGTAGGTGGACATGCAGCCAGGTTTATTCATACAGGAACAACAGGACTAATCAGAGAGTTAAAGTATGAAGAAAAAGTGAAAGCAAGCAACATTCTGCTCTCTTAGCAGTGGATTTTAAAGAAGCCACAGCTTGCGTTTCTGCAGAATGGGTAAGGAACTGGTCTGGGGTTGCAAAGCACACTTTAATGAATCTCCTCTGGCTCTTAATGACTTCAAGCATTCAGCATTTTTTACTTTACTTACTTCTACCTTACAGACTCTCCCTTAATCATCATTTTCAACACAATAAAATATGCAAGTAATGAAGACAGATCCCAGTATACTGGCCACCTAACTTTAATGCAGAGGAAGAATTTTTGCCATCTGAGAGGCTGAGTCAGGTGGTTATATTACTTTTAACTGTTTGCAGTGGCCTACGGGCATTTTGTCAACTTCTCTATCACCTATATTATTCCAGATCAGCTGTATTGAAATAAACGGGGTTATGGCAGCATGAACAGAAACACAGAGATGAACCAGACCCTTGCACTGTAAACATGATGCCATTTGTGGGTTGTAAAGCTGCATGTTTACATCCACTGCTTCCAAGGCCAGAAGAGCTCCAGCCTGTCTCACTGAGCGAGGTAAAAGCTACAGAACCAAGTTTTTGGAGAAATGACTGGCAGGGAACCAAACCATGACTCATAGATATTAGAAGATGGGCTGAGCTGCTCTGAATAAAATACTGCCCAAGTTATAATAAAAAAAATACATTATGATTTTAATAATAACATTAATGTACTGTTGTTCAGTCCTTTGAGAAATCTTAAAAATACCGGCAGGTATTAGTTTGTCAGCCAAGCCTGACAGCTTCCCACACCCTCAAGAGAAGTGCATGGACACCAGAAGCAGCATTTTCAACTGCCGACTTGAAACCAAGAGCGTCCAACTTGAATCAAGTCTTGCCGTTCACCAACATTGGCACCTGCCGCTCCCTTCGATTCTAGCAGGAACCGCGACTCCTTCAGATCTATGAAAATGATGGTTTCAGACCCAGCCCAAAAGCTGTCTTTGGAGCACAGCTCCTCTGCTCCAAGTACGACATTTGTACGCTCGACAACATCAAACTGGAGTCCCACCTTCTGGACTGACAGGCCACAATTTCTCAGTCTTTGGAGCCTGCTATAACTAAGTTTACGAGTCACTGTTACAAGCACTCAGGAAAAAACCTCGGCCCTTTCTTCCCCATAGTCAGAATGCAATCCCAGTCTTTATATAAAGTTTACCTGAAGCCACCCTGACTAGAGGGCAGCTGCCTGCTGAGAGTTGCAACCTTCAGAGAAGAGTAGCGACATGGCGAGCAGACTTACGGGGAAGCACAGGCAAGCACTCAGCCACGCTGCTGCCGCTGCTGTCACAGGAAAGCAGCTTAATTTGGGTGCATGTGAAGAGTGTTGTGCTCTCTGCACAAAGCCACCCTTTCATCAGCTGCCTTTAGAAACCTGGAGGGAGCCCCTTTCAAGCATAGTATTTGAACCTTTGGCAATAGGAAGGGGTTTTGCCTTTTTATCTGAACCTTTCTCAGTAGGATCCAAAGGCACGGGAAATCACAACCATACTCATCCTCGGAGGCCATATTTACTGGTTGTTGCCTTGTGAGCCCATTCCCCATTAACATCAACAGGAGATGGACTTGGAAGCTAAACACCTTAAGGGATCACTACTTCTGATCGCTTAATGCTCAAACCTCCTAATAAGAACAGCATCTAAATTAACTAGGCACAGCTTTCACATCCACTTTCAAAGCTGACTTTGGTCCAGCTTCTCCCCTCTTTAAAGCCAAAAGTGGCTTCAGCTTGTGCAAGTAGAATTGGGGTGTTTGTCTACAAAGATAGCAGAGGTGTCATCTCTCCTGTAATGAAACATTTTAAATGCGTTACCTTCTCCTTACACAGGACACGATACGGTTGGATTTTGGCCTTGTCTCAGTTTCAAGTAAGAAGTCAAGTTTATTTTTCTATTTTCCTGTAGGGGATTAATCTTTCAGAGGGCAGCATTTATTTTTAAAAAGCCAAACTTTTCTCCCTCTGCCATGGTGGCACTCCATTGTCAATCTGCACCTCCATATTGCTTCGATACTTGAGGAGCTCTTCATCCTACAGCACATCAGTATCAGCCCTAACCATGAGCAGTCTGCTTCATATGTGGCACACGTGGGGTGATTACCTATGGTCACACTGTGCCTGGCTGCGTGACGCACCAGGACACTATCATTTGTTACGGGTTGTGGTTCTGAGCACAGCTGAAATCTCTCCCTAGGATATTCAGAGTGTTAATGGGAGGAAGGAGGAGGAAACCAGAAGTATTTTTCTGCAAATCCCACAAAGTATTCCATAGCATTTTCATGATAGAAATAGCCATTCACAAACCTCAGAAACTGTTAAGGGATCACAACACGGAAACAATAAACTCCTCAGATTTCTTTGTGGAAAATGGATGAGAACAAAAGGATAATTATCTGGCCTCTGAACACAGAAAGTTGGCTGGCTTGAGAGAAAACCCAAACAACTTACGAGATCCTGCTAAGCTTCTGCTTCTCTGCCCAACCAAGGCTACCCAGCAAAGAGCCCATCTTGCATTACTAAAGGCAACTTGACTTCACTGCATGATGGGCACTCTAAGGAAATGCAGAAAGGGGAGCGACCAAGCAGAAAGAGAAGAAAATTTACATGAGTTTTACTCACAGACCTGCCGATCCCTGGACAATCATCATGTGGGAAACCAGAATAATGCACTGAGCTCTAAAGATGAAAACCATGTTGAAAGGACTAGATGTCACTGTAAAATTAAAAGATAAACAACATCTTTCCCTTCAATGGCACCATGTGACTGTTAATAAATTATGTGAAAACAGATTTACAGGCTCATGCCCTAAACTTATGCCTCCTTTGATAAGAAAACATGCAAACATAAAGATCTGGAGAAGAAAATTAAATCCCCAGGACTGGATCATATTCAGAATAAAAACAAAGAGGTTCTTCAAAAGCTAATCTCCCAGAAGTCTCAGCACAACATGATACTCTCTCAAGGTGCAGATTTCTCTACCTTGCTGCTTAAGTATGCTTTACTATGCAGAGCACAACAATAAAGACTTTTTTTTTTTTTTAATTCAGTTAAAAGGCAACAAATTATCTTAAATGACAAAAGAAGAGAAACAAGACCCTGGAGCATGAAATTAGAAGTGGTAGGAATCAGATTCTCAGACAAATACAAAGATGTAGCTCTGATTATTGGCTGTTATATATATTTATTTTATGAAAGTCTAGCATAGTCTTTTCTTTATCAGCTACTATGTCAAGCATTTCTGAATAAACATATTCAGATACCCAAGCAACCCCTCCAATGAAAGGATGTGAACTTTATCACTACACTGACCTGTAAACGAAGCCAACTGCCAAGGGTGTTTCAGGGAGCATCACCCTAATGAAACCAGAGCTGGCAGTCGCCTTCCTGCTGATTCCTCAAAATCCAGAATAATATGAACTGTCCCCCAGGATTTACAGACCCTCCTACCCTGTGGAGTCTGAGATCTGGTGGCCACCTGTGGAGTCTGAGATCTGGTCCAGTTACAGTTGCCACTGTGGAAATACAGAAACTCTGGCTCCTGTGGATAAATGGCTATACAGGAACCCCAGTGGCAACAAACTCACTGACTTGTGTTTAGCCAGACTGAAATTTTAGGGCTGGTAGTGAAGACAGACGTGGGAAAGAGCTGCAGATGTCATATGTTCAAATAAACCAAAGGAGTTTCAAGTTCACATCCCTCTGCAGAGGGTTAACCTCCACGGCGCAGGAGGAGAGCATGAGAATGACTATCGCACATGAAGCAGAAACCTCTAGGCATTACATGATGATGAGCTCACTCTCCGTGTGTTGTCAGAAATCCAGACCCAACACTTTGGGGCAGCAAGGAACCACCATTTCTTCTGTAACTTTGGTTTGTAATTTGCAGCTCCTGTATTGGCAAGGTCAAGGACAGAATGAAGAGCTCTGACTTCAGATCTCCACCTCCACCAAGATGCTGTTTCTTTCTCCTTTTATCTTCCTGAAAACGAATCTGAGAAGAAAACACCACCACAACCACTGTTCCCTAACTACAATTAGGGAAAAGATGCAGCCCAGCATCTTTGTAATGTCCTCTTCCATGTGGTGTAACTTGACAAACGATGAAGACAGTGGGCAGTCAGTCCCACCTTTGCACGGACCACAGTCACTCCTCGCATGCTCGCGCTGACGAGCATAAAAGCAGGGGAGCTGATTTCCTCAAGTCAGAGCCTCGAACAGACTGCAGCAGGAGAGGACACCACATAGCAGTGAGGTGCAGAGCCTTTCAATTGATTCAATTCCTTCCCTGCTGTGGATCCTACCCCTTCAAAATCCCTGCATAACAACAGCTGTAGGCAACTCAAAGAGGAAGGGAAAGACTAATGCATTGCGTATTTACTATATCTTTTCTGTGATCTTTGGTGCTGAAATTTTGCCCACCCCTCTACCTTTTGCCTGTCAGCTATCATGTGTCACAGTGAAGGACCAGTCCTACAAATGCTGAGATTATTAAATGTCTTTCTATTTGGTTCTTCAGGCATTCATTGAGTAAAGGGGCTGTCCTGGAAGCCTCCTGAATCAAGATCTACACTTTAAACCCACATTTATTGCCTTTCCCACGGTGTTTCCTCCAATCATCCCACATTATCTCCAAAAGGCCACANAAAAAAAAAAAAAAGATTAAATATCTGGTTCCCAGACTAGCTTCTTCCTACAAACTTCTCTGTGGAGCAATCCCAATTTCTGAATCAGTGAGGAAGACTTATGTAGGCATATCTTGCATTCTAGAGGCGTCAGGTCAAGCACATGATTGATCCGACTCCAGCTGGTCACTTTAGGCCAGTTACAAAAGTGAAAACAATTTAGCAAGTAAGAAATTATGGTGTTTATAGATTAGAAACATACATCTTTAACATACTCACATTTTCTTCCATTGGACCTGTGGAAAACTTAAGGATACGTAAAATACCTGCAGGCTGATATCCCAATATCCCACACAGCTTCTGTTCCCACATAGATTGTCTTTCAGGGTGTAGTGACTAAATATTGAGTGTTCATAGTACTAAAAACTGGGTCATTGGGTAAACAAATTAATCTAGAAATTGCTAAATTCTTTATTGTGTTCTGCTATTTATATATGTACAGGGCTACAAGGAAGAAACATTGATCTTTCATTAAAAATAAGAAAAAAAAAATCATCTTTCTTTCACATCAAGTCTCTTATATGTACGCATACCAAACATTTCCGTCCTGGGATACACTAATGACTGCTCGTCAACTCACCTTCAAAGGTTAAAACTGTTTTTTTGACACTTTCTTATTTAACTAGTACATTTATTTGTAATAATCCCACACTGTTCTAAGGAATTTCTCAAATAATCAAATGACTGAAAAAAGACTAATATTGCTTTTATTGTTTCAAAAATAAACGTGCATACACACGATGCAAAAAATATATTAAGTAATCCAGTGTAATCTGGATAATTATTTTAAATGCATACTCCAAACCCCTGAATGTGTCAGCCTACAAGTCCACTTCCTATGTTTTTCTATCTGCAAGATCTGCAAGTAATTTAGTCTTGTTTTCACAGAGCGCAAAGACATTCCATTTGTTTACACTAGAGACAAATTTTACTCAATTGACGCAATTCCATTGATTAAATAATGGCTTTCTTCCTCATTTTAGGCAATTTCGGCCTTATATCTTGACATAAAAGAGGTAAGTGATTGTCATCTGCGTTCATATTATGTGACGGGCAGATTATCAGGTCTGAGCCTTACTGCCTAATGACAGGACCTTTTCAAGGTCCGATTTAGGTCTGAATGCTCATAACCCGTTCTGAAAACTAGGCAGACGATTAAACAAATCAACAAAGGGTCAACTGTAGGCCAACTACAGGTGATTTAACTGGAGGGACCTCTAGTAGCTCAAGCAAAATAAAGCAGATACAATTTGTCCAAGTTATGCATTAAAAACACTGGTGAAGACCAGCTTCTGTTTATCTGCTATCTTTGTGATAACCCTTCTTTAACAAGATCACTGGACATATCAGGACAGGTTTTTTTTAAAAGGGAAAAAGCACAAAAGGAGTCTACATACTCCCTATCAACATGGAGGTTTTATCCTAGAATAAAATGCAGAATTAGCTGTTGCATTTAGAAGATAAGAAAATAAAATCCTTAGCAATCCTGGTAAACAGAGCACCGCTGAAATACTGTCACAACAAGAGAGGCATTTGCCCTAACGTGCTTGCACAGCACTAATCCCAGTAGCGTTACTGCACTCATCCCCCAGGCTCTCCAAAACCTTGAGATGTTAACAGTCTTAATTTTTTCCATCTTAAACTTGTGCGAGGTATTAGCCACCACGCACAAGCCCAGGGACGGCTCCGTTCCTCCACTCAACACGGGATGTCTGCGGAGAGGCAGCAGAAGCCTTCGCGCAGGGGCGGCGCCGAGAGGGATGAAGGACAGTGACGATGCTCACCTGTACATCACCTCTTTAACCACCTACCAGAAAGGGCTTTTTAAATCTTATTTCGGTGAAGTACCAGTGACATCTAGTGGACAGCTCTTCTACAGTAATGTATCTAATGGGGCAAACCCACATAACCTTCCAATTTCTTCGAGGGAGGCTCCAGAGCAAGGCTGAGACAGAGAATGCTAGATTTAAAAGGAAACTTTAAAGGTTTTCTAGTCCGTCTCCCTGCTCTAATGCAGAACCAACTATCCCTGCGTCGTTCCTAACAAACACTCACACAAACAGGACTTAAAAACCTGTGATGGAGCCACAGCTGCATCAGCCACGCTTCCCTCTGAGCACCCCAGCAACAAGGTAGGCAGTGAATTACTTGCTGCACTGTGCCACCCTTTCTCTCCCTCTCTTGTCCTACAGGCAGGGGAAAGAGTGAGTGCTTATAACTTGCCTAGTTACCTGGATGAACAGTTGTAGCACGATATATAAATGCTCCGGACAGGTCAGTGACCAGCCTAGCAAGTCACTCGGCAACACGTGCAACCTCAGCTTCTCACAAATGCACGGTTTGTCCAAAACTGGGTGAAATTTCACAGATGCGGGAAAAAAAGCACACCCCAGGCAACAGGACAATGCCCCAGCCAAATTGCAATACCTTATTCCAAAGGGAAAAGCGCAAACCCCGTTGCTCAATCTCATTTTCAGCAACAGTTTTGAAAACAGCCTACTCAAAGCGCTCTGCTTGCACTGAAGCTTTTAGCTCCGAAAGCTAAGGTTTAGCGGATGTGTGCAACAGTAGCAGGGACTTTATAAGGGACAATACTAGGCCGCTGTAGCCCTAAGTACAACTTACCTGCGTTTGCCTGTATATAATGTATCAGCAGCTAATCCTTTTCTAAATAACACTGCTCAAATGATATTTCATTTCTTAAACCATGGTACGGACTTGTTAGGTTTCAGCAGTAATTCCAAACACTAAAACCATCTAAAAGCTATAAAAACAACCGTAATTTATTTTCTGAATAAGATTCTACATAAGCACTTTATAGACGCTCCTGAAACTTGCTTGAATAACACAAAGATTATTTTTTTTCTAAGCCGGTACCCAGACCTTGGTGGTTTAGGCTGCTGCGTGTGCTTCACACCACACAGCAACATCTGCTAGCAGTTAATTTGGAAAATGGGAGACTGTCACCACAAAATGTAGACCTTTTAAAATAAACACAAGAAAAATATTACCAAGCAAAAATAAAACTGCATAATAAATATAAGTGGGTGGTAGCTACACACTGGTATAGAGGATTTTATAATAGATCAAACAAATCACCACACTGAAACTGCCCACCACAGTGCCGCTTTCAAGAGACTGCTGTTGTCAGACTGAGATCTGAACCTCTCTCTCATTCCCCTTTACCATATCTTCCCATGTAAAAAAAAGAAAAAAAGTCCTAATTATCGATTTACTTTCATGGGATGGTAATATTAAAAATACAAACCTCAAAACCTAAATTTCCAAAGTACTCTGTCAGCAAGAAAAGCTTGGTCTTTCTTCTTTATGAGCTCTAGCTATAGAGGAGCAGAGAAGTACGCTCCCTCCCAAAATCAGAGGGAAATATGGCTTAAAAGCAAAGCCAGTACGCACTTACTGGGCCTTGGTGGAAGTAGTGTTCCTGGACAGACAAAACTGTTTGCATTAAATAACATGGTCTGGAAAAAAAGCAAAGTTTTTTCCTTATGTATTTATATTCCTCGGTATGAACAAAAAAAAAAAACAAAAAAAGTCTGCATTTTTCAAAAAGTAAAAGAAAAAAAAAACAAACAACAAAACCACAACATATAGCAAATAGATAGTTTTAAGATGTAGGGCAAAAATTCCAGTGGTCCAGGTGATATCAACTGGCAGAGGATATTTTGTGAGCCTTGCCAAATGAGGCTTAGTAAATGTTATTGTAAGGATCATATTGAAAGAAATATCCCACTCTTGTATGCCATTAAACCTCAAGTCAGAAATCAGAAGGCCTCCTCTGTTCACATTTAGCTGGGAAGCCCATTGGCAAAACAAACTTTTTGGCTAGCGCTATCCTTGCGAGGATGGGATCTCCTGTACTGATTTTTCTCGCAATTTGGTGCTCTTAGGGAGTCTCCCCCAAGTTCTCAGAAAGACTGTGGCATCTTTAGTCTGAGAGCATATTGCCTCACGTGAGTCAGTCTTGTGCTTGGCTCTAACAGTTCAGACCTGCTGACTGATCACATGGGAGTCTGTATCATGAATGTTTAGGGAGAAGGGTTTTGTGCAAAGCTCCCCAGGAATTACACTAAAAGGAGTACACACTAAAAAAAAAAAAAAAGAGCATTAAGGCTCTCAACTTGAGCACTCAGAGTGTTTTGGTGCACAAAATGACCTGGATTTGGTCAGTAGGTTTTATAAAGTTCCAGCTGAAGATGGTGGGGAAAAAAACTTGTATCATCATCAGTGAGGCTGAACAGAATCCTTACTGAACATTGACGCTGCTGGGGCAGATTTTCAAAAAACCCACAGAGGTGAACTGCCTATTTACCATTCACCGATTTTTACATCTCTGTTGCTTTCTTCCTCGTTCTGCCTTTTTGCTGGGAAGACTGGAAGGTGCAAAGTGAATGCAGGGACAGCCGTTTTCAGGGCTCCAGCACCTGAATGTTGCTCTCAGCAACTGAAGTTTACTCTTGCTGATGGGCAATGCTTTCGAATGACTCTAGGCAGCTCGGGTACTCCCAGTTCCCCACAGATGGTCACCAATTCTGAGAGTCTCACCTTGGGGTGAGAGTCTGAACTAGATTTGCCTAGAGTGCAAATCCCTCACAAAGCCAGCTGAAGTTACTGGAGACTCTCAGTATCCCTGCTGCAGTCTTAATCCCCTCTCCCACTGATGTGGGCATTTTCCTCACCTCACAGGGACAGGGTAAAAATGAATGCACTGATACAAAAGTCTCAGGTAACTTCATGATCAGCACCATAGAAAAGTCCACAAAAAGAGTGAGCTTAATATACCAAGGATGCTTTGGAAACATACATCACCCAGAAGAGCTAGCAAAAACCATGGAATAATAAACTGGGACACTGAATAACTGTTCATTCATTCAGTGGGTGCTATCCATCCTGTCCCCTGTGTAAGGCTGAGCTGCCCTCAAAGGTGCAAGCTACACACGAGTGAAGATGGCCTCCCCTACAGTGGAAACAGGTATTTCAGTCTCGAGGGGAGAACCCTGCCCAGTGAGTTCTCTGGCCCCTTGGGTCTGCCAGGAGCTACAGGAAACGGTATTCCCTCCAGCAAAAAGCTGGCTTTTGTAGCAATTGAATGTACTGCAACTGATAGTACACAGGTCAGATGTCAAAGGAGGACTGGTGCCAGAACGGTGATATATGGCTGGCATGAAACGGCTTGGGGCATCACCATCACCTTCCATCTGAAGATATCAAAGACACAGTCGGACATGGACAGATAACATCCACTCACACTTGAAGAAACAGGAATTCCAGTGCTTCCAAATATTTCTATCCCCAAGGTAGTCCCAATGAATTAACCCCTGTAGGACTTGCAAGTTTGCAAGAATATTTGGTTATCGAGCTCGAAACAGGAAAACAGAAAAATAAGATTCTGACAAGCATTTTCAGGTGCGCTAAGTGACCAATTTTGCTGTTTGACCTGATGAGGTATACTAGTCTAAGGTTTGTCTTCTTTCAGCACGGGTAGATCTAGCAGATGCAGCTCCCTTCGCTATGGGGAGTGAAACTGCCACCCTCCCTGCCTCAAGGCTGCCTCTCTCTGTACCCCAGACAGCCCTTCATTAACAAACCTGGGTTATCCACGTTAGACCTATGCTCTCTCTCTGCTCCCACTCTTCTGCTGCCATGATCATAGCTACTCATCTGTCTTCATCGTTTTGCTCTCAGGTGAGGTAAGGTCAGAGCACAATGTCCCCTTGGGCCCCACAGCACTGGAAATGTTTACGTGCTGTCAAACCAAACTGGACTCGAACTCACTTGCCTGAGACTCTTGTGTTTATTTCATAGCGGTGATTTTGAAACCAGATCTGTTCGCATGGGAATAGTGCTGTGTGTTGGCCGTGACTCTGCCCATAATCCATAGGAATCACAGGCTGGGAATAGCACATCATCTGACTCTTTTACTGGAGGTTCTCACTCCCCTTTTATTATTACAGTATAAAGTTAATGATACAGCCAGGCATTCAACTTTAACGATTTAATTGTAATTGTCCAAGGGGCTCAGCTTTTTCTGATTGTGTGTAGATGCCTCACATCCTTGCTGAGGAGTGGGAGTCCTCTCACTGTGGTAAAAGTGAATCCCAGGTGGTTTATCCGCCAGGCTTTTACAGCTCAGAGCTCCATATCCCTACATTGTTTCTCCAGAAACAATGCTATTATACATTTCATAGTTGCAAGTTATCTTTCACATTTCTCTTCAGTTATTCAGAGCAGCCAGTTCTCCCAAGAAGCATTTGAAGTGCTATACTTACCCAGACTGTTTTCAGACTGGCAGGCGACAATGAGACACACACAAGTCGGTGTAGCTTTTGCTCACATGCTTGATTTGCTGTTCAGATTCCAGAGCTGGTTTTTACGTCTGTCACAGGGTGTCTGTCATCACTTCTCCTCAGAAGCCCAGCAGGGTATCCCAAACAATACCAGCCTTGCAATGGGGAAAAAGGTTCCTTTCTTCCCAAGGTTTTAGTGGCAAAATCTCAAACGACAGAGTGAAACATCGTGTGTCAGAGCTCAAACTGGAGAAATAAATATTTAAAATAAAGATATAAAAAAAAAAAACAAACACCAAAACCCAGCTTTTCCACCCACCCATCTTTGCCGTGAGCGCAAACGCCCCCTGACTTATGGCAAGCACCCTGGAAAATACAAGTTTTTTCCAAATTAAAAGACCATATGTCCCAACCACAGTTCCTTTCCAGAGAAAATCATAGCAAGTCCTCCTGCGTTCATAGTCTAACTCCAGTGGGAACAACGAATTCTTGCTTACCCTTTCTCCTAGTATCCTATGGGAAGAACAAACAGGGAGCGGTTTCAAGGAGGGCTACATGGTAACTAAGCCCCAGACATCACCGGCACTACTAATTTGTAAGTAGATACCTTGGGATCAGTTACATTCTGCTGGTACCTGTCTTTTGTCTGGGGGAAAAAAAAACAAACAAACAAACAAAACAAAACCAAACAACAACAACAATTTTTTCTTGGTTTCAGAGACTCCCCTCTCAGCTCAGGGCATGTGCCACTGCACCTTTGGTGGCCTGCCCATCGGACTGCTGTTGTCCCAGCTGCTGGCCACTCTGTTACAGTCATCCCAGAATCCCAAGAACCAGAGCGCCACAGACACCCCACCCATCTCCTCCACACACAGCTGTGGGCACAGGACCAGCTGAACATTAGCCGAGCCTTCGCATCCACCACTTCCCCTGTTCCCTTTTTCTCCATTAGCTCCTGCTAATGGTACCAGTCCCACACAAAAAGAAAAAAAAAACCAAAAACAAAAACAAACACCGCAATCAAAGAGGCCTCCACTGCAGAGCTGACACCACACAGGCCAGAGGACACAGGAGCCACAAGCCAGTGGCTCATCAGGCCAGGGTGTAATCGCCCCAGCTGAGGACCACTGCACAGCTCTGATCCCTTCTCAGAGAGCCACCTCACACCATCACCGCCTTTGCCGCAGCTCTGGGAGGAAGATAAAGGTAACTCCACAAAGCTGCTCTCCTTTTCCCAGAAAGCTAGTCCAGACACACAGCCCTTCCAGAAGCTTTTTCAATCTGCTGGCCATGCAGGGTTCATTTGAAGTCCCCTTACGGCATTTCTTAATCGTACCCATATCTGCTGCATTGTGTCTGGGAACCGATGAAACAGATCCCAGGTTCCTGGATTATAATGATTTCTTTGCAGTGATTTGAGGCCATCTCAGCAAAGCTTTTGTTTCAGGGAGACTGAAGAACATCATATTCATCTGTGGGGTCCTAATCCCTTCAGACTACAGACTACTTTCACGAGTTCTTTCAAATTACTTTCAACTTCTTTTGGCTAGATCTTGCAGGAAAGAATCCACGGAAGATCTTATCTGAACTCTGGCATGCAATGACCTTGTTGCTCCATTTCATCACTGGTTCTAGGGTCACGTTATTAGGGATAATACTGGGAATTATAGGATTATTTTAGGCTTCCGGATACATTTTACATTGACTAATTTATTCTGTCTTCTCTTTCATGAATGCCTGATGTAATATATGAGACCGAGGGTTTATAAGACTCTAAAAGTATTAAGCTTTCACCTAATCACTATTGTCTGAGGTCTTATGGAAACTCAGCCTGATCTGCAGCTGCATATTACTAGTATCTGACCCCAGACATGTGATGGTACATTAAAAGTGCTAGTAAAGTATCTGGTTAGCAGATTCATGAAGGGAAACTTAATGAACTAGTACTATATGTACGCTGCTGTGCATGTAAGTTATATCTGGCTGCCATGTGTGCCCAGAAGCAGTTCTTTCTCAGAGTATGCTGAAAAGCTCTGTCACCACAAGTCAAGCGCACCCTTGATACTTTTCATAAGGCTCCAGAGGAAATTAATGTTGGTTCTTCCAGGTTATATAGCTTTTATATGATAAAAAACCCTACACCAGCTGTATCATATGGAAAACAGAAACAGATCAGAACAGAGACAGGTAACATAATCCACATGCAACTGATAATTCAAGTACAGGTCTGATGTTCAGCATTTGACAGAATGATAAACGAGGCCAGGGTTTACCTCCTAAAAACATTCAATATCAGTGGGAGAAATGAAAGCAACACAAAAATGTGCAGCCCTATCGTGACTGAAGGAGAGCTGTAAAAAGGGAATAATTGTTATTGAAGGTGGCCTTTCAGTCTGTAGTAAAGGCCCTAGTGATTTCAGGGTGCTTTACGCCAGGACAGATGTGACCAATCTGCAGGTATCAAGAGATTTTCTGTACATCACCAAGCTCTGAATGATTTGGTCCTGAAGATGCAGTGGACATACAACAGCAACACACGCTCTACCCTTGTCAGAGTTGCCACCCTCACGCACAGGACTGAAAGGCACTCAGTTAATAAGACGACTGGATGCTTAATAAATGCCTTGATGAGACACAGAGATAAAAAGCTTGGAGGTCACTCCCACGGTGTTACCTCAATGTGAAACTGGAATAACGCAACAGTGAGTCAACACGAGGGCTCATTTCTTGACACGCTCCACATGAGACTGGTGAGAGCATCGAAGTGAACTTCACACACAGCATTTTGGGTGAATTATCCCTCCTACCTTTTAGTTATTCATTTGCAGACCCTTTTTGCAGAATAGGGCAAGCCGGACTAGACATACAGAGACAGGCTGTGTTTTATGGGAATGAAGGAGGTGTGCTTATAGTGAAATCCATCTCGTGCCCAAAATTCAGCACCAAATTTTTCAGTAATTATCTGTACCAGTAGCTTGTAAAGGCACCCCTTAGATCTTAACTCAAATGTTAAAAATATTCAAACATAGCTGTACAGAATTTGTCATTGTCCACACAAAAATTCCTCTTGAGGATCCTTCATTTCCCCTGTATCCTAATTTGCTATTTTCTCTGTCTCTGGGTTTGTGTCATCATAAGAATTCTTCTTTTAACCTGGTTTCATATCAAAGTAAGTTCTATCTTCATTAACAGACAATTTATCACAGAAAGAATGAAGATTTACAACATCTTGTCTGCCCAAAACAGGAAATATTCTACCAACACAGCTCAGCCTGTCTGCAACTGCAAAGTCACTGAAGCTCATTGTCCCGTGACATGAAAAAGATCTCAGTTACAGAGAAGGTCCCATACTTTGCCAAATTTATAGATCTTAGGAGTCTAATTTTTGCACGGTTGAACTACTTCACCAATACAAAACAAAGGCCTTGAACCGGCGGCCCGGCTATTTCAAACAAGAAATGAATTGTAGTTCTCAGATACGACAGCAACAGGCATGCTGGATACACCCGGCTTGGTATGTAGAAGTCAGATAACAAAATTTAAATCCCCATTCTTTTGATTTTTGGCTGTTTGCTGTCACCCAGCGCATTACAGCTTGAACCCTCTCCCACACACATGATGCAAGTAACCCAGCTTGGCGGTAAGGAGACCCGGGCAAACAGCATTTGCCTTTCACAAGCTACCGAACCGCTGCGCGGGCAGGTCCTCGGTGCCAAAGCAGAAACCGGTTCCTCGTTCTTTCCAATTCCCTTCTCTGCTGAGCAAAGGAAAGAGAAGGGTAGAAAGACTCACAAGGAAGATTGACACATCATTGAGTCCATCTTCCCTTTCTTTTCCTGACTGGCTGTGTGCTCCCTTCACAGCCCCTCGGGTGGATGAGAGACCGTGTCTGCGACAGGAGCTCCAGCATGGTATGGTGGGAAGTCCAGGAACACTGCCTGCCACCTGTTTCACCAAAACTGGCACTGCCTGTGGAAATGAGTCCACTCAATTAAAGATGAAATAAAGTAATTTGAAGTGATCGAGGCTCTCTATTTCCACATTTTTTGAATAGGATATTTAGAATTTTCATTCCTAATTATTTTTTTAATTTTGAAAAAAACTTGTACAAAGTGAAAAGATAAGAAAGATCGCTCCCCCACCCCCCCAAATCCTAAAGGAGGACCTTTTGAACCTGCTGACAGCCTCAGAAACAGACTCTTGATTCAGAGTAGTGACAAAGCAATTCAGACCACAGAATTCAAACTAAAAACAATTCATCAGAATTTATGCCTGGCCCGATGCGTGCCTTCCTAGCTCATAAATGCATTACATGTGCCACCAGGAATAAAGCGTTCAGCCTCAAAAAGGAAGAGGAAATAAACATGAATGAAACCTTGTGTGGGAATAGTCAGTGCTGTTCTTCCCTGCTTAGCAGTCTGAATATGCTGCTTCAGCTTTGGCAATTTTTCCTCAACTTTAGCTGCACTATGACCTCAGATGACCCAGACTGCTATGAATCTGGCCACTGGACATTTGATCCAGAATACTAAACAACCGGTGTCATTTTCAGTCAGCGCTCAATCCAGTCTGACCTAGATAGAAAAGCCTTTACATCCCATTGCTAATCCCTTCGGTTCCATCCAAGCAGTGAAGCCTGTAAGCGAACACAGCACATGGAGTTTACGAAAAGCAGGCAAATGAATCGAGTTTCACAGAAATCTAAAAACTCAAGACTTCAGGAGATCGAGCCAAGTAATACCAGTCTCCATATTCTCTAGAAGCATATTTCTCTGCAGTGCCCAAACACTTTCAGACCATTTTGTAACGGAAAATAGATTTTATTTTTCTTCAGTGTCTATCTCTCTAGGACCAGACTGGAGCAACGATATATTCATTATCTGTTTCTGTTCTTCTTTTTAGAAGAGGTACATGTTGCATGAACCTTGCAAGAAGTTTTTTTAAAAAAAAAAGTTACACTTTTAAAATATTTTGCTTCAATGTGCCAGACATTCCATTTCACGTTTTTTCCCCTAAAATCATGATTCTCAGCCACAGCCACTTCATTAGTATAGAAATAGCTGATTTTCCCACAGTCTCTCCAACAGTCAGACAACAAACCTGCACCAAGATGGTTCAGTTTCATTGGAGTCAGCACCTACCGAGCAATGTGGTTTGGGTTTCTTTTAAGCATACAAGAACATTTTTCATAATAATGCCAGATGGCCTTGCAATCAAAACCTTCTCATACAGCCCTTTACCTCCAAATTCGCTGTTGATAGTGTACGGATTTGCATTTGAATACACAATACAGAAGCTGTTTCAGATTTTCTCAAAAAAAATAAAACAAATTACCTCTGTAGCAACAAATTTTCCAACTGCATTAACTGTTCTCTGGCTTCCACATACTTTTCCGAATATTATGTGAAGAAAAGAGAAAGAGAGAAAAGAAAGAAAATTCTTGACTACCATCACAAAAGAAATTGTTCCTTAATTACAAACAGGACACCCTTAAGCTGAGAGCTGAAGAGAAGGGCAATCTAAATGACCTTTCCCCATCATTTTGCTTTGAAATATGGGGGAAGCAGAACCAATTGATGTGAACAGGTTTAGTAAGATAAACACCAGTGGCAACTTTTTATTTTTAACAACACTTGGCCTTCTCCAGGACAAAGAATAAGAATGAGAATACTTGTTATGTACGCTTGCAAAATGTACTGTGTATTTATAAAGAAAATATTTGCTTATCAGTTGTGGCTGTATAATGTCAAACATAGGGTAGCTACATGATATTTTAACCTTACCTCCAAGCTACAAGGAAATTGAGTAGATAGTTGGTTTTCTAGTGTCTTTAACGTAACTAAACATGTTTAGGTCAGACTTAGGGAGAACAGTAGATAAGCTGCCCAACAAGGCTGGCAGATCTGAGGAAACATGCTCAAGTGCAAGGGATATCCCAATGTTTGCTTAGAAACATGTCATAAATGTAACATTTAGTGATGGTTTAAGGTACCCCCCGTGAATAAGAACTGGAACTTACACAGGAGGGAAAAGGATAGGAGTGACTGATTCAGAGAGTAGAGAGATGACTGCTTTAACACTTTTGACCAATTTTAATTAACTTCGTGATACACTACCATAGTTACTGATCTTATGATCATGTGTCACAGTTAACAATCATATTTCCCATAGATGGCCTGCATGGAGACACCCAGTCTCAGAACAATATCCTGTACATATTTTAGCCACAGTGTATGACAAAAGTGATGAAATGGGGAAAATGTGCCTGGACCTGCCTGGGCTGGACCTGGTGTCCTCTGAAGTCAAATGAAATAAGTTTTCCAAAGACTGACAAAAAAAAAAATCAAGAAGAAGCATAAGCACGATCTGAGCTGCTCACTATTAGAATTTGTTAAAACTTGTAACTGTTGGGGGGAATTGTAAGTGTCACAAGTTCGTTTCACGCCAATACAGAATAGTCCAATGTTTTGGAGAGAGAGACATAGGGCCCATTCCTATACACAGGATTTAAAACTCCCCTATTCAGTGATGGTGACCAACACACCTGGAAGGCAGGATGTCCCGGAGAGAGTTATGAGTCCTACCACAGTCGCCCACCACCAATGTATAGGTAGGATGTTGCAGTGAAAGGGCACTGTCCTTCGAGCAGGTGGGTATCTCACAACAGTAGAAATCTCAACAATGATGGTGTTGTCTAGTTGTGAACTCTAGAAAATTTTTGTCTGTTCTAGTGGAGGTTTGGTAGAGTAGAATTCAAAGAGAACACCTTCCCCTCATTAGATTGTTTTTAGAGCACTGGATCCTGCACTGGAACTCACACCACAGAGAGGCTGAAATATTTCCACTGAAAAAAGTAAATACTTTTTAAAAAATTTTCTTTGCAAATATATAGATAGGTGGGTATAGGCCTGTCACAAAACTTCCTCGCAGCTAATTACATAACTTGTCTTTTAATCCCATAATATCACGGATAGCTATACATTTGGCTGCTTTGTTCTGAGACCAGTTGAAGTCACTAACTGCTGCAGAGTTTAGAAATTTGCAGCAGACAAGACAACTAATACTGCAATTCAAAAATTAAGGCTTTCATTCAAACAAATCACTCACAGTTATCACCATTTTCTTTCTGTGGTTGATGGAATCAAAACACATCCCTTACTCAGCTACAGAAAACGCTCCCAAAACAACACTGACTGTCAAATAAGTGCAGTAGGACTGCATCCACAATTTCCAGGTTCCTCTGTAGCTGCTCTTCAGCAGCAACAAGCGAAGCCGCAGAGGAGCTCGGCAGGACAGCAGGGCTGGCACTCGGCACTGGGCACTGAAGCACTCCCTGTTCCCAGCCATGCTCCAAAGCTGTCCCGAGACTTTTCCCATGTGCCATCTCAGTGGAGCAACATTCACAGGGACACAGGAACAGGATTCATGGGACAGAAATATCAGGTGCCTCCTCCCGCCATCGTCCTGAGCCAAAGCCTGCATTATTCTTCCGACAAACAATGGCAAATGGATGTTGGAAAGTCGCTAATGTAATGGAGGTGCAAGTGCCAATTCAAATAAACTCTGTTTCATCTGATATTCCCCCATTGTAGATTTGTGATACTGTACTTCACCTTAATTTTTATGAAATTTTATTTAAGTTTTGAGTGTTCCCCCTGACTTCCATAAGTTTGGGGTTTATGGTACACCAGTCAGTTCTCTCACATCCAGCATACAGTGCCCGTAAATTTCAGGTTAATTAACTCACATCTGGTTTTCCACAAGCAGAAATACTAAGTTCTGCAGCCAACTGCTATTACTAGCTAAAGTGCTTTGTGCTCTCACTTGTCTGGGGATGAAACTAGTGCATCTTTAAGAACAGAGATTTAAAAATCAAAGTCCGATGCCTTGTTAGAAGGCCAAGGGTTATTAATTTCAAAAACAGAAGGTAGAGTTTAATCAATAATGAACAGCAGCTGTTGGAAACAAACCTTTGTAGCCCTGGGACCATCTTTCCCTATGTTACAATTACACTTTGATTGACCTCAACAATAACTAACAAGCATGCCCAGCTGGATCATAAACCAAGTATATACTATGTCCAGATACGGTGTAAAATTTCACATCAACGAAACACTCACTGTCAGTCTAACTTTGTCCCATCATACGTCAATCAGACTTACAAATAAACTTATTAGAGCTGGGACATGCGTTTTCCTCAGGGAAAAAAGTTCTTTACTGGCAATGAATGAACAGTTTAGAAAAATCACGAGTACACAGGGGTGGCTCTAACTCTGAAGAAAAGTCTTTTGTCACGACAGACGTGTGGGGTTTGTTCACTGTGTGAATATGTAAGGGCTTCAAGAAGGAGAGGCAGTTTTCCAGGTTGCCTAAAACAGCTATATCCCCATAGCCGGGACGCCGAAAGCAGAAAAAGATTAAGTTTGGGCTGATTGAGCATCTGACGTATTTTCTCTACGAAGGAATGTGCTGCACTGGGACCTGGTGCTTTCGGGGTCTGGGGAGGGGGGGCGGGAGGCCTGTGGAGTTCACTGGGGGTTCAGTGCCTCTCTCCTGTGGATGACCACAGAGTGCAACACCTAAATTTGGGATCTGTCTAAAGAACCGGGAATAAAAATGCAGGGACCAACTGTTTATACGTGCAAAACCAGAAAAATCTGGCTTGTGCTGTTTGGTGGATGGATTACCCACAGTTTTACATCCTGTCTTATCAGATAGAAAATTTGGTCTATAGCCAAATGATATTAGGGATGAGCCACTGGTGAATAAAATACTCCAGGCTTAGGATTTATATACGCTCTCAGCTTTCTAACACCTTATCCTCCCTCTCCTAACAGTTCCAGGTGAAATAAACAGAGAAGCAACAGATCTTTCTCTCATCAAGTCATTGGACTTCTCCTAAGCTTCCCATTTAAAACAGCTACATGTTATTATTTGTATTATTATTTCTGTGCTGAACACAACAAATTCATTTGTCACCATCTCTTCCTGTTCATGGGCTACACTATTACAAACCCCAAAATATTTTTACAGGCACTTTCTTAAAGTGCCCGGCACAGCCATGCAAAATTACTTAGATGCCCAAATATCCCAGCTTTAGTTTCCCAGCTTTAGTTTCCTTGATGCGCCCTGCGAGACCACCTCATATAATCTGCAGTGAACAAGTCGCCGCAGCTTGCAAGTTGTGTGTTCTGCACTGCAGAACTGGAACTGCACGTCCTACCTCTCTCCATGAGAAATCAAGGACAAGCACATCCCATCCTTTTGCAGCTTCCTCTCTTTTGCACCTCATTTAATAAGCTGAGAATAAAACAGATTGCATGACAAACATCAATATGGGGTTTGCCTCCCCTTATACTATTGCTTGTCTTCGCTTTCTTTTTGCTCCCACTGATTTCAATGGCATCAGAAATTTAATTAATTAAAATGCAGTTGGCAATGCCTCTGTTCCAGCCACATGATCGCAGGTATAAACTGCAGCTATGGTATCATTTCAAACCCAATACACTGCTCTTTCTAGCGTAAAGAGAAAGGGGAAAAAACAAACCCACCACTCACCAGGCAGGTAAAATTACACACCACCACCAGCATAAAGCAAAGCCCCAGCACCTCACACCATCCCCTACCAGGTCATCAGGCAGACGAGCCGAGCTTACAGCACACACTGACTTTTGACAGACCCCAACCCAGGTGGATGGATTTGGGAAGCGAATTCCAAAGCTGAGGTCAAGTGTCTCTGGCTGATCCCAGTTACAAGCGCTGCGCTGCAGGAAGGGAAGGAGCCTCTTGGGTAACCATTTGAGGCTTTATAGGTTCAAACTAACACCTTGAATTCTGCCTAGGAACTTATTAACAACCAGCAGAGCCGACCTAAAGTGTTCTTGGCATGAAGCTCCACATTGTGCACCAGCTCCAGTTTCCAAGGGTCTCAGCACACAGCCCCGTACGGAGCGCGTGGCGATAACATAATACAGCGTCAACGTGTCAAAGGCATGGATAACTGTGACAAGGTTTCTTCGCCGGACAGAAAAGACCCATTTTTCTTACTAGCAGAGTGGGGAAAAGACACGGATATTTTGTCAGGGATTCTCAAAGTGTTTCTATGCCCAGGACACCAGTAACCTTGGAGCTCTTATAAAAGTTCGGTTATGGACCTGTTCTGTGCTTTGAGAATTCCCTGACCTCACCCTGATGAAATCAGTAAAGTTACCTAGGTGTGAAAGCTGCATGGGGGGTCACATCAGCCCCCATACTCCTCAGTTGTGAAGATTAGCTAGGATATACTGGAGAAAACGTCTGTCTGTTCTCCACAGAGCTTATTTCTGCCATGCCCCGTTGAAGGTTTATGGAGGTCAGTTAATTTCTCCCCATTCTCAATTCAGGACTGAGCTGTACCGAGCAGTATTTTTTGGAAAACCTATTTAAAATTGTCTATAGTTGAGCTGATTTTCTCCACATTTCTTCTTTTGATACTTACTTTCTGACTGTAATTACATAAACAATTCAAATTACTTTAGGACTAAAGAAGAATCTAAAGTAATACTTCACCTTGCTCTAACTGACTTGCTGGACCAAAAGCAGAAATAAACAAATACTGTAGAGTAGATTCCTACTTACATAAAAGCAATTTGAGTCTCAGATAGTCCAAGTACAAATGTCCAGCCCAAAGCTGGGGACAGAAACTCTGGCACACACAGACTACATTACCTATTTATGAGCAATAATATGCAGTAGGGATGCAAATTATTCTAGACCGAGCTAGTGAACAAACTACAGCTACTAGATATGCAAAGCAACATAGTATTTTAGTTTATTGTCCAGTCTGGAAAATTGTAAGAACTATGATTGAACTGATCTATATTATTTTATCACATCATATTATTAGTAATTAATATCATCTATTTACCAAGAATGCATCAGGGTGTCTGCAGTTAAGTATCTTCTTCGTAAGTGATGAGTCAACAACATAAGGCTCCTGGCCAAAGTAACAAAGCTGGCTAAAAAAAATTAGACATCAAAAGACCACTTCAGTTAAAAAGCTTTCTAAGAGAAAGGGGTCACAGAAGCTATTTAGGGAGACAGACTGACAGAAAGAGTGAGTGAAAGATTACAGAGTGGGAAAGCTTCCTCCTCCATGATATTACGAGCAGAAAGCATTAAGGAAAATTCAAACAGTCTGGTACCTTAAAAAAAATAAAATTAAAAAAAAAAAAAACACAAAAAAAACCTTTCTGAGGCAAAAGAATTTTAAAGTAAACATATCTCCAAAAATGTATCTTATCTTTAAAATCCACTTACTCTATACTACTTAGCTAGAAGAGAACTTCAGGTCACTCTCCTCCTCTTGGAAGAAAAAAAAATAATGAAAGACCAGAGTTAGGAATTGTTCCCCCAGAAATGGTTGCACTTAGAGCCAGATACACAACAAGGAGATGATCCAAAAGTCAGAAACTTGTGTGATTAGGGGGTTCTCCTACATCTTTTCCCTTACCTGGGAAGGTATACAAGTTGGAGCCCGTCCTCCAGCCCTCATTTTCTCTGAATTTTCAATTCAAAGAGAAATTCTAGACTACAGAGAATTGTGAAAAAAGTGTGTGCAATGCAAATCCCGAAGGATAGCAGCTATTGCTATGCAATGGCGCAAGGGAAAACCCACGCGTTCATTCAGAAATGGCGATTTCAAAAAGTATCCATCACATTGATAAATTCCAAGAGTCTCGACTCAGAGCCTTTAGTGGAATGAGAACAGAAACAAACAGAGACACTCCCAAAACCAGCACAATACCAAGATATTTTGGCAACGGTATCATGCTTCATATGGTATAAACATTGCTCCAAGCACACAACCTGCAGAAAGAAGTTCCTTAGAAAGGTGAAGGCTCTGGTTTTACTATAGTGAGCTCCAACTACTATGAAGATAATGGCTAAACCATTGAAGAACGTAACAGAGCCCACCAGCACAGCACCCCCTCTCAAAATCTCTGCACAGAGGTGACCATTCCTTTAGGGCTTTGCTCTAAGAGAGACAAGTAATTTTAGATATTATCTGACAGCCCTGAGGAATATAAAAAGGCAAAGTCTTTCTCATGGTGCTGTTCATCATCTGAGCAGAACAGCCAAAGATCTTAGGAAAGAAGATGTGCCTACATACATCACAACCAGACCTTACAAAATACCCACGGAATTTATATGAAATAAATCCACAAATCTGAACATCCCTACCTTAAGATTTATCCCACTCCTATCATGACAGGCAAGTACTTGTTCCTAAGCCTACTATTATTTTTGGTTTTGTTAAATAAGTAGGATCCCCTGCCTTGATCAACAAATGTTGACACAATCCAAACATAAAACTTCTATCCTATACATCGTAACGTGTCTTGCATGCTGCACTAACTCTACCAGCACATACTCTACCTCCATTGTAGGAAGAAAACATACAACTATTTGGATTGGATTTGGCAGGACTGAAAATAAACTGTAAAAATATTATGGAGATTAACCAGTCACATAGCACTGGAATCCAGAAACACTGATGCAGACAAACAGAAAAGTTTCCATTTGGCAAAGAAGAATTCCCTGTATCAAACCCTGTTGAGATGCACCTTATAAATAGAGCCACAGTAAAAATGCACATGATGTTCATTTTGCAATTACAGCTCCACTTCAGGAGGACCCCGATTTTAATTGTGACTGACAGAAGCCCAAAACAGTGAAATGCAAGAAATACTTGCCATAAAATTGAAATCTTTCCTCCACTGACAGCAGCAAACATTTTTACATTAGATCACCATTTCAGACTTAGCTGACTGTTCAGGCACCAAACCAAAATAGGTTCTTCTTTTGCTGAGACATTAAACAACCTATCTTGAAAGCATCAAAAAACAACATACAGAATTGGGGGAGGGTTTTTTCAGCACCCACAGACTTATCTAAAATAAGGTCCATTTACTCCAGTCACTAGAGGAAAATAAATGAATGCAGGAAATGCTACATCATACTACAGAAATATCTTGAAAGTGTTCTTTAAAGAAAAAAAAAAATAATAATCCCAAACTCCTACCAAATACCTCCACGTTAAAAGAAAACAGAGGTCAGATGCGAACCGAAAGAACAGCAAGTCAGTATATCCTCCTCCGAGCTTCCAGAAGAAGAAAAACAGAAGGGGGTGTTAAATCTTTGAATAAATCTCCAGTAAAGACAGCCAGAAATGATGCTGCCTTTAGCCACATGAAAGAGAATAGAAGGATTTCTCTTTTTAAATTAGTCTTTATTGTCTGCTTCGTAAATCGTGATCGCATGTGGTATTTATTACAGTGAAATCTTATTCTTGCTATAGCCCACTTGCTTGCTTTTGGTGCTTTCTCTTTATTTTAAAAAGTGTCCAGAATTCCTTCAGTTCTGTGACTGAACTTTTATGGCTGTGCACATGGCAGAGGGTCACAGTGACAAAGGAGCCCGTGTAAAATATACACATTTTAAAGCTCAGATTCAATGCAGTAGGAAAGAGTCTAGATTGTGTTATCCCATCTCTCCATTTCATCCTCACACAGATATCTTTTTATAGGTAGGATGGGAATCGAAGTCTAACAACATTTTTCCGTGCCTGTGTAACTTCAGGGCTTGCACTCCTTACCCTAAAGCCCACCAGAACCACTCCATTAGGCACAATCATTGAAGCCCTTCTACAACTGACCAAACCCTTTACAAACTCGCCCAACAGGCAAAGCCAATTCACGGGTTGACACAATTTCACCTCCCCACTGAGGCCATGAATCGCCACATATATAAAACCAAAGAGAGACACTGATATGACCGCGGATAAACACATTCCTCACATTTTTTTTTTTCCAGTTGGAAATTGACCCACGTTTGGTTTGAATTAAAGATTCATCGCACTGAAACAAATAACTAAATGCAAAGATATGAGTCCCTTTGAAGAGCGTGCAAATCAAATTTGGGTGATAATTAGCAGCAGGCAATTGAAACCTACTGTTTATTTGCACAGAACCTGATGTTACTGAAATGGGGCTTGAATTCAGGCGCACCGAGAACCGAGTTTTCAGGAATTAATTTAACAGTTTAATATCTGAGGTAGAAACAAACATGCTTTGAACAAAAAGAGACAGATGTACATGTGCTCAGACCCTTCATTCCAGCTACTGTCCCCTATTTTACAGTTACTGCGCTTTCAAGACTTTATATGCTGTAATTTTTTCATCCCAGAATACTCCTCTCTCGGGAAAGCGATGCACAGAGATGCCATAATTGGAAAGAAGAATAAGCTGCTCATAGTGGAGTTATAATGAAGTATTACCTCCTATAACGTTTGCCCAACTTAGTCCCTGTTTGTTTAACTTAGTTTGCCAGGGAGCATAAATACGTGTGTCATCAGCTGCATGTTTGGCAAATCAAGCAGTTTTTTCTCGAGATGCGTTTGGCCTCAGCGTAAGAGGAAGCACAATTTTGCAGCACAAGTGAAGACGAGAAAAATGGCTCTCCAGCACAGAGCAGGCTGGAGTAGCAACTCCCTTACGATAGATTTGGCCAGAGCACTGAAGTGAAATTTTGGTGTATTTTTCACTTCACCACATTTTACAGATTTATTTTTTTTTTCCTGTCAGCCTGAGCTACCAGCAAATAAAAGAAGGCCTGGTAAAGATTTTTAAAAGATTAGAAATGATAGCATCTTTGTGATAAACAGACCTAGCAATCAGGATAATGCATTACACAGGAAAAAAATGCTGTTGCAAGCTTTAAGAAACAGTACTAGGAGACTGGTCCCAGTTTGGGCTACTAAAGCCATCGCTCCAAAAGAAGGAGACAGCTTTCATTTCACGCTCACTTTTATCTGCTGGAGTTCTGAACTACGCCAGTAAAATTTGATTCCTATAGCTTGTTACGGCATCATTTTATATCAATTGTCCATGACGACAGGGATGGAAGCACGGTTATTAGTGCGGCAGAGAAGGTAACCCCTCTCCCATGCAGGTCACCATCAGGGGAGCAGCATCCCAGGCCGTGCATGCCACAGGCTGCTGGGTGGTTTTAAGAAGCACCAAGGGCACCTACCGAGAGGCACCGCTGGCATTCCCAGCTCTGGGCATGGACCAGAAAGGAGCCATCCCCCGCCGAGGAGAGCAAGGACCAGACCACCAGGCTGGTCCTCACTCCAGCCCCACCACGTACGCAAGTCATCACAGCATTCTCCACAGTTCGCCATCGATTTTTCCTCTGAACTTGCTGTTGCTGGAGAATTTCAGGCAGTCCCTCCCCTTCTCACCCAGCCAGAAAACAGAGGGAAGCTTTAAGGCAACTGCTGTCCCACCTTGCTAAAGGTGACCTACCTCCCATGTAGGTATTGCCCAACTTGAGTCTTGTATCAATAATAAAATAGCAAAGCCAACGTACTCTTTCAGGTCTCTGGAGATAAGTTTTGCCTCTTCTGGGACAGATAACTCACATAATTTAGCAGAGCTCGGGAGATCAGGTTTCTCTGGCCAAGGTTATGTTCTTCAGGATAAATGCATGTTTCTTCAAGTACTCTGGAGGGTGTTCCCATATATTTACCCCTCCACCCAGAGAAAGCATATTACTGTTAAATTTCCGTATTACTGAAGCAGAGCAATTTCTGTTAAAGCTAAGATTCTATTAATCATAACTATGGTCACCTGAATTTTAAGCCTCTAGAGAGGAATTTGGGCTTGGTCATCTGACTGATTTACCACACTAACAGATTGCCACTAATCAACTGAATCTTCCGTAATGAAACATATTCTTTTAGCTGTCACAGAAGCCAGCAAAGTTTGAATCCTGTAAACCTCTTCCAGCAGAGTTTATGTTAACACTATTTAGTTTGTCACAAGCTAACATACATAAAGGAACAGAGACGAAAGCTCACCTGAAGTACAGATCACATATCCAAGCTGTTAGAAACGTCAAAGTCCTGGCTATGAGCTAGATGAGTTACTATCATAGGTATATCAATCAGAAGCAATAAGAAATTATGGCCCTAACTGGCGAAGCCATGCTGGAAGAAGCCCTCATATTTTGGCAAAAATATTGTTGCTTACTTCCTTTAAGGAACAGGTACACATAATACCAGTAAAGTGGAGGGGAAGCAAGCGTCAACTAAACCAATCAACCATCTGCCCTTGCCCCCAGAAAATAAAAGCTTTGGGATATTGTAGAATACACTCCTTCGTACGTTTAAGAACAGGTTCATGGACATTTTCCCTGATGGCAACACCCTTTATCAAGTCTGCACCTTCCTCACCTCCCCACTTCTTTCTAACCACACACTACAGCTCACAGATGCCTCATTTATGGCAACACAATGCTTGCGGGAACACAGAAACAAGCAGCTCACAGAAAACCTCCGGGCTAAAGGGAAGCAAAACAACCTCATATGATCATGTATGAAGGATGAAATGGCTCCTCAAGACCCCTTTCCAGCCTTCTCTCCATGCAATTTACTATTTCAGTCTCCAGTTCTACTTCTGTGTTCACTGTAAATCACCTTAACAACATCCCATTCCAGTGGCTTTTTATCTTGATACAATCCAGTTAACCCTGTACAACTCAGAAACAACTTCAGCACCACTGCAAACACACTAACACCTTGAAAAATAACTCCCATGATCTGCCATAATATGACCACCTGAAACAAAAGCAATGTTGTATCATGCACACACGAGTGGTAACAGAGATTTTTTTTCAACAGAAATTAACTTAATTGAATTTTAAAACTAACCAATATTTTCTATTTTGGGCTGACCTGTTTCATTACAGGCAAAAAGATCAAAAATCAATCGGATGGATAGCATTTAAGACAAGGAAAGGAAATTGCAAATTACACGGGGTTTGATTTTTAGGAACTGCAAAGACTGAAAGCACAGGAGACTGAGACACACAAGCTTGGGGCTAATTGTGCAAGGTAAATCCTTCCAAATCCCACCACAGTCAACAGAAAACCTTGAAACACTGTTCACAAAATCAGAGCCCTAAGCAGAGACCTAGTATAAACTACAATATTTTGACTTAATTTAATTAACCAGCTGTTGTATTTCCTACTTGTATTTTATCCATAAAGGACACCAATTTTATAGTGAAATTGACCTCTCGGAGTGAATACACTGCAGCACACTGAACCTCAGAGAACCAGGTTGATCTGCCAGCCCAGCCACTACCCAGCTGTACGACCACAGGACAGGCATTGCACAGCTGTGGGACTAAGCTTCTCCGATGGAAAAGCAGACGTGATCACGTCAGCATCCTTCACGAAGCCCTTAAAGACCTCCCGATGAATCACAGCACTGAAATCCCCGTTATCGTTTTTAAAAGGAGCAAACCAGCCAGAAACCTTCAGAGCCTGTTCTTGCAGCCTCCCCGTGTGCAGTCCAACAGGCCGGGCGGCGTGGGGGGAGAGGAGGGGAGCAGGAGCCCTGCACTACTGCACAGCTGTACAGCTGCACTACTGCACAGCTGTACTACTGCACTGCCGCTTCCCCAACGCCGCAGCCTGCTCGCCAGCACACGCCGAAGCATAAGCTGCTTCCTCCACCTCGTGGGGAATCATGAAACTGATGCGCAAACTGCACTCACCAAGAATTGATAGAACACAGAAATTTTAAGTACAGAGAAATATCCCTTCCCCCACCCAGAAAGCTCCAGAATTTTTGGAAATAGTTTTCTGTTCCACATATTTCATTGTAAGAGGTTAAAAATCTTGGTTTTGTTTTATTGGCATAGAACATCATTAAATTTACAAGAGATTCACAGAATCATAGAATCGTTAAGGTTGGAAGCGACCTTTAAGATCGAGTCCAACCATTAACCTGCTTCTTTTCAGAGAAGCAACTTAGATACCACTGCTGAGAAGCGGTCAGATCTTGAAAGCTGTAACTTTTGCAAATTATTTTCTCACTAAAAAGTGCAGAGAGTATCCTCGGTCAGGGTGGGTTTTTTCATCTCACTGCACTGTAGGTTTCAAAACCTTGTACCACTAAATTCCACTAGTGTTACAGGAGGCAGTAATTACTATTATGCCAGTATTCTAGAACAGTTACATTCTTAATATAAATTTTTTTGACCTCACTTGATGCTTACCTTTGTTTCATTAGCTGTCCTGTTCTCCTATATTTCAAGTTTACATGGACTTATCCAGTTCACCATCTCTGCGTCAGCCACTATTTTGTCGAGTTCCCTTTTACTTGATTCCTTACATTTTTTAAAATTCCTGTCTCTCAACTCCCTCTCTTTTTGTCACAGTTTTCTTGGGCACAACAGAAATTAACACTTTATTCAAATTAATTTTAATAGAATTACAGTATTACCAGCTTTTCCTGGCTTATTCCTGCTTCCACAGCCTCAGACTTTGTTTGCTCTTTGGCTACTCACTTATCTTAAACAGATATTTTCATTAAAGTGTCCATATTGACACCCACCCCAACACAAAGTATGGTTCCCACACAGCTGAACTAACCAAATCCATTAACTAGGTGTTAATTGCACAGCAACCAGTAGTGAAATTAGGTTTTAAAATCAACACTCCATTAAAACAGCTGGGAGAAATTCACACTTTGCAGTACTATTGTGTCTGTCTGCTTACGTGCTATTTCCTTCTGAAAAGCAGGAAAAATGCAGGGGAAAAAAAACGGGTCTGCAGAGCAAATTTTAGCTCTTACCCAGATTCTAGTGTTTACCTGCCCCTAACTGCTTCTTCCTTCTCTTGGGAAAACAAAAATTAATAAAAAACACTCCCAAATACTCGTTATTCAGAGGTACAAGTGATTTAAGCCTAAACCCACCCACCTGGCTGAGGGGAAAGGAGGCCAGAGCCCTGCATCAGGCTCAGCCCAGCCGGATATCCCAACAACTAAGGCAGCTCTACCGTCTCCGCCGACCCGGCACCACGTGCCCCTGGTTTGCGAGGACCCTGAGCCTGGAAGGTCTACACATTCCTGCGTGCACAAGAGGAAACAGCAGCGTGCAGTCTTGAATACAATTTTTTGCAAGAATCCATACCAAAACTACATGCAGCTGTAAATAGCTGTTACCAATTACTAGGGCCAGCTAACGATTTCAGTACCACCTTCCCAGGCAGCAGTTCACAGATCGGATTTACCCTTTTCCCTGCTGGGGCTGTTAAGTGTCTAGCCAGCTGGATGGCAGATTGCTCTTTGCATGGATCCATTACAGCATAAAGGCACAAAATAATTTTTTTTTTTAATCACAAAGACTGATTTCAAGACACAGAAAAAGCAGAAGCTCAAATGTCCGGACAAGGACATTCTAAGTTTGCCATCTGTGCTCAGAGAGCAGTTGCCAGCGCCGCTTTCACCATGAGCTGAAGGAAGAGATCAAGACTGTTCTCAAGGGGGAATCTGGCAGCTACTGCCGTAGCAGATGACAGACCAGATAACTTGACAGAGAGTGTGGATGAGGATGGATATCGAACATTTTTAATGGTGAAAACAGGCAAGGCATGTTAAAATGAAGAGCATTCACTCCATCTAGCGAACACTTCATGACTGCCTGGAGTTACGAGCTACAGCATTTAGCAGACTCCCCAAGAGAAGATCAGTAGCTGAGGTGTTTAGGAGGCACTCAAGAGCCAGCTCTGCTAACGATGACACCTACTTTACTGCCAGTTGCTATTTTGGCTTCACAAAGACTGGTACTGGCAGTACCCAGGGATCCGGGAGATGGGCGCTCTCTTCCCAGTGGAGTCAATCGGAGGCGAAAGTTTGACTCTTAATCAAGAGGCTGAGGAACTGGGAATCGATGCTAAGCGTTTTGCTAGGGGACAGACTCCTACCTAGGAAACAGAGATGCTGTTCAGACGGGGCTTCAGCCTCTTTAGGCTTCGTGTAACTCTTAGACAGCAGGCAGACAAGCCTTTAGAGAGACCTGACCACAGTACAGGTGCTGTCCTGCGCACTGAGACAGCCATCCTTGGAAGAGGGGCAGGCAGTCATATAATTAAAAAGCCCACTGACAGCCAAGGATAACTGCAGGTCCAAGAGGTCAGAATACGGCTGTGTAAGCGTGTGAATGCACTGTATGACATGTGCACATGGCAGTGCTAACATGCTCACAACACTTAAAGAAAAATTTATAATATGCTCCTTAAGCAGGATAAATAGTCATACAGGCAGCTGTAATACTGTTATTTTTTTCTAAAATACCTTTGACTGGTAACAATCTTTTAACATGTTTCTAACAATATATTCTCTTTCTAGGTTATAAAGAACTGAAAGCAATGTATTTTTCAATACACCCATCACCTCTGTGGCCCCAAAAAGTTCAATTCAAAACCACAGTCACTGAAACCAAAGTTACCTTTAGTACCCCACACTTAAAAATCCATTCTTCACAATTTTTACAGAGTATTATTGGCACAGAATCACAGAACGGTTGAGGCTGGAAGCGACCATTGGAGGTCACCTTGTCCAACACCCCTGCTCAAGCAGGCTCAGCTGGAGCCGGCTGCCCAGGACAATGTCCAGATGACACACCACTGCGAGATTTCTAAGGTAGCGCTCGACATGTACTTAGTCAACTACTGCATCAGAAGTTCGTTAAATTGCCTTGTTTTCTCATTATAGGCCTATATTTTGCAATTGATACTTTTGGTGGAGGAAAGGCATGCAACCATTATTTCCATGCTCTCAGAGACTTCAGGCTGCGTCACTACAGACAGAGGAACAAACACCCTGCCTACAAAGATTAAAAAGAAAATTACCAGAGTAGAAAAAATGTGCACACAAAGGACCAACTGCCCTGATGTTGCATAAGTGAAAATAATATCTGGGGAAAACATGTATACAGAATGAGATGTTACTTTTGTAGAACTTTAAAACTTCCCCGTTACTCAAAGCCCACCAGAACCACTCCATTAGGCACAATCATTGAAGCCCTTCTACAACTGACCAAACCCTTTACAAACTCGCCCAACAGGCAAAGCCAATTCACGGGTTGACACAATTTCACCTCCCCACTGAGGCCATGAATCACCACATATATAAAACCAAAGAGAGACACTGATATGACCGCGGATAAACACATTCCTCACATATTTTTTTTTCCAGTTGGAAATTGACCCACGTTTGGTTTGAATTAAAGATTCATCGCACTGAAACAAATAACTAAATGCAAAGATATGAGTCCCTTTGAAGAGCGTGCAAATCAAATTTGGGTGATAATTAGCAGCAGGCAATTGAAACCTACTGTTTATTTGCACAGAACCTGATGTTACTTAACTACCTCTGGAATGGACATACACACACAGAGTCGAGTATTTTGCTTTCCGCCTTCTCTTTTTTTAAACCTTTTATAGAGACTACTTCAACTCATCAGTGCCAAAGCTCCTGCAGCCTTCTTAAGCAAAGGAAAGGAAGAAAGAACCAAGCAAAAACTCTTTTGGCTGTTCTAAAAAACAACAGACCTTTTAACAATTTTTGTCTGCTTCTTCTCCTCTACCCCTCCATATACACAACCAAACTGGATTTCAAGTCAAATATTGCCTTTGGATTGCAGTACAGACAAAACATAACTATATTCGCCTATAACATTTTGAGGCTCTTTTAACCTGTTCTCACCATTGTGGCATGGTTAACTCCAACCTTCAGTCTCGCATTCTTTCCATGCCTGGACCTCAGTATCAGAGCTGTAGCCATAAAACTGCTATTAGCACCTTCAGGTCTGAATGAGCACGGCAGATGGAAAAAAAAAAAAAAAAAAAACCACCCCAAATTTCCAGTTTTCCCTGTCACCAATAATCTTGCCCTGGTATCTAGATTAGTATTTATGTCTACTAAGCTAGCCAGGTAAGAAAGAACATACCTTCACCCCAGCTTGGGGCAGATGCTAAACACATCTTCATGCAAGTAGCAAAGGGGGTCTCTTAGTTAAAGTGTTTACAAATTAAAGACATAAAACTAAATTCCCCCCAAAAGTTGTTATATCTCACTTAAGGAAAATGGAAGTACAGATAAACAGTTACGATCATTTGTAGGATCCTGCTTGATCACAACTGCTTTGAAATAAACCAGAGAGTCACTGCTGCAGAAACGGGTCAAAGTGACTTAAGGCTCGAAGTATCCGAGAATGCATATTTACTTAGGGGCTTCAAATTTGACAAAGGATAGAACAACAGAAGATCAGAGCTGGGTGCCACCTCTCTTTTGGCTTTGACAAATCAAATGTGGTGTAATTCCACTTTAAAAAAAGCAGGTCTTCAGCTCCTCAGGAAGCAAGTTTTAACTCTCAGACTGGTTGTCAGAGAATTAAAATTGCCCTCCTTAATAGGCAAGAGTAACATAATTTATTCTCATAAATGGAATACTAATTATTTCAGGTGTCATAAGGTTGTATACATTTTCACTAAACACTCGAAATCTACTCTTTTCTACAAACGGGGAAAATTTAGCCTCAGAAAAAAAACACACAGTAGCAAATAGATTCCACACCTTCCTTACCTCTTGGTAAGGAATATGTTGCCAATGATGCTCATTCAGTATCATGAAAACACTTCCCCAATTCCTCAATATATTGCAGTTTACTGACAATTTTTAATAATGTTCTTGCTCAATTCAAAACCAGACCTTGCATATTAGCTATGTTCTTTCCCGAGCAGCTTTCAAGCTGTGTGTTGAGCCCCTCCTTGCAACTGTAAGACATACAAATCTACACCCAAGTAGAATATTCACTATGTTGTTAAATCCATCCTTCACCCAGCATCATCCAGGTATTTTCAGAGGTGCAAGGGGAAAATAAAGACAGGATGTTTAATCATTTTAAAAAAATGTTAAATTATGTGATCCAATACAGAAACAGATACAACTTCCTGCGTGTACAATACATCCTGTGTTTTTAAAATCAAGCTTAGACATTCAAATCTCAAAGGTCCCCACAAAATCCATCCTGCATGCAACCCTACCTACCCTCCTGCTCGCCTCTTCCAAACCCTGGAGCCTCATCTCCTTCAGCTTCATCTGAGTTTCCTTTTCTGTACACAAAGGTTTCCGAGTCCCTGTTCCTGAGTGCTCGGTATCCAGCCCTTCAGAGGCACAGCAGCCTGGTCTGTTACCGGCCTCTGTTAACAGGGGCCTTCCAAATCCCTTATTCCCTGATTAATTTTACCTCGAAAGCAAGGTGAAATTGAATTGTTCAACCTCAGTAATATTAACCACATGCATTTTTACTCTGCTTGCCATTTATCAGCCTCAGGTACACGTACCAAGATCAGGCTGTGAAATGAACTACCGCAGGTTCCCAAGAGCATCGCTCTCTGCTGCTGCTGCTGCTCACTGGAAGGGTAGGCACCACACACACATCAACCACAGTATGGCTGGGAAAAAGAGCCTAAAACATCTGTCAGATAATCAAAATATAGTTTCAGTGTATTATTGCACTTTGGAATGAGACTTTGGAATAAGTTCTGAGATTAAATCAGCTTTAAACAGAATTTTAAAACTTAGTCAAATTCAACAGTAGTGCAGGAATGTTCTTGCTTACATCACCTGAAGTACTCTAGAGGGAACAAACCAGACATTTATATAGGTATTTTGCCAGTGCTGGCCCAGTGGCTGAATCCTGCAGTCTAAAAAAAGCATCTAAATACCCGTATTTATAATATTAGCCCCTTGATTCCAACAATAATAACTGAAGCCGAATTCTCTTTAACAGAGTTTTTTTCTGTACGCAAACAAGTACATACTGCATGCAGCGCTCTCAAAGCCTATTAACTGCCTGACTCCTCAGCAAATGGAATTTACTCACAAAAATAGTAACAAAATTTGTGATTACACCTTCAGAAGTTATAGGAAAAGTTTAAAAAACAAACACCTTTTTCCAGTGTCTTTTAAGTGCCATCTGATAATTTCAAAAAGCTGTCAGTTTTGAGTATCTCTGAAGTAATCCCCATAGCTTGAAGCTGACGAGAAGCCAATTGCTGAGACACAGCTCAGGAATGACACGCACTGTAGTAATTTCAACCTTGTACTTCTCCAACTAAACTTCACAATTTGCAATTTCTGAATTCAATTTCAGCTGCTCAACTTTAGTTTTGTTCACAATAACCCAGACAGGATTTCAGCCTCATGCAAACATCAGCTCTTTTAGCTCAATTTATAATTCCAGCCACTGTATCCCTTTACCAGACATCAACTACTTGCAATAATTTCTCACCATGACTTGCGCATGGTTTCACATCTCAGTATGAACATTTGGAGTCGAAAGTTCAGAAGAAGAGAGTAAAGCTTTGTATTATCAGAACTGCGCAGCAACTATTAAAAGCATGTAACATTTAGAGGAAAAAATTAGCAGCCTGCTTATATGAAAACATTTTATTCAATCACCACCCCAAACAACACCATTAATTACATCATGCTACCTACCTAAGTGCTGAGATGGTCATCGCTGTACAGTCTGAAAGTCTTTGCATCACCTTCCACCCAAGGATATTATATCAATTAAATTTCATGGGTTTTTAATCTTTAAAGAGAAGTATTACCACTATAATACTTAACTGAAAATCACCTTTCCACTGATTCAACAGATCGGGCCCTACATGCCAGATGTCTAGGAAGGAATGTCCGAGTTAGGTCTACATTATTTCCACCTCAGTGGTGTGCAGAGACAGCAGAGCTTGATCAGGAAAAGCTTGTTTTGATAAATTAATTAGAATGAAACATCACTATCTTCACGAGTTGTAATAAACATGTTACAGTAAGGAACTTTTATAGCCAAGAGCAGGATAATTTTGAAAATTTGGCATCTGGTATGACTACACTATGTAATGAAAAGCTATGTAGACATAAAAGCTAACTGAAACATAAAGTGTTGTCCAGGCATCCTAGCATGGACTAAGTTAACCTTAATTCCCCTCAAAGGGAATCCTAAAATTGCTGTTGTTTCATTAATATAGTTGCAATACTTCACGTCAAACGAGAACACCTTATTGGACTCTACTAGTAAACAGCTGGACTCAACGAGCTTAACGGTCTTTTCCAACCTAAACAATTCTACGATATCCTTTTCAAGAAAAAAAAAATATCAAATTGGAAGAAATTCCTCCAAAAAATCCTACAGCGCAAAAGCAGCAAAGACAACTGAGTGCTACATTCCAGAAGGCTAACAACCTGCAGACACATGGGTACCCACCTAAACAAAAGCTAGTGTATGAGGCCAAGCGAAGAGTATACTACAGAGAGCTTTAAATTCTGATTTAGCTTCTTCCTCCATTTGTAAAACATTTTTCTCCATAAAACTGTGATATCAAGTCTAAAAAAAATAAAGTAGGGTTTTACATGCAGCACACAACAGGGCAACTTCAAAGGTTTTTGCTTTTACACCAAAAATATTGGTTCAGCTGGATGCTTTGTATCCTTTTATCTTTTTCTTCCCTATTACAACTATTATCATAGGTATTACAGATTTTTTTTTCAATTTCCAGTACAATGACTAGTTGCAAGACTAGTAGCACAGAAAAACAAATGCCGATCCATACATTATAAACAAATAATTCAGTATACCCACCACTACTGCAATCTGAAATCTGTGTACAGTGTATTTTATCTGTGCACCAGAGCTGCTGCTGTTCAAATCTTCACTGAACTTATTTTCTGCAATGACTTTCTTTAACCCCACTAACAGGTGATCCCCAAGTCATGAAAGCATTTTCTTGCACCTCTTGAAGCTGTCAGACAAACACACCATTGTGAAAACTCCATGAAAAAGTGTGGACAGTACTAAAGGAAAAATTCAAAGGCTTATAAAGAAAACACTTCATGAGGGAGAGAGGAATTTCTCTAAGGTTTAGAATTACTTACATACCTTTCCTTTGTGCCAAGCTTATTCTGGCCAATTTTTTTTCTTCGTACGGATCCTCAAAGTGAATGGTGTTCTGACTTTCTTAAATAAATGCATTAACACACAAACCCAAATCTTCAGAAATTCTGTCCTGAATGTTGGAATAAACATTACAAACCCCACCATAAAGAAATACTATTGAAAAGTAATTAAAACAATACGCTGTGTTCTTGTAACAAAAAGATATTCTGAAGTGAAGAAGCTGCATGGTAAACTGTACATCAAATGTTTCCCAGCCCAGAAAGTTGTCCTGGTAATTCCACAGTGATATGATAAAGAGAAAAAATATTCCAAGATGCTTAGCCATCCTAACCCAAACGGAGATTAAAATAGTATGTAACTGATGTTATTTATGTTGTTACTGCCTAAATCCACGTGAGAAGCATTCAAAATGCACATTTATTTTGTCTCATTGACAAAATAATGAATACTAACCATAAAGATTTCTACCCTTCAACACTGCAGGCCCTACTCCAAATTGAGAGGCAGTGCACTTCACCCATCCTTCGTTTTCACAGCCTCCAAAAATAAAGTGTTCAAGTTCCAAGCCTAAGAGCTTTACTAGATCACAATCTCAGCATACTTTCTGGAAAATTCAATCACAGTAAAAAAAGGTTCATCACCCCTCTACAAGTAGGAAGGGGCACTACATTACCAGCAACTGTTACTATCTTCTCACAGCCAAAGGGAAGGAACGGGAAATACTGCAAACACAGGTATCTATAACCAAATACAATTGGCACAACCCAGAAACCTGCAGCATGGATGAGGTGGCCACCTGAGTAACAAAATCCCTCTCTTTTCTTCTATCTCCCTAACATATCAGGAAGATGATGTGTCTATCTTGTGAATACATGCTGGAGAAGGAGAGCATGTCTCAGCAACCTCACCACGGCAAGATTTCTAATGACAACAGAGCAGGACCGTTGGCAATCTTGTTATTTGGAGATCGACATTTCTACATGTAGCTGTAATGCCACAGGAACCAAATCCTAATAGTGTATGTTCAGAAAAATTCATAATGAGTATGAACAGCTGGCCTATTAAGTATTTTATATCAGGGCTGCATTATAAAAAGCACAGGAGTAAGAATATTTTGCAACCGTACTACTTAAAACTCAGAACAATCCTCTTTTAGAAATGTAAATATTCAACTTGGTTAAATCAAGACAATCACAGATAGACATTTTTTCCCAAATCTTTGGCTGTATTGCAATGGTTGTTTCAATTTGTAATCTCCAACTAAACATTTCCTATCCATGGATTAACAATATATTTACTGACTTGTGTCTTTTAACAGTATTTATCCAACATAACAAAATAAACTGCAATTTGTTATACTTTTTTTTTTACAAAACATTTTATAAATATTTTTACAAAATGTATACAAAGCAATTTCAAGTGAGACATACTTTACAAATGAAGGTATTTAAGCAAATAAAGTCCATACCACACTGACAATAAGTGACACATCCTCTTTAAGTGAAGTCAGTCTGTAAGGCCTCCCTAATCTAACAGATAAATTATACTAAAATCTTCAAAACAAACATAGTTTTCTTAATTGCCAGTTTAAAATTTGTTTTAATATTAGGCAGTATTAAATAACATTGAAATCACAATGCTGATCCAGCAAAATAATGAAAACATGTTTAAAGTCATGCACATTCACAATACTTTGCTGGACTTGAGCCCATATGATTAATAAATTCATACTTTTTTTTAAGCACAACAAAAATACAATTTTTTCCATTTACTGTTTCACCACGTACCAGAATTCCTTTAGAATTGAATTCAAAGGAGTGAACAACAGAACATTAACAATCTAAGAATAATCTTGCTAGGATTGTTCAATGGGTTCCTCTCACAAATAGTTCAGAGAAATGTGTCTGACCAAATCAACTATGATTACTTTTTGGAATTTGTCATTTTTTTATATGCCATTGTCCCCCATCCCCAAATGAGATCTAATAGAAGACACATAGCCTGATACATCAATCCTGTATTTGATGCAGAGAGGCTGGAAACCCCATACCCATTGTGAGGTGGTACAACAAGCAAGTGGATCAATTCATGTTCAACTTTACTTTTTTCTCCCTATAAAAGAAATATTTAACTAGTTAACATACAGCTGTGTAACTTACTGTTTTCCTTCTCAGATAGTTTAGAATGGTTAAATTTCCAAAATGATAAAATAAAATACGCATCAGGATACACAGCCATGAGCATATTATTAAATCTAAAAAGGCAATAGGTGAAGACTATATTGTCAGTTTTGCCAATAAGAAAACAACTAACCGCCTGAGAGTCTATCCTATGGACACCTAACTAAAATTTTAAAACTGGCAATACTTATTATTACCTTGAATATTTTATACAACACTTGGGAATGATGGGTTTTTACAAACATGTACTTTAAAATTGGCACATTTTTTTTTTAAATGGCAATCAGTAACATACAAAACCAGTATCTCCATTCACGTTGAAGGGGAAATGAATTTTAAGTATGTTCATCTTTCTCACATTGCTTTCTAGATTTGGTTTCCTTTAGTGGTCGGACAGTGAACTGTTGCTCAGCAGTGAGTTGCACTGTAATCTTCCACTGTCACGAGGATCTAATTTTGCTTTCTTTTGCACTATTCAGAGGGACTGAATTGCATGACAGCAAAACCTTCTGTTTTCTTTCCTGGCAATCTGACAGACAACCACAGCTTGTCACAATGAGCCTCCCTATTATGAAAATTGTCATCAGCAACTCTGGAAAATGGCTGGTAATTTTTCTAAGAAATTGTGGGGAAGGTTTAGGGGAGAACATGAGCATACTTTAGAAATCACAAAAGCTATATCCTCCTGAGCAGACATATGTACTACACGCACGTGACGAATGTCAGCGTACTTATGTGCACAAAAGCACTCATGACCAAAGTAAGGTAGGAAAAAGCAGCATGGGCAGCAAAAAAAAAAAGTCATAGATTAAAATAAATAAATAAAATAATAAGATTCTATCTTAACAACATGACAGCAAGCCAAATACAAACCATGCAATGGTTTCACTTGGCTCTACAATATGAATTAATAATTACACACTTTTCGATATGTTTAAACAATGGGATTACTGATTGACTTTGGTCTGTACATATCTTGATAATTATGACTGCTACGGTGGATGATTTAACATTCTCTGACAGCAAAAAATCAAAAATAAACACTGGCCTTTAAATTTCATCAGAGTAAGGCTAATGTCTTCTTAAAATATAAGCTACAAATATCATAACAGTTTTCAAATAAAAGTGCTTTTGACACTTGGTCTAAAAAAAACAAACAACAAATAGAAAAAAAAAAAACATTTATACCACTTCAGAAAGACTCAAGGCTGACTACATCCAATTATAAAATGCAAAATCTTTTCCTCAAGAGTTAACATATATATGTATTATATATATAAATTCATGGCTCTATCATGGCCTCATCCTGTACACTTTGCCATTTACTGGCTTCCATTCTACCTTCCTTAGTCAAGCATTTAGTATTTCATATCATGCCACTGTGACTAAGATCATATAGTATCATCCCACAGACTAAAGTTACCCACTACAAATATATCATCAAGTACTAGTTTCTGCTCGGAAAGCAATAGAAAAGCACTTTAAGTTTAAATTATGAAGCCTTGTAAACACACCGATGATATCCTTCCAACTTAAGAATCCTAGAACACAGATTCATTAACAAAGCAAATTATCACTTCTGAATAGAGGTACAGTGGGTTTTCCAGAAAAATTAAAACTTTTGTGATTTGTGGAAGAGAAGGGTAGGAGAGAATTGTTGCTTCCGTCACTTTTTAAAAACATTTTCTTAATAAATATATCCTTTCAAATGACTGTGATTGTCAGTAATATTACCGTATTACATAGGGCCTAACGACCTGCAACCTCATCATGTTGCAGTACTGCACAATTATCAAAAGCACTATCATAGTAATACTTGAAATAGTAAGGCCCTAACAGACTGCATTCTAACAAGGATTAACTTTACTTGGATATCTCACTGTAACCACAATGAGTATTGCTCTCAAACACAGAACAGAATCTAGTTTAGAAAGGTTAACCTTAAATGCATGTCAGGCTGTACTTGTGGTGTCATTCACATTTGCTTCTGCTAAGAGAAACGTAACTTGTCCATGGTACTGTAACTATTAACACTCTAAGATACTATTTACAGCTGCTTCTAAAATAGAGTCAGTTTCTACAACACCTTCACTGTGGTCTGGAATAAATTTTTCCAGGCAGTTTTCCTGTGAAGCAATAGGTGAAAAATTTGGAAATTCTAACTCAACTGAACCGCTACTTGTCGCCTCATTTTGTGGCTGTCTCCCAGCTTTTTTAAGTTCCAAGATGTTTTTAAATGTAGTTTCTAAACTCTTACTGAGCAGTAAGTCTTGCTGGGGTTCACCAGAGCCTTTCCTGTTATCAGGATGTAAAACCTCATTCTTTGGAGAGCTCCTCAGAGTTTTGTCTTGGAGGGAATTATTACACGTTACCTTTGAGAAAGACTGAACTGTATTCCTTGATATTTTATTGTGTGTTCCATGACCGCCTCGTGACACGTTTTTTGACAAGTCTTCAGAAATTGAAGAATTCTCAGTGGACTTGGCAAGATCTTTCCCAGCCATCTTTTCTTCAGAAAGGGCCACGTATTGGCTCTCAGAAGAACAATTAGCTTTTTCAAACTTTAAAGCTTTACCGAGGCTCTCCGATTTTTTAGCAGAAGTTCCTTCTTGTGGTGTCAGAACGTTGTTAGGCACTAGAGGAAGTTTACTATGATTTGTGGACTCTGCTGAGCTGGATTTTGGTCGGTCTCTGGCTTGGGTTTTGGTAGTCTGACTTCGAGAAGGTAATGTTTTGCTAGACTGGTGGTCACTTTTGCTGGACTGTGCTTCTTCAGCTGTTTTATCAAATTGTTTGGCAGAACAACAAAAATCGGCCTGATAACCATCTAAAAAATAAGTAACAACATTTTACTTGAATTACCTATACACTAAAATAACAGACACTCCAGCCTAGTTTCCGAGTGTTCAAAATCAAATAACATCCACAGCCTACAGATTCATGTCTTAAAGGGACATACACATGCTCAAGTGTTCTGCTGCATCCAGTGTAGGAGATTGTCACCAAATTTATCAGCATACTATGCACGTACGTGCACTGTAAAACCAGACTAAGGGCACTTCCTAGCATACTAAATATGCAAATATGATATCTGGAAGACTAATACCTTCTTCAATATATCCTCTGAATATCTTTTAAAATATGCAGAATACGCAGAACATTTAAACAAACAGTAACTGTTATCTTAGACAAATAATGTGTTTCTAGTTGCTACGATCAACAACAGTCTGGTTAAAAATGCTGCCATTTAAGTGGCCATGACATTCCAAAAGCAACACTTCATTAAGATGAAGAAGAGTATTCATGCTTTATACAGTGGTGTTCTTTCTGACTGCCAGCAAACTCACAGATTATTCCCTACTAGAACTGAGACCATGCAGGAGTCACGACTACTGCCAGAAGAAACGCAGAAAATTTTTTCTGCCAAACAGGCCAAATACATTTTTTCCCCAAATAACTGCCTTCAACCTTACAGTGTCTCCAGATTGTTGAATTTGGGAGTTATTACAATTTAAATTGCAACTGCTTATTCAGTATTTCGATTACTGGAATCCCTAGCGATTAGTGCCTCACTGCAGCCACAACTATTTTTTAAAATTCTATACTTATGCTGCCTTTTGTGAGATGCGGAGCTTAACCATTACTTACCAGGATCCACTAGTGCAAGCCGCTTATCCCGGGTCAGAGATGCCCTTTCTTCCTGGTTAAACATCCTATCAATCATAACCATTTCTGCAGAGGGATTTATCCGCTGCAGGAAAAGGAACAAAAACACCCATCTCTGTAATCACTCATACGTTGGTATCAAATCCAAAGGTTTATAGCTTAGTTACTCTTCAGAGAAAAAAAAAATTTCTTAGATACTTGTGGCGAATGTTCACAATTCCACAGAATCTTCAACGATCTTGACTGTGACCCCAACCACTATTGAAACTCAACCACAAAATATTGTTCATATTTATTATTACAACATTGATATTATTAATAATATTCATATAAAATAGTATTCATATTTTATTTGTTAAAGATTTTAGAACACGGAATTACCATTCCTATTTTAAGAGTGGTACCTTTTCAGGACTATGTTTACCACTGTACGCGGCAATTTTTTACATCATATAGTATCTTTCTCGCTAAAAGAGAAAACCAGCAAAATTCCTGCCATGGGACCACCCTATCATCTTGCTTCTTCCCTGCACTTCTCTCCCATCCTTCTGACTAGTTGGTGCTGAGTCGCATTTTCCTGATGATGCCTTCAAGCTACATGGGTCCATCCATCACAGAAGAAAGTTCACTGGCTACTAAGTGACAACACAGGCAACTAGTTCCAAATCTTAACAGTGAAATAACATCTTCAAAATGTCGGAATGGGATTCGCCATACAACATACCAGACACTAAAAGAACAGATTTTAACCTCCATCCCCCCTTTGCACCTGCAATTACTTGCAAATATTTGATGGCTACTATCTTTTTAATGGGACCACTTGATTCCCTTGATTCCAAAACCATATTAATTCTAACACTTATATTACATATTCCTGTCTCTAAACCAGAGTGATTTAAATGTCTGTTACACTTAAATTCAAAACCTTTCCAGGCTTGAGGTCTAGCATGTCTGAAGCCACAATGACATTTCCTGATCCTTGTAAAACACATTCTTAAAGTAACTGTCAGTTTTCTTTTTACATCACACCTGGGATTGTGAAAGCACTTAAATTGGAAGCATTTCTGATGAAAATGTGAGGCTTCACGTAGCTTCTAAGGAGAAGTAATGATTTCCTAAATTGTAATATGATAATATAGCTGGAGGCCCCGAATGGAGCTTTTCAACATTCTTTCAGGCTCTATCACCCACAGAAAAATACAGCAATCACCTGACTACCACAGTCCGTTCAGGCAAGACCAAAGTATAAGCAGAGAGCAGAAGTTTATGTGTCTTAAATGTCTACGGATCTTATGTATAGCAGCACCCTTACCTGGGCGGTACCTGAAATACAAATTCAACCCATTTCACTGATTTTAAGATGTGTGCATACACTTAAAAATGCAGGGTGGTCACTGAGACTGACTGTCCAATAACAAGTGCAATATATATACATATGTATGTATCTCCAAAACTTTCATACATATATTTATCACCTTCATAAGGCAATATATAGTATCAACAAAATGAACTGTAATGCTAGCTCTCACCTTCCTGTAGATGTATTTTTATTTTAAAACACTGAATCACATCCTATAAACGTAACTGTACCTGGGTTATACACCTTACCATTGCATCTTCTATAAGCAAACATCTGTATTTGTTCAGCATAGCCTGTGTCCTCTTCAGAAGCTGTGTAGCTACAGATTCAAATTCACTGTCCACTAGAAAGACAAGAGCATACTTTCACATACTGTTCTTCGGTAACCAGAAGGTTCAGTAACTTGCACAAAATTAAAAACATTCCCTTTCTCATCGCTCTACCTAGCATACAGAATTCTCTCAATACATTCATTACAAATGTATCGCCCATTTTTAAAAAGAAAATTACCTTTTCTTAAGTCTTCCTCTGTTGGCAGTGATCCCTGGCACACATGGTATGAAAGGAGTCTCTGAACTGCATCATTTAACGATCTGAACCGACTTTTATCTGGTGTCACAGCATGCATTTGATCCTTCTGTAACTGCTGCAGAATACTACAAGAAAAATTAATGATACATAATTAACACATACTCTAATAGAAGTTTATGCATTGACAAAAACTGAAAAGAAAGGAAGGTTAGAGGAAATGTCTGCAACAAAATTACAAAAGAAGAATGACTTACAAAGCTCCTTTAGTTAACTGTTTAGCAGCAGGCCTTTTCTGTCCAACTAAATGACCATCCACCTAAGTTCAAAATAAAAGACAAATTACAATATATCCCCTCCCTTATGAAGCCTAAGCTTCAACATTTATTTCTGCCAATTAAGTATATCACCAATACTAAGTGCAACCACCACATAAGTATAAACACTTTCAACTATCTCCTATTTTCACAGGGCACTGCATCAATGAACAAGGGAAGTCACTTCTCTCACACAAACCAAACATCTGAAATGTCGTTTGTACGCAAATTCCACTGCAGTGTATATACATGCTTCACTAGGAAGAAGGTTGGTTATCACATTTAGTAGGTGAAAAGAAGAAAAGATAAAATTAAAAGTTTTCCAAAGAAATCTGCTCTCAAGAACTGTCTCTGCATTTCTCAGCTGATGTCATCATGACTGGTTTTGCTGGATTAGAGTATCTTTGTCAGGAAAGCAGGCTAAGGTTGCATAAAGGTGAGGTGGTAAAGGCTCATGTTCCTGCTGTATGAGAAGCATCACTGCAATCCAGGTATTCTCCCAAAGAAGCAGTCCTGTTTTTTCAGTCAACTAGTCTTTCTAATGAAATTGGCCACAGAGCAAAGGTTACTTAACAATTTTAAAAAAGATTTCATGAAAGCTCTTTTGAAATACAATGTGGTTAGAAGGGAAAAAAAAAAAAAAAAAAAGGCATGTGGTACAGCGCACCCTTCTTAACAAAGTAGGAGCAGCATGAAGCAGGCACACTGTAACGGTACTTGCCGGCCAAAAAGCCTCTAGCTTCAGAGCATAAAGAGTATTTACCACCACAGGAGAATGAATATCTGATCAACAACTACAAAACCAGGCTGAACTCATAACTGAGCACTACTGTGAGCACCATCTGCTCTACTTGTGCATCAGTAAGACTGGGAAAAACATTCATGTCATACTACATTGACAAACACACTTACAGCAAGGAACAAAAATTCTACATCAGATCCTCCCTTTTCTTCCGTGTTTGTGGAGTTTAGTTCCACCCACAACAAAGCCCACATTTTCAAGCCTACTTCAAACCCTTGCTTCTTGCCCTCAGATACTCAGTCCATGAACGTAACAACTGACTCTTCCGTCCAGAAGTTCTTGTATTCTCTCTCCAACAAAAGCTGGCCTCCCCTTTCCAGTCCCAAACTGTGGACATAGTATTAATTTTTTGTACATATTTGCCATATATAGGAGAACTTTTGGTGGTTAAAAAAAAGGAAAGAAAAAAAAAAAGATGACACTGGGGAAAGAAGACAATGCAATGAAGAAAAAAACCAAAGACCAGGTAGATTTTTTTTCTGCTACTTCTCACAAACCATTCCCTCCCAATCGGCTAGAGAATAGCTGAGTTTGTAAGAAGTAATGATAGGAGTAGGTCCAACTTATGTCCAACTCAATGAAGAACTGCTGTGCCATATGAAATTATCTTCAGCTACTATTACAGTCAGACTCCACTTACTGAATTAAATCTCAAAACAGCATTCGGAGTATCAATTTGCAAAATAATGTTTATTACGTCAAGGTAGAATTTGATAAGCTCGAGTGACTTCATATACTCTAAATAAACCTGCAAGTACTCCTACATTATCAATATGGAGTTGAAACATCCCTAACTACTAAAATTCTAAGGGAAAGAGAAACACAAATAAAAGTATTCTTTACCTGTACACTCTGTTGAAGTGATGATGACCCTATTACTTTTTCTTGTGACTGTGCAGTTCCTAGAGACTGCTGTATGATTTTTCCTCCAGAGTCCTGTCCTATAAAAAAATGTGTTAAAAAGACTGTCAACCTAAGAAAGAACAGAATAATTTTGTGTACCTATCTTGATCATTTTACTTGAGTTTTTAGCTTTTAGGAGAAAGATACATCTTATACACTTAAAAGCATTAGTGCAACTACTCTGTGGAGAAACTGGGTCATAAAAATGAAACAGGACTGACATTTTGTACCACAAACTACAAAAACCCTTGGATATAGGTCATCTCCTACCATAGTACTACAATGTAAGAAGAAATTCAAGTACCATAAGTATAGCGTCCCAACAATTTACTGAAAATCATACAGTGTATTTTATCAGGCTTTTCAATACTAAACCTCCCTCAAGCACATAAACCCAGTTTTTCTAGAGCTCCTGAAAGTACTTAGACAGCAGGCATCATAATTTTTTTTCCTAGACTTTCTAGATGGGCAGAATTCCTTCAGTTGCCTTGCTCAGGAATTCAAACAGGATCTTATCAGCCATGCTACATTACAACCAACACGAATAAAAATTGATCATTCTCTCCACCCAAAAAAACATACTGTGCTGATTGTAGAGAATTGCCTGGACAGCTTGCACATAACAGTACACAAGCAGGAAAAAAAAAAAAAGGCAGGCAGATTATGAGACCTTTTTCAAAAGGGTTACGTACAAAGCGAACATGAAGGTTACTGAATTCTTCTGGTTTTAAATATATTGGTTTTGTTCTTTTAGTAGCACAGTGCCACTTGAAAAGCCCGGTATTTTGCCATGAACAATGCATTAACTATTCTAACTGAAAGTGACACATTAAAAAACAAATCGATGACAGCCTGCACATAGCCTTGTAATCACTATTTTTCCTTCCTCTGTATCTAAAGTAGCCATCACAAAAGAGGGGGTCTAGAAGTTTCATGGAATTTTTAGTGGGTGTCCCTACTTCAAAAATGACTGACTTCTATTTTCCTAAGCTGGAAAAAAGTAAGAAAAATGAAAGAAGGTGCTATTTTGGATTTTAGAGTAGGGAGAAATAATTGCTTATTGTGGAGATTCAACTTTTCACTCTACAAAATGAAGTGCCATGGAGGGGAAAAATAAAAGCACACACTCAACACCGAAAAAATTAGTTTGTGTTCTTCTAAAAATAAAATTCTGATAACCTTTAGGACCCTATCAGCATGAGCTGTCAATGCAAATCTGACACATCAAAGAAGAACCAATTTCTGTTGCTGGAGAAAATTAAGAAATGATTGTAAAAAGACCTTAGTTGACCTGATAGTGTGTTGCTCAGAAGACTTGTTAGCTGAGGCTGTCTCAAATTATCCTGTGTCTTCGATGCAGAAACTGGTGATGTCTGGCTCATAGCTTTTTTCTGTGTCACAAACATCCAAAAAAATAAAAACACGGTCATATTTACTGAAAGCTCTAACAAACAAGAGGCGAAAAGAAAAAAAGGCAACTAAAATTCAGCTCTACACATCCATTTTCAACTCAAACTCACAAGTGGTGGAATTTCAGACATGTCAGCTCCTCCTAAGTTCAAGAATATTATAAAGTGAATCAGACAGGAAAACAAATTACACTAACTGTACAAACACATGCCAGTTATATTCTAGAAGATCCATGATTTACCACTACAAGTGGCCCTCAGAAAGCCCAGCTTTTAAGAGTCTCAAAACTGTAAGATGACTAAATAAGCTGTCTCCACAACAAAAAAAATACACAGTGGAACAAACTGTCCAGTGTTCAGCAACTAAATGATACATGGTTTACAATACACTACAATATTTAAAACGCGAGTACAAACAAACTAAAAAGATTCTGGCAAACAGTAGAATTTGTTCTCTCTAGTTCCCATTTTCAGCTCTGAAATTTCAGCACAAAACCAAAATGACCTTTACAGCAATAAGAAATATTATGCTTTTATAACTGTTATAATTCACTGATCCACCACATAACCTACAAATAGGAAGATACAGCCACATGAAGAGAAAGGCAGGCAGGCCTCGAGTTAATAATCTGCAAACAAAATGTTACAACCTGTGCTAGCAGTTTTGACAAAGACTAAACATGTGCTTCTACAACATATTCACCCTTATTTTTTAAATACACATCATTTTCTAAGACACGTTATTTAATTACCCATTTTTGGTCTTGGGTAAAAAAATTCCATTAGACCTTTGAGAAAAGAGAAAGACCTAAGGTAATTAGTGCAAATGCATTCTGAGACAGTTATTACCGGGTATTTTATAATGACCAAGGAAAAAAAAACAAAAGCCAAAAAACATCAGAAGTGGAATAATATATTGTTGCTAATTGTGTGATGAGTCACTGAGTTAAATAATGGCAGAAAGTGGAAGTTCACTTATGAAAACAAACAAATTTTACTTGAATATATACTGCCGCTGCATCAACCAGACAACAAATGGCCAGTTCTAACCTTAAAAGTAAATTTAAAAAAAATTTTAATTACTACACAGACCTCTTCTTAGAGAAAATATTTTTTAAATGTTATGCTTTTACAAACTGCTTTAGAAGGTATTTCCTTTTAAAGATTGTAAGAAACACCTCTTGCCTTGTCTTTGCTTCAAATTTGAAAGCTTCTAATTGCTCCAGACACACAAAACTACAGTAGGCAAAATGCCAAAAAGGTTAAGTTTTAACAGATTAATTTTGTACGGTAAATAACAAAGAGAAAACCAAGAAACCCTTTCATCTCTAATTTGAATAGGTCAAACCTTGAAAACACATACACAGTTTTTAGTGAGGTCAAAAGACCTGTAAGTGCTAAGAATATACCCCAGCCTTTACACCTAGCTCTACAGTAAGATTTTCAGTAGAGCTCATAGCTGTGTGATCTAACAATGTCCATTCCTTTAAATGGGAGCAGAAATAAATCAATGCTAAGCAGTTCTAAAAGTATTACTATAAATCTCCAGCAAAATCTCCTGAATTAATGAAATGACAGACTCATTCACTCATGATAGACTTTAGAAAATACCGAGTGAAATGATGCATCTGGGTTACAGTAATTTTTAGCAGTTCCGCAGTATTCAGAGCAATACAAATTAGCAAAATTAATGTTCTCTGTATTAACATCAACTTTAATACTTTGTTAACCAGATTTTAGCACAGCTTAGAATCATTTCTTTGGCTACATTCTCAAGCAGCTTTCATACCTGACCAAAGGCAAACTGTTGTTGTGTTACTCCAACTGACGTGTGACTAAAGGTGCTGACAGATTTGGAAGAGGATGCTGGAAGACGATGCGATGCACTGACGGGAACTTGAGTTCTGTTCTGTGTGAGCTGATCTCCAGTAAAGTTTCCTCCTGATGCGACAGACTGAACTGATGGTCCCAAGCTAGGATGTACTGAACCAGAAGAACTTGCAACAGCAAATCGATTAGAAGCTGACATATTTGAGACTGTAGACTGCCCAGGTGACATCGTAGTAAAACTCGATCTACCTTGAGAAACATTAGCTTGACTGGGTGACAAATGCAACACCGTTGGTGACGCCTGCTGCAGTGGCACCTGTCCACCAACAATTTGTGAAGTTCCATGATTTACTATAACTTGGTTTCCAGGAGCTGTGAATGTCTGGCCAGAAACTAGCTGAACAGCTGTGTTCTGATTATTCAGCATCTGTCCTGAATACGACTGGTTGGCTCTTAGCATGTTTGTAGAATTCCTGTTGAGCATTACATGCTCAGCAGACACTTGGCTAGGAACCAGCTGGGAAGGCTGAGTCTGAAGAAGTTGTCCATTTATGGTCTGGACATGATGAACTGAATTGGAATTAACAGACAAACTTGTAGGTATGAGAAACTGGTTTTGAGGTGCATGAGGCTGTCCCATAGGAGAATGGATAACAATACTACCTCCAGCATTGCTAACTGTCTGAGGTGTAACTGATTTTCTTGTATTTTGCTGATTAACAATATTAACAGACATATGAGGACCAACTACTGAACTCTGAGGTGAGTTTGCAGAAGCAAACGGAATCCCTTGCTGTACGTGATGTTGCTGTATTCCCAAGTTATTCACATTGTAAGCAGTCTGCTGACCCATCTGGATAGGCTTTGGTTGGATATTAATGGGAACTTTGTTAGAGTTTGGTGCCAAACCCCTTTGAATGATGATATTATGGACAGGCAATGACGTCTGAAAATTTGTGCTGTTAAATGGAACGGTTACAGGTTGTGCTACTGGACTTGAATTTGAGTTACCAAACAGTGAGTTACCATTTGGAGTTTGTCTATGAACCAAGAGGCCACTACTCATGTTTGCAGGTGTTTGTTGACCATTGCCTTTCAGTATAATCTGAGATCCATCAAGGTTATTAATGGTCATCATGGAAGGTTGATTACTAAATGAACCAATTAGCTGTATCTGCCCAGAACCACTAATCTGGCTGCTATTAGACAAATGCTGGCTGGGAACACTAATTCCGACATGTTGCATAAAGCCATGTTGCACACCGACTGTATTGCTTGCAAAAGATGCTCCAACAGGTTGCGGTACCACTTGAGTAACTCCTATAGGTTGCAACGTCTGACCTGAGTAATTAGAAACATTAGAAGCCTGAGTAAAGGATGCTGATGAAGAAGGATGAAGCTGAGCTTGTGCAAACTGTTGGCTAGAACCTACACTGGCATCCAAATATGCCTCTTCTGCCAAAGTCTGTTCAGTAATATTGGCCTCCTGCAAGGACTTCTGAAGAATATCAAAAGGCTGATCCTCAGTAAGATCAGGTAAAGGAGAAGACACAAGTTCATCTTCAAGAAACTGAAGGCTACTGGATAGCTGCAGTCCATCGCTAGGCCCCTCTCCAAGCTGACCACTTACACCTTTTACAGACGACTTAGGATCAGTGTTCTGAAATGCAAAACAAAAAATAAATCATTTTCAGGAATTCCAAGTTCTAGCTTGTTTCTTCACAAAGCTTTTTTACATGCAGGCAAACCGTCTTTACAAAATTATATTCTTTGTATAGTATGTATATACAGCGACGTTCATCCCATACATTGGGCCAGCATAAACACGTGCATCACTTAGATCCCACTCATGCCCTCCTAAGACTGATGGAGACACTACTCTCCTCTCACTTCTCAAATCTCCCAATTCCGCAGCACTCAGCTCTGCAGCTGCACTGTTTCAAGAGATGTGACATGCCCTTTAAGTACCATTTCCCCTTCCTCCAGCTGAGCACTGTATGGACAAAAGGATCAAAGAAAGGAGTGAAAAGACCTCCACTGTAACTCAATTTGGGGCAAGGTTTCAGTAGCAGCTCTTTCACTGACCTACTCTGTCAAATCAGATCCATCTCCAAAATCCTACCAATATTTCTAGAGCCACACAGTGCAAACTAGTGACCATTTCATGAAGTCAAGGACTAATTCTTTGTTTAGAAAAAGAAAAACAATGCCACAGACTTTGTGGTTTATGCTAGTAAAAAGATCAGAGAGAACTATAAGCACTGAAACCACAGCAAATACTATGTGGCACCCTGAATGAAAAAAATTCTTCAAATCTACATCCATAAATACTGTGATAAGGAAAATCAGAACCTACTTTACTCTGGTGTAAACAAAACTATGTCCAGAAACTCTAGACAATACAAGTACCAGGTTTCTACAGGCGGAATGATGAATTTAAATGCATAGTAATACTTGCGATAGTTTTAAGTTAGAGTACACCTTTCTAAATTGCAAAACCGTATCTCAACTATTCAAAGACAACATCCAGCTTCTTTTTAGGTCAGGATAAATGCAAAACATGGGTGTGAAAATTATCAGTCACCTTCATAAGCTGAGCCTGCACTCCTTGAAGGTCAGACACTTGTTGTCACCTCATATAAACAGTGTGAAAATGCTGCAGGCCATAATTATCACAGGCGGTAATGTCCCCACCCTAACTTCAGTTCCCCAAGCATATTTATTCAGAATTTTACCCCAATCTGTTTCTGAATCAGCCTGTGTAGTTTATGAAATTTTGGTCATGCTTTACGATATTAAGAGGTTGACCTTAAAATTCAGTAAAATATTTCCAAAAGACAATTATGAAATTACAATAAACTTTTTTTACATTATGTTAACAGAAGGAATTAAACTAGTACTTAAATGTCTTGATGTCTGCATCTCATGAAAACCTAAAACTACAAATCAGGTTCTCAACTGTACCTAACTACCATCAGGCAGAGCAAAAAGCAGTCACTAACTAGGGCGTTATCAGGACTCATAACTGTCCTCTTATGGAAAACTCCCTATTGCATCTGTAACTTGTCTCCAGTGACAATGACCAACCTGAAATCTTTCACAACTGCGTAACTTAAAAGGGTACAGTTAATGCTATTCCAGTTAGTACTAACAATACAACTATTACTACTACTAGTAATAGCAATAGTAAAAATGAATAATACTACATGCAATCAAGATTAATAGCTTGAAACTCTCCCACTGGAATGAAGAATCACAAGTTTCACTCCCTGCTCCCAGGACTGTTTAACATGCAAAAACAATTTTATGTGAATAAACTGGAACGAGAGACCTTCCAAGTTAACATCTGAATCACTGCTGCCCAGATTCAGAACAGCCACGCAGAACACCATACTAACATCAACAAGAAATTAGTGCCTCTGCAATTTCACGAATCTGCTTACCAACAAGAGTTTTATTCTCACTGGCTCCATGAATATTCTGCTCTCCTAAGCTGTTCTACTATACTATAATAAGAAGGTGGAAGCAGTCACCAAGTACGACCCAGATAATAGGGCAATGGTTAAGGAACCCTCTCATGAGGGTTGTAACAGAGACTGTTGAAGGAAATCAACCTGGAATCAGTAGAGGTAGTATGCAATCACTCAGCTCAGGGGAAGGGGGTGAGAGGGGGAAGCGTGGACACTGCTTTCTTGTCCTTCAGTCAGCAGGAACTTAATCTTGTTTGTGTTAGGTGTTGGCTGAGCACGCTTACCAGCTGAGGCACTGAAGCCTTACCACTGAATTTGTAAACTCTGCCACTGAAAGGCATGAGATGGGCAACAAGACAGTCAATCCTACTTCATGGTAGCAATGCTGAATACATACAAAGACAGAACTTTCAGTATCTGCAAAAATTTTAGTGACAAAAAACTCAGAAGCCTTTAACTTTTCAGGTATCTTACACTATAAGCAGAGACTGTGAAACCATCTATTTATACTTGTATTTTAGATACCACTTGTTCCTTCACAACGCACTGTTAAGAATCTATCTTTGCAATCAAGTTATTCACTTAGGTCACCATAAGGCTCATGCGAGGGAGGGAGGGAGGGAGGGAAGAAAAGATGGCATTGGTATTCATTATGAAGATACAAAAGGATGAGAGAGTAACAAGTGCTGAAGAATGAAAATACAGGAAGCCATCCTACGAATACATACCAGAAATCCCTGCTCCTCTGATCACCTGCCTTCTAGATTACCTACCCCTCCAATCTCATATGCCAAGTATTTGTGTTTCTCCCAACTGCTACTCCCTATGCAACAATCCCACCTTGCCCAGAATTTCCCACTCACTCTGAAAAATACTCCGAAAACTCACTTTCTGAAAATAGACCAGAAATACACCCCTGACACCTGCCCACCTACTCATGCTTATCAGAAGAATCTCTACAAAGAACAACTAGGAAGTGTAGGCTATGACAAATGCATGTCATATATCACCCTTTTTTCCCCCCATAACCTCATTTTTCTAGCTAGCCTGGTACCTTTGAAACCACTGCTCCCAACCAGCTGAAAACGAGGCACACCTTATTACTGTTGGCACTCCACTCCCCCACCATTAGCTCAACCAGCTTATCTGGAAAAAGAACTGTCACTCAATATGTTTCTTCTATATAATATTTAATAATGATATTGAAAGGGGAAGGACAGGGCAAACACTTCACATTATGTTACTGTGGCTACAGAAAAGTCATTAGTTCTCTACGCACAGATAAACAGTTTTCAGGCTTTATTTATGCTAATTATTTAAGGTCCCTACACACCTACAGGCATATCCACATATCTGTTAAGAACACAGGACAAACAGAGTCAAGACAACAGTACAACAGAAAGAGGAATCACCAAGGAAACCCTACTCTATGTATTGAAATAACTGAATTGTGGGATGAAGAATTCAGCTTTTTAAAAAACCACACCAATGAAATCAAAGAAACATGGATAAGAAGGGATGTCTGGAAGTCATCTAGTCCAACCTTCTACTCAAAGCAGGACTATCTCCAGCACTAGATCAGATCAGCCTTGGCTTTATCTCCAAGGATGGGGATTCCACAACCTCACTGGGTAAAACTTGGTCTAGGGCTGCAATACACTCCTGGTGAAGAAAGAATACTGAAGACTACTTGCAACAGCTAATGAATTTAAAGTGACTTCCCTAACACCGATGTTACAGGAAGGAAAGATCACAAGCTAGCTATTCAGTCCAAAACACAAAAAAAACCCATTCATTCATTTTTAAAAATTGCTAGCTCAGATTCTACTCAGAAATAAGAAAAAAAAAACATCCTAACATACAGAGGAAATGTATGACTGACTAACTTTTAAGGTCTACATTTGACCACTACTACATCTACAATCACTAAAATTACAAGTCCAGTTTACTGGAGAGAGTTACACCGGAGAGTATTTTCACTGCTCAGCAAGCTATTTTACGTATTTACAAAACATGGCCCAACAGTGCAGTACTTTCTGATTAATTCCCCACTGAAAACCCAACGAAATACTTAAAATATTAACAGCATGAGGTGGTTCTATGTTAGCATTCAGAATTCTCATATGAAAAAGGTCAAACCCCACATCTACTTTGTTTAGTTTTATAAAAGCCAACTAAAGTCATAATAGAAGCATGCAATCTCAATACAAATGTAATTTCTCTCCTGACCACTTACATTGGAGTTGGCGAAAATTGAATTTGAGTTGGCTACAGAATATTCTGCATTAGTCAAGTCTTCATTGCTCTGGTAAAGGACAAAAATCATGTTTAGAAATAATACACTCAATGAAACTTAAGTATGTCTAATACACAGGAATGCTACTTACAGATTTACTACTAGGTCCATGTAGAAAATAATTCAGCGCCTGTGGGTCCCTTAAGGGCGGAGGGAAGAAAAAAAAAAAAGGTTAGCACTTTTAGGAAGCTCTTTCTACTAATAAGACTAATTTAATTAAGCCAGATACTGTATTCATGTAAATCAGGTTTATAGTAAAAACACATTTATTTCACTGACTCCAATGCAAAGCTGAAAGTTTATACCATCTTAGGATTTGTGTTTCTGTATCAGCACAGTTTTCAGATGTTGATCGTATTTGTTGTCATTGTACCAACGCGTTTCAAGCAATACATTATGTTCATCACAAAACTGTAGCTGCATTCTACTTTACTTCCCTTTATGAGGGTATTACTCATATTCTCTTACAACACACAGTAATTTATGAAAGCACATAGTACAAAACCTAAGGAAAATACTACCACCAAAAGATATGAGAACTAAAGCAGGTACCATCTCTTCTACAGAGATGAACTATAATGCCTGTTTAGCTGGTATCTAAGTCAACAGGGTATTTACAAACCTGAATCTTTAACATATTTTCTGCCACCCTTAACATAAGTTAACAAAAACTTATGCTCGCTAGAGTAACAGTGCCTTCACTTGGTGAAAAAAGCAGTGCCTTTTACAAGTGTAATCAACCACAGGGTATTGCATAACTTAGCACTATCACTGAATAAAACTCAGATTAAAAATGTGATCTGACAGAATGAGTGTTGGAAATTCAAACAAATAAAAAAATACATTAATGTAACTGCACATATATACCAAGTAAAAAACATTTAAAAATTGTGTTAAATAGGATTATTTTAATACAACAATTACAGAGCATTTCCCCACATGCCCATTAGCATGAAGAGTAAAATGACATGGAGCATTTTTATTTTAAAACATCTTTATTGATTAACAAGTAATAATAAAACATTCTTCAGAAGCAGGAGACTCATGTAAAAAACTCTTAATTGAAAACATCTCTCCTTCTCTCTTGATCATCCTAGAAAATAAAGAGGGAACAAGTTAAAGATCTTTCAGGTGTTCTCTTCTTCAGGTGTTCACTCTTCTAAAAGCACAAATATACCTCTATTTCTCTTTTTTTCACTTAAAAACAAAAGGTGTGTTTACAAAAGACACGTTGAACAGACAGTACTTGGAAGAGACTTTATGGTACCATGATGTTTACAACACAGAAGTAGTTACACATACTTTCAAACAAAAATGTCTTTTTCATTGTAGATTACAGTAAATTTCAAGAATTAAGGAGAGCAGAAATCATCATCTTATACAGGGCTCTATCATGCTTATGAGTTTTATTGATAAATAACCAGACTGTTTAATACTCATTACACTCACTGGCTTTAAATCATGAAAAATGCAACTAAAAACAAAGAACACTTCATCACCTTAAATACTGTCTTTAGTAAGGAAGGAATTTTAGAAGGCACTTACCAAAATCAAAGATCAGATGGAAAATAAAATGCTGTCTTCCATTCTTCTAGATGCTTAAGACAGTAATTGCTGCCAGCAGCAGGAGGAATGTTGTAATTTTTCACACAAACACTCGTCTGTATAGAGAGCACTTCATTTTCCTGGACCACCTGTGAACTTGTACCAGGATCCTCATGATTCATGCTCATGACAGAGCACTTAATTGTCACATGCAGTCAATTATCATCTTTATGTTCCAAGCAGGATGTGTTTTCATATGGCTAAATCAGTACTCTTGCACAGTATCTTTGACAGAATGTAACTGCGAACCACTACTGGCAATGCTTTTGCTATAGCACCCACAGAGTAACCCCCAAATTACAGTAGCCACTGTGGTGATACTTTGTTTTTTTCTGAAGTTAAAGCTCTCACTGGTTTCGCTGGAAGCTCTGAGTGCATGAGCAAGGCCTATTTATTTACTACACTTAAGACAGTAAAAAATTCTTGTATGAAGCGGAGACAACTTTTAGTAGCTGCTACAAGACTGATGTCATACTAATTTCTAGCAGAGTTTGAACAGAGTGTCATATATGAAACATTCAATTTTCTTCTTATGTTTTAAATGCACTATAGCATACCATCTGTTCTTGAATACTGACATGAGTATTAGCAAAAGGAAGGTAACTTATCACATACCATCTACAAAAAATCTTGCTCGTGCTTCAGCTATCCTAATTATTTTTTGAGATTCCCATATGGAATTATAAACCTGCAAATAAATCTGTTAAGGAAATAGTGGCGGAGGGGCACCATTAATATCACCAATTTTATTAAAATCAAGTATCTTTGAGCAAAATGCTGATAAATTCTTGTTTGTTCTGGATACTTGACAGTGCTGGGCAGCAATTCTATTTTGCTAACATTTTTACGCAAATGTATGTTATTAGTAGAAATTAAGTACTTATAATTAAGAATAATTTTACTTTTGCCTTTAAAATACAAGCACAGTGTTAACAAACTATCTAGTTCCACTGCTCAAAAAAATGAGATCTTTATTTTTTTAATCAAAAAGCATAGTTCCTTGCAATGAAGTTTATAACAACATCCCTGGTAACATGCTTCAACATTCACCTGATATTACCACTAGCTGCGAAGAGAATCCAGCCTCCATGCACACTCATTCCTTAGCCTCTCTTGAGGAAAATGCCAGCAAGTGGACTGTCAGCTAGCATACACTGGGACTGAAGGCTTTGCGATACACACAGCTCCACGTGGGAGAAGTGAAGCATAGCTGCTCATTTCATTTGCAAGTCACCTAGTCTTGAGTCAATACTGAGATACAATCACATTCTAGAAAATGGGTTTTGCAAAATTATTTTTCCCAACTTTTCTGAAAGAATTGTTTAAGGAAAACTTACCCAATAAGATCAAGGAGACAGGATTCATCGTCATCATCGTCCATGACAACTAGAACAAAAAGGGAGAGGATGGGTATTTGATACATATCAGACGAAAGATTGCTTTCAACAATAAAACCAATTTAGAATATCTCAATGTTTTTTATTAAACAATTTACGAAGTTGACAGATGTCTACTATTGGCAAAGTTCTTAAATAAACCTGCACCTTCTACAGAGGTCCATTGATATATCTCAAAATCAAATTCGGTCACGTGTAATGATATACAAAATCCCATTCAATGTTTTACCATTTAGGGGTTTTTTTTAGAATTTTGAATTGGAAAAATACCAATGATTAAGCAAACTGATTAAAGACTACTTCTATAACTTAAAAAAGCAGTAAAAAAAAAAAAAAAAATAATCGACACTGAATGCAATCTCAAGACTCCAATTAATATGCTTCTATAGGAATTTACTCTTGGCATGGGAATAACTGAACACAACAGAAGCTACAAGACCATTACAAATTAGTGGCTACAATACCGACCAGCCAAAAAGGTAAACAAATTTAGGCCAGTATCATGACAGTGATGTTATAGGCTAGAACCAAAACTATAGCCAAGCTATTACAAAGCATTAAAGAGAACACCGTTTCTCAACTTCCCTTAAAAAGTCTGCGATCATACTTATCACTCAAATTTATTGGTATACCTTTGGCTTTACTTTTGCTCTTTTACTTCTTGCCAAATAGAAACTTACTCTCCCTGACCAGATCCATGTGAATCATTCTTCAGGCTCTCCCTCATGCAGATCTCCACAACGATTAAGACAACGAAGGGGCTTGAGCAGCTGTTCTACAAGAGGCTGAGAGCACCAGGACTGTTCCGCCCGGAGCTATGGGGAAATCTTATCCCTGTGTATAAATACCTGGCGCGAGGGTGTAAAGCCGACTGAGCCAAACTCTTCTTGTTGGTATCCAGTGAATGAACAAGGGGCACAAATCGAAACAAACAAAAAAAATCTATCTGAACACAATATATTTTTTTTTTTAACTCTGAGGGTAGTCAAATACCAGCACAGGTTTTTCAGCAAGGTTATGGAGTCCTTGGAGATACCGAGAATCCAGCTGGACCACAGCCCTGAGCACCCTGCTCTCATGAAGTCTGCTGTGAGCCGGACACTGGATGAGGTAGGTGATCTCCAGACCATCCTTCCCACTTCAGCTGTCCTGTAACTCTGCAACCTCTTTCCTGACATTTTTCTGGACTTCGCTGATTCTGAAACTGATTCATATTTTAACTAGCAGAGGGTACTCTGTCCTCTATATTGAAGAAAAAATCTGCATGAGGCTGTGCAATGTCCTGTGCTTTAGTTTACCTCAGAGAGGTTGAAGCAGAACCAGAGGATACATCGCTGTAAGGATCCCTTAGTATCACCTCTCTGGGAGAACAGGAAAACAAATCGTGGCTACAAAGAACTATCTCAAATGTCGACACAATCAGTATTCATGAAGTGATTATGTATCTTGAGAAAAATAATTTCTCCCATGATTCAGTAGCACATCTACTCACTGCTGCATACAGCCACGAGCATGATCTTGCTATTTAAGGCTAAACAAATAACATGACATTTTATGATGTCATGAAATTTAAATGTACATGTGCATTAGTAAGAACAAATTAATAAGAGATTAGCATTAAGTGATTAGCATTCTGCTTTAACTGCATTGTTAGTACTACTTACAGGAAGCTGTTACTTCCTCTAACAGCTAAACAGCATCTCCATCTCTAAAGAGCACATTCCTAACTAACCAAAAGTAAAAATCAGCTCTGTCGAAAGTCAACAGAACCTTTCACACTGCATGCCTACTTTTGAAAATCCCGTACCATTCTATATGGCAATACTGACATCGTTATTTAAATAAAATAAAATGTATTTGCTTTATCAATCCAAATATTCGCTGTGACTATACTACAATAAGGGTTCAACATTATGAAAAGTGACCACACAGAACTTTGTTCAATCAGTACTCCTGTAGGTATTAAAACTAATACTACAAATTAGACAAATTTGGTAAGTTCAATAAACTCTTGAAAACCTGCATATAGTGATCAGAAAGAAAATAAATTGCATGAAAACATCAACGAGAGAAAATCTTAATGGTAATACATATTCTTCACTATTTAGTCCTTCAGCTGAACATGCAGTTGGCTTTATGGGAAAAAATAATTTGTCGTTTTTCCTCATCTGACAAATACAAGAAAAAGTTACCCAACATACTGTAAACTCCTCACAGTTAGCAACAGACAATAAAACCCAAAGAAAAAAAGCTACATTTTTTATAAACATCAAGAATCACAAACACTCCCCTCCAGAAGTACATCTTCCTAACAAGCTTTAACAACATTCTTGTCATCACTAGCAGAATTCTATACACACATGAAAAAGAAGTATTATGTCACTTTTTTTTTTTTAATGTTGGTTTACCAAAGACCTGGTCTCTGTAAAACCACTACCAAGCTTTTTGATCAGCTGATCAATGTACCATCACAGAGCCACAAACACGCTTATACACAGCTGTTGGTACATTCAGAAGTTGTTCTGATTGGCTCTGGCAGCCTAAGGGGCTCCTGCACCTCGAAAACTGCAAATAAAGCACAGACAGATTGCTACCATCTCAATATCCCCACAAATGATGGCTAGGTAACACCACACTAACATGACGCTGCACGGCAATGCTTTTATGAAATACCACAGGACCAACACACAATTTAAACAGAACACATTGGGGTATGTGGTCTGTGAAAGAGCAATCTAGATCACAAGCAAGCCACAAAGCTACCTATTTAGACTAAATTCTGTTCCTATTTTGCCACATGTACCCAAGATCTACCTAACCACATAACTGCAGGTTTAAATCTTTTTAACTGGTGCAGATTTTTCAATGAGCATTAGTGTCTCTGTTAACTTCAGGACAGCAACTAACTCATTCAGTCTGCTTAGAAAAGGGGCAACTTTAGCAACACATGACCTTGACACAGATGATCATTTAAAAGTGTGTTAATAAATGCAAGCCTATCCTGTGAAATTTTCTAACGCATTTTCTACAGCACAAATGGTACAAAAGTTTGCTGCTCTTCTTGCTGACTATCTTTTCAGTTTTTCTATACACAAGTTATACGAATTCTGTCTTTCTCACTGTTTGTTAACATATAGTGGGCCAAATCAATGATTGATGTACGAAATGGATATAAACCATATTAAACCAAGACAGTTTGAAAATAAAACTTGATACAATGAGTGGAATTAGAGGATTAGCATTAACATAGCCTAGATCAGTGGTCTCCAAAGTAGGGTGTGTGCACCACAGGGGGTGCGCAAGACAAGCCATTGGGATGCAGGAAGAAAATATTAAAACCTCAGTAGTACATGCATGTAATTTGTAAATAAATGTACATATCTTGGGGGTGCATGCTCGAAAAATTTCTACCAATAGGGGCGTGCGCTCAAAAACAACTGAAGACAACTGGGCTAAACTCTTGAAGATTGACTCACTTCTGTATTTGGACGAGTTGACGGGGGCTTCAGTCCCCGGGTGAGGGGTACGTGTGGAGGCTCCAGGTGAGGCTTGTCTGGGCCATCAGGGCCCATCAATGCACCCGGGGCCTGACAGGAGCCCCCACTAGAGACAGCTGGGGGAAAATACACATTAGGAACAGTCACCCTACCTGTTGGGGAGCTGTTACAATATAGCCTAACAAATACCTAGTTATTGTCAATACTGTTCTACAGTGACTTTAAAAAAAAAAAACTATTAAAAAATCTGTTGATCATAAGTAGGCCAAACTCAGCCCTGCTGGCATACCCAACTAATTTACAAAGGGCAATCCTTACTAATTAGTCATAACCCAGCACAGATATTTCCTGTAACTTATTATTAGCAAAGCCTCTACTGTTTTATTTCATACCCCAGCTATCGCAGCACTGGTGAACCCAGCATGTACTTGTATTTGGGTCACATGTACTTGTGGAAGCAGCGCTGCCTGTCCCTTTTGGGAAATAACCAGAGTGCCCTTTATCGCACACTCCCAAACAGAAGGTAAGAAAAGGTGAAAGTAATGAAACTGACAAGGAAATCCCAGCTATGTAGGCCAGTCCTCTGGGGGACTGTTATTACTTGGCCTTCAAGTCTCTGCCTCCCTTTCAACACTCTCACCTACTACAGAGCAACAAGAAAGGAAGAGAGTGGTCCTGTGCCCCTCTCATCCACCTTCCCCAAGTCAGATCATGGCTTTGAACAGTCACCTGGAACAGAAAATTGATCTGACAGGATATACTGATCTGTTTCTACTCAGATTAGCTTCTGGATTTGGTTCCAGCTTGCCACAGGGCTACAAGAGTGCTAGTGCCAGCACAAGAGAGGGAACGGCCATGAGCATGGAGCTGAGTAGTTAAGCACGGGGGAAGGCAGCAGTGCTTCAGCCAGCCTGAAGCAACTGTCGGGCTGTAGCCACACATGTACAGTTAATACAGACACCACTCATGTTAGCTGCAGTGCAGGCAGCAGGTCAATGGAAGTGATTATTCCCCTCTACTCAGCACTTCTGAGCTCCCATCTGAAATACTGGGTCCAGTTTTGCCAGACACATACCCCCCACACCTTTAACAGAAATACAGAAAAACTTTAGAGAGTCCAGCAGAGTGCCAATAAAATCCTGCAGGCACGTTGAGGGAACTACATTTCTTCAACCACCTGCTGTCCGCCACTAGCTAAAAGGGGTCCTAAGACAAGTAGCGCCAGCCTCTTCTCATCAATGCCCAGCAAGGCACGAGGCAACAGCCAAAACATGCAACACAGAAAATCCCAAGAAGTTCACAAGTAAGAATGCTCAAGCAAGAGGCTGGAACCACCCCCTTCATAAATTTTCTAAACTCAAATGGCCCTGACCAACCCGTCCTAACTTTGAAGCTAGTTCTGCTTAGGGCAGGGCCAGGCAATCTCCAGAGGTCCTTACCAGCGTGAACTTTTAATCACCACGCTACACAATCCACAGTATCACGCAACACGTGCACGGTCTACAACCTGCAGAGTCATTAAAACTGGATTTGTCCAGAAATAGTCCAACTACTCATACATGCTTCATATACTGTACATGATTTTTATAACTTGAAAAATGGTAGTATTCAGAACCACTTTAAATAGCAGATTTAAAATTCATTTGCATTATATTCAAGCTTGTCACAAAAAAATTATTTTCCTTTCTCAAAGTCATTTATAATTTCATACACCCTTAGTACATAACTTCAGATACAAAGAAGTAAAATATTATTTTCACATTTTATAAAAGGCCTAAGGTAGTGGCAAGTTTAGAAAAGCAACATTTAGAGGAGCAATTCTCAAAAGTGTGATATGATCAACATCAAAACTTGGTAAGCCACGAGTAAATAAATTTGTCTGCAAAACTCTTGTAAAAATCTACAGACTCATAACTTCCATGCAACTACATGGGATCAGTTCCTGGCTGGCAACATACTGGCCCACGACTTCTGAGAGTGAATACTGACCTTTGGAAATCAATACTTTGAAGCAAGGAAATGACTGCTGTAGTTACAGCTTTATTGTGGGAGATAATCAAACCTGCATACAATAGCAGACATAGCACCTGAAGCAACTACTGTTTGAGTTACAAGATACGCCCACTAATCCTCACAAGTTCAGTAAGACTTTGTACGCATCCAGTCAGCAGGAACTCTGACGACACCTCCGTCATGCTTTGTAATGGGTCTGAGCAATCAAATCTGCTGTACTGTTCCGTTGCTCTACACCGTTCTCCAGAATTTTAATCTACGATCCCAACATTAATAGTAACTTCACTGTGGAATATCTGAAGAAATACATTGTCACTGTAACAGTAATCATTAGAACAACAAAAAAAGAAGAAATCAAAGCTACTGTAATAGTCACTGTAGAGAATGGTATCGTAGTGAACTGGGAGTGCTACATCAAATTTATGACATTTTTATCCTTCATATCCTTTTTAAATACAGATATAAAATAACTCTATTAACCAAATACAAGCATCCATCCCTTGTTAAATTACATGAAAGGATCACAGCAGAATTGATTCCACACTGACTGCAGAGGCAAAACACCCAGAGCTGAAGTCCTTCCCTCACACAAATTTCCACCACGACTCTCATTACTTTTCACAGTACTAATATTTTGCTCAGTGTGCTTCTGAACTAAGGAAAAAAAACACAAGATGCTATTTTAGCACATATTAGGTAACACATGTTATTTAAGCAGTACGCACTTCAGGTTGCTAAGGTGCTGTAACTACTTACTGTCAGTTATCTCTGGGGTTCCTAACAAACAGGCAGCCTTGGATTCATTGAAGGAAACTTACCTACACAGAACAACCAGACCTCATTGGCACTCTCTCAACACAGGTGTGTAAGAAACAAGTATAAACTCAAACCCTTACTACCATATATTTTATTCTTACATTTCAAGTCCGTGCTACTTTTGAACAATCTAATTATCTTGCAAACTGGACAATTTCAGATTCTTGTAACTAACCAAGCATGTATTTTACGAGCAAATTAAGAGCTGCTCACCACATCAAGCCCTTCATTTTCAAGAAACTGATTTTTACACAGATGGAATTTGAGAAACAATTAAGAGGTATTTCCACTTCCCCCCTTCTTAGTACTGTAAAAAAATGATGTGCAGTGGAATAATGACAGAGTATGCAATGTAAAAGAGGTAAATATTGAAAAACTTGATTGCAAATTAAAATCTCACTCTCAGTTTTACCCAGGCAAAAATACAGAAGGCATAATTATCAGACAGTTGTCATTTCAGGACAACAGGAGTAAGGAAGCAAAATTAATTTTAAAAATGTACTTTGTAGAACACAAGGATTTAACTACTCACTTGTAAACTGTGCTGTGCTTATATGCTACAACATGTAATTATTCCTTACACATACTTTCTCTTCCAGAGTAATCAACGGAAAGGAACTACTATACTGTTGCAAAAACTACCAGGAATTGTCCTCTAAAGACAACCTAACAAAGTAAGAAATTTGGCATTATAATCTAGTAACACAAGACAATATGCCAGTATGAACTTTCTATACATATGAAAATGGGTTTTGATTCCAAGATTCTACATCTGAGTAGTACTTTTAAGACGAACTTACAATGTTTGAAGTTAGGTGTGAAACTACATTTAATTATCAGTATTTCAGAGACATCTGTATGCAACGAAGTATGAGAAGAAATTTGCAATTTTAAATATTCAGAAGAATGATGCAAAACGTCTATGAAAAAATAAAGCAAACTATTCTGCAGTCAGACAAATAGCAACAAGAAAAGAAACACAAAAGTGCTACCTCTCATGAACTGCTCAGCACAACATTATGCATCTTCAGGGTTTCTAAAATCTGGCAGGTGGTGAACATCTAAGAGGACAGGCAAGGTCTTTACAGAACTGCGAAGTACCAGCTCCACATACAGAAGGGCAAATAAAAACCACAAACTAAAGCACAGACAACCTACAATAGGTTGTTTATCCAACTCTTAACTTTTATTCCCCTTTGGTATACCATAAAAAAATTATTCCAGATCTGAGTTTGGCAAATGTTGCAAGTTATCAAGCTTCCAAAAACCACAGTGGTATTTTAATATATTAAGAAAAAAATGGAAATGTGCAGTTCAATTGTTAACAGTATGTATGATAGCAAAGGTTAATCCAGCTACAGTAAAGCACACTGAGTACATGCGTGAACCCCCAGTGCAGCTGTCTAAAATCTGGTCTCCCTCAGACACACGTGTTCAGCATCGAACTTTTAATTTATTCAATACAATTTTTTCCTACTGCATCCAGAGCTGCTCTTGGCAACACCAAAGTCTTGACAAGATTTTCATCTGGAAACAGATCTTTTTTAAACCACAAAGAAAATCCAGAGTAACTCACAGCCAGGATGCTTACCTGGCATTCACCAGGTTGAACACTCGGCTCAGCCCACTTCCCCAGCAGTGAGTATCCTCATTGCCATGCTACAGCCTATTTTGGGCTCTGTCTTCTAAGCTCCTTTACTGCATGCACAATTCTTCAGGAATCTCAATATTCACATAACATGAAGGTCCTGGTTTCATCCCAAAAGAGGAAAAGGTGGTGGTGTAATCTCAACTGTTCCTTAGGAAAGAAATGTTCACCTGCCTAAATGAAGTTAGGTGCTCTTAAGTATTTCTAGAAACTGCTATATGCAGTAATACAGGCTATTATGTTATTTGTATAACGCAACACTTCAATAAATGTCAAGTCAGTTCTTCAGATGTTTTTACCTTGCTTCTACCAGAGAATACCTGTGTATCATACTTCTCATTCTGTGCATATAAGTTTCAAAAATTCTGAAAAAACTTATGCAGTCCAGGAGTGTAACTTCCTTATGAACTGATCATTTATCATTTAATTTACAAACCAATGTCCAATTAATACCTTTTCATTGCCACTCTAGTCCACAGTAGTTTAAAAACAAAACCAAAACTGGTTACCTTGCCACAGGCTTGGTCCACACAAGCTACTATCAGCTAACAACTGCCAATAATTAAAGCTGAATGGAGATTCATACTTAAAGTAATTACGTTTGGGAGATCAACTGAAATTTGAACACGATGAATTGACAGATGTGTGACTAATTCAGCAGTGCAGTCCATATCGATGCCCCCAAAACCTGGCTGAAAATCATCCACACTACCCATCCTGTCCTTGTTGAAGCCAACACCTTGCTGAAGCCAGCAGAGATTCTGCCACCTATTTCGGTGGGGCCAAGGTATTTTCTGTAGTTGACATACCTCAATAAACTCAAGCTTCACCACCAGATCTTGAAATTCACCACTCAGATCAAGTTCACAGTAAAACTACTCTAAGTTCCACCTGAGACAAGGCATAAGATCAGCCCCTTGCAATGAAGTTAAAACTTTCTCCCTGGACCCCCCTTGCTCCACTCCACCCCCTTCTTAATACCTTCAATGAAAGAAAGGCTATTGTATTAAGTTTTAACAGCAATTTGCCCACTTACTTTCTTTTGCTTTTGGTAAGCACTCCCCTACTCAAAGTAATACCGGAAGTAGGTCTAGAACATTTTAAAACTAGTGCAAGAAAATAAACTAAAGCAATACAAAAAATTGATAGTCTACTTGTGCTAGTTAATCACATTAATTTTTATTTTGTCTAAAACCTCAGAGATACTCAAATAAAGCAAAAATCATACAGACGCAGCAGTTGTTTTTTCAACAAGGAAAGCAAGGGCAAATGAACGTTTGAAAATAAAGACACATACTCACTGAACTACACGATGATCTTGAAAGAACATCAGTACAGGTCAGTGTTTATGCATTTATGTTGGTGCAACAACGGTTTTACCGATACTGCTTATTCCAACTTTCAAACTAGAACAGTTGCAGGTCACAATTAATGTTAAAACAGTTTATTAATCTTGCTGCTTTTCTCTACTGTAAGAAAGCAAAACACAGTTCTTTTTGTAGACAATCCCCTTATCTATGCTGGACCGGGTATATCATCACAAAAATACCTTTCAAGCACAGATGCAGCTTACTCCAACAGAATTACTAGAAGAAATTATGCCAACTCTCTGAACGGAATGAACTACATTATCAAAGAGGCTCTTATGCCTGGACTGTATCTATTAGACAGGGATGACATATTTTCATGCTCTCACTGCTACGTCTATGCTAAAAAGCACCAGCCATTAGACTTATCACAAGCCTAATGCAGTATGAAAAGGCATGATCATTGACCATTAGAGCCACGTTATAAAACATAACTGCAGTTATGCAGATACAACTTTTCTGGAACCGGTGTGGAAGTATACCAGCAAAACTCTGAAAATACACCTAGAGTACAATGAATGCCCAAGTAGCATACCAACACATCCATGCCTTCAAAGCTCTTCAAGTCTGGACTATGCACTTACCTCTGTTGCAAAACTTTACGGATACAGAAAGGGCCCTTGGAGGAAACTGGAAATGTGGCTTATACTACCAGGACTTGGAGATTTTTCTCTCAGTACTTAAACTAAATCTATACACTCTACTGGAAAAGTACACGTGGGTGGGCAGGAAAACTGCGTATCTGTAAGGTGACACAAATATTTAGCTACAGTAGAACCATCTCGGTCAAGGGCACAACTATGTAGCACAGACCTCACCTAAGGCCACACATACACTGGGAGTATTATCAACTCAAGAATACAGGTATAATATACAGGGCAAGCACTTGAAATATGAACAAAATAAGAACACACTTAAAATACATGGAGTATCACACTAGTGAATAAACCAAGGGGCACCAATGAAAGCACAATTGGGCTAGTCTATCAACAGAGTGAGCTCCTGCACTTCCCCACCAACCTGAACAAGCTATGCCACATAGGAAGTACACTTGTAACAACAACAAAAGGTAAAAGCCTTTAAGCTCAGACCTGGCCAAAGAAATAGATCTAAAAAAAATACATCTAGCATATTTAAGTACTATCCACCAACGATCTCAACTCAAGATGTGAATACATTTGCTTTAATGCAATCAAGTCAGAGTAGAGACTATATGTAGTCAGCTGACAAGTAGTACGCCCTGAGAGATTAGAAACTGATCGGTTTTATCCCATTTTTGTCATTTCTTCACACGCTCTTCCAGACATTAGTGCATAATAGAGAAATTTTATCGTATAAAAATACACTACCACTAAAAAATTTCACTATCTTGATCCCAAGACTGTTAGCAAAAACGCAAAATAATCACTTCAAGAGTGAATTTCATGTAATAATAAGATTTCTGAAATGTGTGAACAAAAACTGTAGTCCACACTCAATAGATTTTTAAACAATTAAAGTTTTAGCAGGTGTATTGTTTAAAACGCTACAATGTTAACAAGGCTCTGCCCAAGAAAATCTTTAGAAAAGAAGGTTTCTATCAAGGCAATTTTTTTAGTATATTCCAAGCAATAAAAATGTGTATGTCAATAGAAATGTCATCTAAAACCCTTCAACACCAACAGGCAAAGAATTTAAACAGCCTTAAAATTCATTCCAAATTTTTAAAAAAATCTCCCTTCCTTCATGAACAAGCAAGAGGCTTGGGGAAGCCCTCCTCTGATCTGTCAAAAAGCATGAGACGAAGAATGAAACAAGCATTCCACACGCCTTAGTGGGCACAGCATGAGTTGGACTGGCACCACACTCACTGTTCCTGAATGCTGATGTTGTTGTGTTGCCTCATAAGCACTGATCTGATTACACAGAAATGTAAAAAAAAAAAAAAAAAAAAAAAAAGAGAGAAAAAAGTTCTGATCAAAAA
>VZSZ01011850.1:108233-119987 GCA_013398815.1 Ibidorhyncha struthersii | reverse complement strand
CACATTTGGGGGGGGGGTGTCCCCATAAAAATAAAATGCAAGATCACCTTCAAAAATACAAGATTTGATCCCCTTACAAGTTGCAACATTTGGAATACTTTAAGATATGTTCTTATCACCCTTGGTGGACACAAATGACAAGAATTTCAGCTACTCAAAGTGTTGGGTATCCTAAAAATGCTACTTCAGAGTCAAAAGCTTATAGTACTGAGAGTTCATTGATACAATTCTACGATTTATTTCAGTTAAAAGCATAAATTTTATTCAAAGCTTTTTGGTTATACAAAACTAATTCAACTTAAAATACTCGCTTTATTCATTACAAATATAATTTAAAAAAATCTTCATTCAAATGATCTTAGAAGCCTAGGTTATTTAAAACAAAAACATTTTGATTGAAACCAGAGTTAGATTCTTAGCATGTAGAGAATACGTATGCTAATGTTTTTAAAACAAGAAATCTCGTTAAAGACCCTTTTTCTGCTAGTAATCCCAATTCCCAAGGCCTTGCACACAGCAACCTTTTATATTTTTTTCCTAAGAAAAAGTAACTTTGCTAAAACTCTGTAAAGACAAGGATTTGAAGACTTAATTTAGTAGCTGTTCCTCTTTATTAGCTTTACAGCTCAAAAAAAACACTTTAGTTTTTAAATACAATGACATGAAAACAGTTATGGGCAGTGTACTAAATGGACCTTCTCCAAGAAGTTGGCCAGATTTTTTATGTTTTTTTTTAAAAAAAAAAAGCACCTCAGCATTGTTTTCAATTAGAACCTGGTTATATTATTTTTTAACTAATCAACCAATTTGTATTATAATATGGGAAACAAAGGTTAAGCCCGATTCCAAACCTTTGCCAAAGCCAAGACACACCTGCAATTCTTGGCTACATGCATGCCCACAGTAGAAAATTCTAGTGAAGTTTCAAATCACTCCCTAAATAGAAAGGTCAGGCCCTAACAAACAGGTCTTAGCATGAGTCCAACAGACCCTTTATCAAGTCCATACTGAACCCAAGCATGGTGCTGCCTAGGCCATCAGCCAATATATTAACTTCACTTTTCGTAAACACAGTATGGACCTGAATAGCCAACAATATGGATGTAAACACCACATGTCAAAGAGCTCAGCATCCTAATTGCTCTTATAGCAAGTGTCCTGGTTTGAGCAACACAGGAGTAATTTCTCTTCTAATACTTGGGAAGACTGCACTTTTAGAAGAATCTATTGTCTGAATTTGTGAAAATATTTACTTTGTAGCCAGCTACCTTGTGTGGGTTTCAAGGTCTCAGTGTTTTGGAGCTTGCCAGGTGCAGGGATGAGGAAAAGCAAGACCTGGGCACTTGACCCAAGCTGGCCAACAGGATTATTTCATACCATGAATGTCACATTCAATATAAATTAGAAAGTTTGCTGTGAAGTTCAGTCTCCCCCTTGATGGCTGCGATCCTGAGAACTTCCTGCCCTCGTGGCGGACGCCTGAGGCCTTCCCTTCCTCCCAAAGCCGTAGCGCTTGCAGTGTCCAACATTTACTGTCCACTGCTGGGAGTGCGTAGCTTTCTACTGATAGAATTGGCTGCGTATAATCTTTGCATATTCTGTATTGATATCGGGATCAATATTGGTTCTTCAGTGCTATTAATATAATCTAATCTTATTCTATCAAATCTGTTTCTGTTTCAACTCCAGGGTTTCCTTTTTTCTCCCCTGATTCCCCTTCCCGGGTGGGAAGGGGTCATCAGGGGATAGAATGATTGTCTAAGTGACAATAAATTGTTATGGGTTTCTCAAACCATAACAGTAAGCCTGACACTAGCATTAAAAAATCGAAAAGGCCAAACTTCAAGGTCCCTAACTTCAACAAATGCTTAAAGGGGTCAAACCCTGCCCTGAATTAAAGCCTACTCAGCATCACTGGCTTTACAGAATGTTCCTCAAGTGAGAACTTGTGAGCTGGAGAGACACCACAAACATTCTTCTGATTTGGTTAACAGGAAAGAACTTAGCTTCAGAGGTTACAAGGCAGAATATCTGATCAGTATATTATTATTCTCCCAGTCCTGCAGAAACCACAAATAGGAAGTAGGCAATACAAAGAAGGAACAGGAGGCAGGACGACAAATGACTTTGAACAGATTCCCTTATCATAAGAAACACAAGGAAGCCTACGTAAATTGTCCAAGACTGTACCATAATTTACACTTACTTTCACAGAATCACAGAATGGTCAGGGTTGGAAGGGACCTCTGGAGATCATCTAGTCCAACCCCCCCGCCAGAGCAGGGTCACCTACAACAGGTTGCACAGGACAGCGTCCAGGCGGGTTTTGAATGTCTCCAGAGTGGGAGACTCCACAACCTCTCTGGGCAGCCTGTTCCAGTGCTCCACCACCCTCAAAGTAAAGAAGTTCCTCCTCATGTTAAGATGGAACTTCCTATGTTCAAGTTTGTGCCCATTACCCCTCGTCCTATCAATGGGCACCACTGAAAAAAGACTGCTCCCATCCCCCTGGCATCCTCCCTTCAAGTATTTGAAAGCATTAACAAGATCCCCCCTCAATCTTCTTTTCTCCAGACTAAAGAGACCCAAATCCCTCAGCCTCTCCTCATATGAAAGATGTTCCAATCCCCTAATCATCTTTGTAGCCCTTTGCTGGACCCTCTCCAGCAGATCCCTGTCCTTCTTGAACTGGGGAGCCCAGAACTGGACGCAGTATTCCAGATGCGGCCTCACCAGGGCAGAGTAGAGGGGGAGGATGACCTCCCTCGACCTGCTGGCCACACTCCTTTTGATGCACCCCAGGATGCCATTGGCCCTCTTGGCCGCCAGGGCACATTGCTGGCTCATGGTCATCCTGTTGTCCACCAGGACTCCCAGGTCCCTTTCCACAGAGCTGCTCTCCAGGAGGTCGGCCCCCAACCTGTACTGATGCATGGGGTTATTCCTCCCCAGATGCAGTACCCTACATTTACCCTTGTTGAATTTCATTAAGTTCCTCTCTGCCCAACTCTCCAGCCTATCCAGGTCACGCTGTAAGGCAGCACAGCCTTCTGGCGTATCAGCCACTCCTCCCAGTTTAGTGTCATCAGCAAACTTGCTGATGGTACACTCTATCCCTTCGTCCAGATCATCGATGAATATATTGAACAGGACTGGACCCAGTACTGACCCTTGAGGGACACCACTTGTTACTGACCTCCAACTAGACTCTGCACCACTAACCACAACCCTCTGAGCTCTATCTGCTAGCCAGTTCTCAATCCACCCCACTGTCCATTCATCTATCCCACGCTTCCTAAGCTTGCCAGTGAGGATGATGTGGGAGACAGTGTCGAAAGCCTTGCCAAAGTCAAGGTAGACAACATCCACTGCCCTCCCCTCATCCACCCATCTAGTGACCTCATCATAGAATGCTATCAGATTAGTCAGACACGACTTCCCCTTAGTGAATCCATGTTGACTACTTCTGATAACCTTCTTTTCATCCAGGTGCTTTGAGATGATACCCAGCACAAGCTGCTCCATCATCTTTCCAGGGATGGAGGTAAGGCTGACCGGCCTGTAGTTTCCCGGGTCATCCTTCTTACCCTTTTTGAAGACTGTTTCAAAGCAGCATTGGCAATAACCTTGCTAAGCAGGGGCAGTACAAAAATGGAAGGAGAGCAAACATCTATATAATGAAGCACCCTGAAGTGACTAGATTTCTCCAGACCTACAGGAGTCAGTGCGTTTAATGAAAATCCTTTACATTGCCATTGAGTGGACAAAACAAAACCAGAACACACTGTACCCTCTGCAGAAGTAAATTTGCATATATTTCTATATTTGCTATATCTGTTCAGAAACAAAATTGGCTCAGATAGAAACGGTCACTAAAAAAAAAAAATGAAGAGTTGGATGTGACTTTATGGGTCAGATTGAAGTAGGCACTGAAAGCAAAATTAATGTTACCTTTAATACTAAGATGTTTGAATGCAGTCTTCAGCTGTAGTGTTATTACTTTCTGGTGTACTACAGAATTTTCCAGACCACGATTCTAAAGAAATACTGGCTTTTGCCGTGAGGTAGTCATGCTTTTTCAAGGGGAATCACATTGTGTTTCTGAACCAAGTATCACTGCCCCAGGAGGTTTCCCCTCTTCTCATTGCCTTACTGCATTAACAAAAAAGACCCTAACGTGTCAAAATTTTTCTACCCCAAGGTCACCTGCCCAGAACTGTTGTCCTCAGTCAGAGTCCTGTTCTCCAAATTACATACAATGGACATTCAGTTGCTGTCTCTCCCTAGATTCCTCAATCACATTCATTCATTTTCCTGTAGCAGCTTCAGAAGGAGTAAGGGGAAATAAGCATAAGAAGAAAGGCAAGACCAGTGTCAAAAAGGAATAGGAGAAGACAGACGTTGGCGTTAATAATTCTTAAGTACAGCTACCGGGAACATCATGTGCAGCCATCACACAACATACTACTTGGCTATATTTTGACATCAGCTGTCAAACTGTGACCATGCTATTTAACAACTACCGCTGTCATAGGTGTGCAAAGACACCAAATGACATTTGGAGTGTGCTGAGATACATATCCCTGAAATGACAGATTGTGCAGAAGTGAAAACTAGGCTTAGATATTGAGAGGGAGAAAATAAGGGTGTACAAAACACCCTCCCCATTCATTCTGTCTCCTGGTTTCTCCTAGAACAAGTTACTTCATTATTATTCAGCCCTTATTTCCAGGTCTGCATCATGAGCATTCCAATTCTTGTGTAATCATAAACTAGTACCCCAAAGGAAGATCAAGCAGCAGCAGATTCATAAGAAAGAATTTAAGGACTAAGCTATTTGCATTAAAGGAACGAAATCCACAGTCATCCCAAGATTCTTGCATGAATATTTGTTTTGTAACCTCAGCTCACTGCACCTTCTCTGAGGTGTATATTGAATGGAAAAGAACACCATTTACCCCACTGCAGCCTTGCTTCCTCAGACTGAGTGCTTCAGCTGTACTAACGGCACTTCTTCCTCCCATGCTTCTTTACCTTTCCATCCCTTAACATCTTTCTTGTGTCAGCTCATCACCAGACACACCATTTATCCAACTACATGCTGCTTTATTAATCACTAATTTAGATAACAATAAATAACTGCAAGCTTGAAGGCACAGAAACAAATAGGTCATCATTAAAAGGTACAAGCAATAGAAAGGCAGAGGTCACAACACTTGAAAAGTAGGGCACCCAAATACAGTGGCATGAAAGGAGACAAGGACTTTAACTTGGAATATAAATGCAACATGAAAAAATCAGTTTTATATCTGTTTGAACTACCAAATTTTGAATAGTTGCCACCAATACATAGGTGACCCACCAGTAAAAATTTCCTAAACGTTACAAATTTCAGCTTGATAGCATGCCCTACTTACACAAAACAGTACTTACAAAACCAGGGTCATAATTGCATGGTGTATACGGCTTTATGACTCCAATACCAATCATCACACCAAACACGGGACTATCTAACCAATACGTATCTTAAAAGGCGATTGGTTAGGATGTAGGTAGTCTTAGGAGGTAACTAAGAGTAAACCTCAGAACAGAAGATTGACACCAATACCAGAAGACAGACAGGTTTCTATGTCTAGAGATTGTGTGAATTCCAGCAGGGCTGTTCTGTGATGAATCCAAAGAACAGATTTTGGAGAGCTATGCTGCTCTGAGATGTGGATCTGGGGTATGGAAGACAGTCAAGAAAAGCCAGAGAAAAATGTGGTGACCGGACCTCCCATTGAAACAAATAATGCAAAATTATTACTGCAACAGATCAAGAATAACTATAGCACGCTCTAGGTTATTTAAATAGTCTCACATTCTTCAGCTTAGAGTACCTTAAAAAAGAGAATTAAGTTTGAAAGATTAATAGCTCTCACTTCAAATTTAGAGTAATCTTAAGATATTCAGCTACTGAAAAGTATTTGAAAACACCACCTCTGGAGACAGAACTTTACTATGGTATCTGGAGAAATAATCTTCCACAACTAACACTGCCAAAATTTATAGAGGACATTTAAACTAGAAATGATGGCAGAAATTGGGGGAAGCTTGTATAATATTCATAGTTTGTTTGGTTGGCATAGATGAATGGGGAAAAAAAATCAGGTAAGTAAGGATACAGAAATACATACGAGTATGTTAATAAGTAGATGGACATAAAGTTTTTTAAAAAAAAAGTAGTAGTAATTAAACCAGCAGCCAGGCAATTAAGTTAACAAAAGAACCACTCCTAATGCAACTGAGGTGCTGTGGATGGTTTGGAAAAAAAAAAAAGTCAAATAAATATTAATAGAAGGAACATAAGCAAGAAGTGGAGGCTTGAAACATGAAACCATGTGTTACAGGGACAACAGAAACACTGTGGAACAGTAAGCTGTACCAAAAGCATTCACATTCAGGAAAGAAACACAGACATGCTAAGCTATACTTGTATAAGGACAAGACAAAATGGAGTAGCAGAAGGGACATTATGAATAAAGCACCATCTAAGTCATAACTTTTGAGAAATAATGTTTTCACTTGGGTATTTCTGGGACCCTACTAGAAACCAGCTGGATAAGATTTGGATATGAATAAAGATTGCTGTAAGATAAGTCTTAATATTATCACTAGAAAGTGTATCAATATTAATGGAATTTATTCTCTCAGATTTAGACTGAAGAACAGATGCTAATAATAGGAGGAGGCAGTTCTCCTTCAAAATGATAGCCAACAGATTTTTTCATAAGATGAATAACAGACAAAAAGAATACAAGTTCAGTTTTGTTAACTGATGACTATACTACAGGAGAGCTAACAGAAAATAAGTAAACTTGGATACAATGACTCCAAGTTAACTCTATTTAAATTAGTCAGAAATTGAATATGTTTGCAATTAAGATTCACAATTCCAAAATGGAAAACTTTGATATACTATTGAACCTAGGTGGTCCATTGAACTGTCTAGTCCAATAACCAAAGTTTTGGTTATTGCCTTAAACCTGAAAAAAAAAAAACAAAACAACAAAACAACCACATCTGAAGTCTAAAGTGAGGCACTCAAAAAAGATTCTATTAATTCTGGAGCTCCTAAGAGATAACTACCTCAAAGGGAGAGTCCATAAGACAGCATCTGTCATTTACATACTCGGTCTTTGGAATTTAACTAATGTCAATTAGCAAGTTAGGATTCTAAATACCAGTTAGCAGCTAGGCCTGGACTAAACCTAAGTGCTCTTCTGCTCTTGAGAATTTTTGTTTAGCATATTTGGGCCTTGCTTTGTTAATCTCAAAGTGATTCTTGTCATAAAATGTTATGCTTTGAAGTCTGTCCCTGGTTTTGGAGGATAACTCATTTTCATAGGAATGAATTTGTTTCTCCACCTTTGGCATTGGGAATACTAGGTTCTCGGAAGGGACCAGCTCAGACTCGTTTCAGAACAAGTGCACCTCGACTGGTCGGAATATAATTAGTATCTTAAGCATTCCCAAGGATTACATTTCAAAGCTTTTGCATTACTCACAGCAATTAAGATGTACCGAGTAAGTTCTATAGTCTTAGCTCTAACTCTGTAATTAGTGATTTAAAAACACACATATTTTACATTGTCTTGTCTTTCCATATGGCCAAATATATAAAGCACAACATTTTAATCCAAACAAAAGCTTTTGTAAAAACAATCAGTATGCCAAATGTAATGTTAAAGGAATTTTTTTTTTTCCAAGAGAAGAACACAGAGATACAGTTGACTCAACAGTCACTTTTACTGAAGCCCCTTTCCACCATGAAAACTATACAGTCAACAATATCTTAAATGAATCATAATATAGCTCACGTCTTTAATGCCTAATCACAGTGCCAGAGGAGTTCAAAGAGCCCTTACTAAAACCAACAGTAGAATACGATGGTTGCACAAGCCACTGAAGTACCTACTTTGTAGCCAGAAGTAATTACATTCATCTGCTAATCTCTTCTGGAGAAACTCAGTCTAACAGGCAGAGATCACATCTAATCAGATAAGAGCTCCAAGCAACACACAGGAGCTGCAGCTTTTCTTGAAAACACAGCTAAAACCAAATAGCATTTTGTGTGTGTGTGCAATGTACATGCATTACACCCTTTGGAATAAAATGTGTCAGTGTTGGGAATACATACCAATGATAAAGAGTAACTATTCGCTTCCTTCTTTTGCTTGAGAGAGTGCAAATCTACATCTCAAGATCATGCCACAACTATGAGCTTCTTGACTTTCACAAGCTCAGGAGCCTCAGGTTTCAGAATCCATTATTACAAGGCCAGACACCCACTTGCCTCTGTGGATCTCACATTTACTCCTGCTCCTCTTAAAATAATGACAGAATGAGACAGGATCTTGAACCTTCACCTGAACTGTGACATACACCTCACTCCAAAAGGCTATGAGGTCATCCAGTTCAGCTAGTTTAAATCAGTACAAAATATTTCAGACAGACAGCATTCCAGAGCTATAACCATGTGATACAGATTGAAACTTGGAAGTATGCGTAACCGAGTTTATGTTTCGGAGTTTCACAGCACTAGATCCAAGTGAGCATGTGCCACCTGCAAATTCACATGAAACAAATAACACTGTACACTCCAAGCAACAGCAAAAGGTCTTACTGAAATGATTACTGTCTACTTTTAAACCAGAGAGGAACTAAAGCACNCATCGGGGGGGGGGGGCGGAAGTAGGAAAAAATTATAACACAGACAGAACTATGCACCTTACTCTTATCCAATATCCTCAAACCGCTAAACTGCTTGTTGCAGCTTACCAAAAATGAGTGCAAGCCTGAGCTAAGGCTTACATTTTATTCAGGTGGTTACTGTCTGGCAAACTGCAAATCTTCTGCTCTCTATGGCTTATAATGGAGCACACTAAGCAGCCTTAAAACATAAAAGTTGCTGCCAGCAAAGTCAGGAAGAAAATTGTCAGTCTTTGGGGTTTTTTTTGGTTTTTTTGTTTGTTTGTTTGTTTGTTTGATTTTTTTTGTGGTAATACAAACAAACCCAAAACCCCAATATCAATTATACCAAAACCTCAAATTGTAAGTGTGGAAAGTAAATCTGGAATATCAAGATGAGATGTTTAGAAGAATTTTACTGCTCCCTTTTAAATTTTTCATTATGGTCATACACTTCACCTTCTTGTATCTGGGGTTATTTTGCTTCTAACCCAAAAGTCATGTGTGCACATTAGCAAGGTGAAAAGACTGCAGTACCCCCAGAAGCTTCTATTCACAAGTGTATTTGGTCCTCATTAATTTAAACCTCCAATCACCTCCAGAAAAAAACAATTTAGATTACCAGCTTTTTAAGTGCCCAAATGTAATAAAACATAATCATTATACTGCAGCATAAAATACTTAACATTTATTTTGAGCTGTGTACACTAGTGTTTTCTTGTAATCTTTTAATATATAAAGTTGTTTTATACACTGCAGTTCATCTACCAGGTCACATCTGTGTAACAATATCAAAGCCATACTCCAGTAACATTTATGCATACTGAAAAAAAGCAAAAACCTTTTTCTGTCAATATTCTCATGTATGGGATAAGCACTTACATCACTGTTGCCATGTGTATTACCTACACTCCTGAGAGCATAAAGCAAAAAAGCCTGCTATGCAAAATGAAACTTACACATCTTTCTTATGAAACAATATGGAAATAAGGATTTATTTTTTTCTTACAGTGAATTAATTGCACCATATTCCTGCCTAATACAACATTACCGCAGGAGTGGATTTGGCTATTTATTAGCAAAAATGCCTAAGATTTACTAGATGCATCATTTAAACACATTGGTAGGGAAAAAAAAAAAAATCAAGTGAGAGTATTTCAAGATATCCTTCCTTTTTCATGATGAAGCATTCTCCCTTTGTACAAGGTAACGGGTTTTAGTTTTTGAGACTCAAAATCCAATTTTTTCAGAAACAAAACTCTAGACACGTTAACATTGCAGTGTTGTGACAGTGAAGAGCTGTAATGCATTAACCACAATGTTACGCATCCCTGCTGCCCCTCACCCAACCTGTTCCAAAGTATTACTGCTATACAACAATCCCTTGAAATCCCCTGATTTTATACTGCAACAATGGTAAGGAAAGAATAGTCTCTATTTTAGTGCAAGTCCTTTACACATTACAAGGATTAAAGGCATTTCAGTGTCCTTCTTCCATCATCCTAACGGGGCTAACATTATTACAAGGTACGTATTACATACATACTCCCTACTCTCTAATGATGCTGTATCATGTCCAACACAGAAATTAAACCATATTTCTCAGGAAACAGAAAACAATGGCTACTGTCAAGCTAAGGCTACTTTCAAATGCTAACCTTCAGTAGCATAACAATCTATATTTCCAAACAGGAACACTCAACAAAAAACTCATGCTATCACCAAATAGAGGACAGTAAATTCAGAATATCTACTTTGGGTTTAGCACCTTTTTGTTTCAGTAGTTTTAAGTCCTATGTTAATTCATCTTTGGGAACTTTAAAACACCAAGAGAAGGGAGATGATATTTGTAGAACCGAGCAGGAGTTAAATTTATTTTTGTATGTTTGTAAAAGAGTGTTTTGTGTTAGCTTTCTTTGCAAAAATTAACACTTCAGGAAATAGAAGAGCAGTTCTCAAAAGAATACATCGGAATAAGGGTCACTTTTCTACTCTGTAGCCAGGTGTACTACCTTTCTGGTTCCTGCTGTAAATTAAATTAAAACACATCTTGCATTTATAAAAATTAAAACGCATAAGTACATCTTCCTTGCTATGTTTCCACATAGGCCTCTGTGGATTTCTCACCCAGACCCCCTTCTGGGGCATAGTAACCTACAGGCACTGCTCTCACCTTTTCCTTCAAGAACTGAACCCTCTTCTGGAACACCACACACAGAAAATCAAACAGGCAGCACCTCTGCAGTTACCTGCAAGCACTAACAGCCTTTTTCATAACTATTTCACTGCAGAAAACGAAACCGTAGGGAAGGTTTGTTAAACCCCCCCCATTTACGCAGCCCCCCTGGAAGGCCGCGGCCCTGCGAAGGAGACAGCCGGCCCCAGCCCGCGCCTCCGCGCCCGCCTGGCCACGGGCAACACCGCCGCCACCACCGGGCACCGCACCCGGCCGCGGCGGGCAGCCCAACGCCTACCGGAGACGCACAGGCCCAGCTCAGACAGGGCCCGAGCGGCCAGCGCGGCCTGGCTCTTACACCTAACGGCAGATAGAGAGCGGCTGAGGGGCCCTCAACCGCCCTCCCCGCCGCGCCCGGGCCCAGCCACGGAGCCGCCCTCCCCCGAGACGGGGAGAAGGCACCACCACACACACACCGCCCGTCCCCGCTCTGCCGCCTACAGGAAGGGCCGCGGGCTGGGGGCGTACGGGGTGTGCCGGCAGCCAGGGCCGCCCCCGCGCTACGGGCCGCCGGCCCAACGGCCGCTGCCAGTCACAGGCGCGGCCTGGGAGGGGAAAGGCAGGAGAAGGGTGGGAAGAAACAGGCACTTGCGCACGCAGAGGGGGGAGGGCAGGGGGTTATTTATAGCCCGGCTGCTAATTTGGGAAGCGGGATAACGCGCCCCGCGGAGCGCGGCACCTGCCACCAGGACTCACCCCATCCCGCAGAGAGGCGCCGGCCCCTTTAAAACCACAGGAGACCCCTCCCTCCGGCCCTCCTCCCCTCCCGCCGGGAGCCCCCCCCCCCC
>VZSZ01011850.1:63129-107649 GCA_013398815.1 Ibidorhyncha struthersii | reverse complement strand
GCTGCAGCGCGACGTGGTGCTCTCCGAGCTGCGCGGCTGCCGGGTGCGGCTCCGCGGCAACGCCAACACCCTGCGGGTGCGGGACTGCCGGGGCTGCACCGTGCTCTGCGGGCCCGTTTCCACCTCCGTGCTGGTGGATGGCTGCAGCGATTGCCTCCTGGTGCTGGCCTGCCAGCAGCTCCGCACCCATCGCACCCGCGACAGCCGGTTCTACGTGCAGGTGACCAGCCGGGCGGTAATCGAGGACTGCGCTAAGGTCTGCTTCGCCCCCTACACCTGGAGCTACCCCGGTATCGAGAGAGATTTCGAGTCTTCTGGGCTGGACAGAAACAGAAACAACTGGAACCTGGTGGATGACTTTAACTGGCTGGCGACTGACAAGCCGTCGCCCAACTGGAGCCTGATCCCCGAGCAGGAAAGAATCGGCTGCTGGGACTGACTGCAGAGGCAGCTCGGTGCTGAGCAGGAAATCCTGGTGTAAACGCATTGATTCATAAACTGTGGGACTTCATCCCCGATATGCCATTAAATGATTCGATTTGGTATTTAAATTGTGAATTACATTGTATGGCTGGATTTTTTTAATGAAGAATACCAGTCAAATGTAGTTTACTGTTCTTACACAAGTCGCTGCTATAATCTTTATGTATCGCTGTGGAATTTGCCAGCTACTGCAGTACCTCGTTGCTGTGTTTTTTCAGTTAAGGCGGGGCAAGGGGCACCAATACACAAACAACAGCGAGCCTGTGTTAGAGCTGTTGCACTACTTTTGCTCACCCAGTCGAAATCTGAATTAGCTGCAAGTAGTACAAGCTGTACTGGAATGGAAAGAAGAAATAACGAATGTTTCATATTTTTGTAGTTTTCAAGTTGCAGATGACAGTACACTAAATCTTATGGGGAGTACAGGAGAGGGCTTTTGTGGGGTAATGGGGACAAAAGGCTAATTTAAGGAGTTTGTAGCTGAACAGTGTAGCAGACTGAGATGAATTCTAGGCTATGACGTAATTATGAGCCAGGTTCTGTTGATGTGGGTGAAATCTGTAAGTTGTCTTTATTTAGGCTTTCATTTCAAGTGAGAAGTCTAACGGAAAAAAGTCTCCTAATGAACATTTAATGCACTCCTAATATATTAATGATTGTTTAAAATCAACAAGCCTATATAAATATTAAATCTTCACAGTCTGAAAATATTATGTGAAAGGATGCTCCTGTAAACAGCTTTAACCTGAGATGGATAAAATACATGCTTTGAGTGTACTTCTAGGGGCATACAGTAAGTGCTGATTAACATTACAGAAGCTAGATAAATTGCTCTCCTGCAATCTGAAACTTCAGGGGAGAGACGTTCAGGTATGTCCTACTAGTTTTCGTCTGTCTGCCGGACAGTAGGCTTTGTGGTGCTGTGATCTTAATTTACAGCAGCCTGCTACTGCGTAAGTGCAGTGTTGACAGAGAGTCAGTAAAATGGGAAGATGAGGTGCTGTATTCCAGTTCCAGAATTGCATGTCACCTTGCATAAAGTGCACAGTAATTTAAGCCTAATTTATTTACTCCTGCTAAATAATAAAAGAAAAAAAGCATTATGGAATACAGTGTTTTTACAATGCCCTGTTAGTGGTGGTGAAGTGACCATGATCCATACATAAAGTATACATAGTAGTTCTAGGTTTCCAAACGCACTCCTTAACTTGTGACATTTTGCAAGAAATCATTGTTTATCTTGCCTAAGAATCAGCTTAGAGTTGTATTTTAAAACTGCAAAATATTTATGCTGCCCTAACATGTGCCTCTAACAGAAAATTAATACTAGCTGAACCATCCAAAACTGCATCATTGCTGTGAAAGTACTTGAAACTTCACTTGAGTACTTGACTGAAAAACTTGAGCAAAGAAACTTTATCTAAGTTGTTTTCAGCATATTTAAAAGGGGAGGGGGAAAAAAGGGGGAGTTTTTGTATATTTTTCACTTTATATATTTTTCTTTGTTTACTGCTGTTAATGTATACCTTTTGACTGAATTGCATTTTTGCATTTCAGATATTTGTTTTGAATTGTCCCAGTTGTCCCTTTATTAATGGTTCTTCTTTGCATTGATGGCATCATAAAATGATTTAAAGAAAACACCCTTAGTCTTTCTTTAATGTTAGTTTTTAACATCTGTTTTTGAAGGGATGTGATCAGATGAGGCTCTCAAGTGTCTTAATTTTAACACATCCATCTTAGTACAGGACCTGATTTTGTAGTTAGTATTTCTTCCCCGTATATCCTGGTAGTGACAAATCAGTCCCCGTAGCATCTTCTAGTCCTGGGATGACAGATTGCTCAGCCTATAAGAACTACAGAAATGCCTTTGTTCTGGTAGCCAAAAGCTATAAACATTTACATTTACCTACTGGGTTGATGGACACTGGTAAATCTAGAAGTGGAGAGACTACTGCTCAGCTGTAGCGGGTATCAGATACACTTCGAACGGGCAGGTAAGTGTTAGCTGTTGGTCCACAGCATACAGTATTGCCTGGATAAACAGAGCATGAGTCAAAACAAGGAAATTTAGACTTCAGTTTCAGTCTGAAAATGCTTCCTCTGTGACATTTTTCAGAAGTCAGTTCTTTCCTCCAAGTACAATTTTGTCAAACGAGAATTATTAGGTAATACTCTTCAGGAACATGGCTTCAGAGGAGGCTGCTAAAGCAGCAGAAAATTCTTCCAGACAATTACTTTCACTTAAAGATTTGTCATTACTTCTGATAATACAAAACCGGTAACTGAATCTTGGTCTCAAGCATGACATGAAACAACAAAACTCAATTTGAGAATAACAAGTCTGAAAAATGTTGGTCGGGCAAATACTTATATGTGATTTATCATTCTAAATATGTACCTTTATATATATACACACACACAGTTGCACATTTCCATATGCCTTTTTTAAATGTTAATTTACTAATGTAGACTCATACTAGGAGAAATTCAAAACTATTCTGAAACAGTAGTATGGTATGTTAATAGTAATGTAGTATGCGAGCACAAGTTACGCAGTAGAACCAGGTTTGCTGACGTATTCATAGGCTCTGTCAGGACAGAAATTGTAACTTAGGTCTGGAAGAAAGAGAAACACCTAAGTATTTCTGTCTAATTTTAACAACACTATATATTTTATTATTACTACTATTAAAAATACATAGGGAAAAGGAAGTCACGATTGGTATAAGCACTAGCAGGCTGGCATCTCTGTGTCGCAGAACAGTTCCTCCTGACAACAATGGTGCAGACAGCTCATGCCTTACTTACCTGTGCCGTAACCCCCAGCCTTCTGCCAGCACTTACAGGTAGGAAAAAAGTAAAATGCCATGGGAGTGAGAGAATATTAGCTGGTATCCCGACAGTACAGTTACTCATTTGAGAATCCATTTTCCAGTCAATTCTAGTGGAAAGTGGTAACTCCGATGTATTGAGAATTATATACTCATTAAATTTTTACAAAAGTATTTAAAATCATGGTAGGGGTAAGTATATGTATGTAAATGTTTTATAGAATAGTTAGATGTATATAATCTGTATTTAAATTTTCTCAGCTGTTTCTTAAACTAATTTCTTAGCACTTCGTAGCATCTATTTTCTTGGAAAAAAAATATGTAGACACATAATCAAACTAGTGTTTTGGAAATAAGATATTGGGTGTACTTTGGCAGGTCTAGACTATAGAGTTGTCTAGCTCATTTCATCTGAACTACTTACAGTGTAAATGCTAAACATGGGAAGAGTAAAAGTCTAGTCCACAGTGTCTGTAGCTTCATCATATTTGTTTACCTTTTGCCTCAACAGACAAGGCATCAGAAAAATTGTGTTCCGTGTGCAGGTGAGCCTTAAGCTGTTTGTTCAAGAGGAAAAAAATGCATCTTAAGTATGGAAGCGATGAAACAGTTCTACTGAGTGTCTGTTTCAAGAAGTGAGGAATTCTGTGCTATCTTGTCTCTAGATGACTTGATGATGCAGCATCTCTTACATCACATTGAAGCAAACCTCCTTTCAAGAGAGTGAGGAGTGTGTCATGACGTGCCCTGAGCTGCCAGTGGCAAGTGGCCAGGCTCCCGAATTCCCCTTCTGAAGCTCGCGACTAAGAAATACTCAGAGGGAAGGTTGGGCAGAGTTCGTACAGCAGCTGGTTTGAGGAGATGTGCCAGGCTGTCTCCGTTCTCCTGGGTCAAGGAGACTTGCAATGCCAGCCTGGGCAGAGCCGCTTTGTTTCTCTGCTAATCGCAGCTTGGAGAAAGGAGGGCGGCACATGCTCGGTTTCTTCCCTCAGAGCGATAAGCAATGCTGACATGGAGAAAATGCCTGGCAGCCTCTTTTTAGGCCAGGAGCCAGGATTGCCTTGTGTCTAACCTGCTAGGGAGAGCTTGTCAAAGTCCCCTTCCCCAGAGAGCCCTGGGGGAAGAGCCAATTTGTTCCGGAGGCTCTGTGCGAGCCCATGCGCTGAGCGGGTTTCCTGGCCAAGTGGGTAGCAGGTAAAACCAGGGAGGACAGGAGCAGTCAGAGCTACTGTGAAAACAAGCTGTTTTCAAGCTACCTTGTCTGGTAGCAAGATGGAGGACTGAAAACATGACACGAGGGAGAAGACAGCTCAAGGAACCCATTGAATGAGCACGTTCAGGGACGGTGATTCCCCAACCCGTTGAGAAGGGGGAATGCCAGGAGCCAGCACCGAGACTGACAGTGCACCGTCAGTCTCACCAGGGCTGGCCAGGTGTGAAGCAGTTGCACCACCAGCGTCCCTTTGCCACTGGCTGCAGCGGTTTGTTAGCGTGACCCACATGTTGGCCAGATTCACGTAACCTGCATAATGCAAGGCTGAAGCAAACAAAAGTCTCGTCAAGAACTTTAGCTCTGGCTTGCATTTCATTGCCACCAGAATAACCAAGGAACATCTTTAAGAACACATACCCTAAAGAAATTAATTTTGCTAAGCATCAGAAGGGGCTAAAAACCAAACACCTGCCAAGGACATAGTTATGAACACCTTATGATGGTAACAGAAATGTCAGCACCATAAAGTAGGTACAAATTGGCCCTGAATAGAGAGGGCTCATTGGCAGAAAGGTACAAAATTTCTAAACAGTATGGGGCATTGAGGTGCGGAACCATTTTCCACAGGGAGTCACAACAGCACAGTCTTGATTTAAACATTTTTGAAAGACAGCCTGGTTGGACAGCCCTCCTCCAGCTGACAGCCTTATGGAAATCTTTAAAGCCAGTTCAACTTCCTTCACTCACCACAGTGCTATAACTCAACCTTTTAAAGCTCATATGTGTCTGTGAATGAAATAAAATAGTTCTATGCAAAAATAGACAAGCATGAACCCATAAAAGAGAACTGAGACACTTCTTCAGCTCCACACAGAGTTTTGAGCATTAGCATTTGCTGAGGCTGTGAGAGGCAGCACAGAGTAAAGCTTTCCGCCAGAGAAGCAGGTGAGAGCTTTGCTGCTGCTTCCAGTGAGGTCACCATCACACCTGGAGGTCTGTCCCGAGAGGGGCTGACCCCCTCGGTTCCTGCTGGAGTCCAGGCATTTCCCCTCTGTCTGCACCTGCTTCCCTGAATACCAGGAACAAAAATGGAATTATTTGTGGTCCCTCTTTATCCAGCCCTCTTTCATCTAAATAGATTCTGGTGTGGGCTTTAGCAAAACATTTGTGTGAAAAAACAGGTAAGAAACAAGTGCATAAGACCATTTCTTACACATGTTTATGCTTTATATTTTTGGAGGGCTTGGATTTTTTTTTATATATGAGGTGTTGTGTTTGGTTTTTTTTTTAAAAAAAAAAAACAAACTTATTCCTATTTAAGCACTAGCTATATGTAGACAGGATCAAATCTCAGTGGCTTTACCTGGTATCGCTTCAGGTGTTACAAAATACTTAGGAATTCTTGAATGGGAGTTAGTTTTGTGATTGTATACAATCCTCCTCCCTTCATATACATCGTACTTCTGTCTTTCCAAGTAGATTTCTCCCAGCATATAAGAATGGGATGTGAGGGCAGACTTGTTGGATTTCAGAACTGGATGCAGACAAGTACATTTCTTTACCTCCTTTATGCATCATCTTTTTGTGGCTCAGCTCTGCTCGCTTACCTCCTACTTTCCATCAGGCTCTCCCCTTTTCTAGTGGCTGTGGCCTTTTTTCTACACAGCCTTCCTGTTGTGGCCATCAGATCTGCACAAGGGAGCTCACAGCTCGTACTGTACTAAAAAGCCGGTTTCATCACATACAAAGAAAGACACAAACAGCAAGAAAAAAATAATCTCTGCAACTAGTGGAATTTCAGCGTTTCCATTCACATCGTGATCTAGTTTATCGGACTTACTTGAGGTTCCATCTGTTGTGTTGAGATGTTTTCCAGAAGTAATGACTACTGTGAGCCTTTTGTAAGCTTCTTTCAATACCCGATGTATTTCTTTCCTGTTTCTGCAAGTACAAACATCGATTTATAACTCATTCTTTCAGCAGTGAACACTACACTCTAGGCAACACAGTAATACAAATAAATACTCATAAAGAGCACCTTGGGGGTCAAAGAAAAACTGTTTCCTGAACACATTGCCCACGCTGTGGATAAGGATGCCTGAAATTCTGGGAACTACCCAGAGAAAAACCACACTAAAAACACCACAGTGTGTCCCAGTGTAGTTTAGGAGCCATGGGGTCTGGTGGATCAGATCAGCCTTCCCAGGGTATACAACAACCAAAGCAGTGAATTCAGCTACTTGCCTTTGTTTCCAGCCTCAGGACCTGCAGTCACCTCACATGCCACAAAAATAGTAGCCTACCAAGTTACTTGTGTACGTAGGAGGGAAAAAAGTGCCATAAATCAGACTTTTTCCTCCACCTGTTAATCATACAGTGTGGTACAGCCATTTTGTCACGTTGTTCCTCAGAAGCGTCCCTGTACACACGACACAGTTACAAATGAAAGCCAAACCATAAACTACAGTGCATAAAAAACCCGCTTATCTCTACACAATAACTTCCTATCATAGGTAAAATGAGACATCTTCAACACACAATCACTGAATAGCAAGGGCTGGAAGGAACCTTTGGAGATCATCTAGTCCAACCCCCCTGCCAAAACAGGTTCACCTACAGCAGGTTGCACAGGATGGCATCCAGGTGGGTTTTTAACATCTCTAGAGAAAGAGACTCCACAATGTCTCTAGGCAGCCTGTTCCAGTGTTCTGTCACCCTCAAAGTAAAGAAGTTTCCCAGGTCCTCCTTCTTGCCCTCTTGGAAGGCCGGAGTGACGTTGGCTTTCCTCCAGTTCTCAGGCACCTCTCCTGATCTCCATGACCTTTCAAAGACGATGGAGAGTTGCTTAGTAATAACATCTGGCCACCCCCTTAGCACTCGTGGGTGCATCCCATCGGGGCCCATGGATTTGTGGGTGTGCTGAGTTTGCCTAAATAATCTCTAACACGATCCTCCTCAACCAAGGGAAAGCCTTCCTCTCTCCAGACTTCTTCCTCTTACCTCCAGGGTCTGGATTCCTGGCAGCCATCCTTAGCAGTAAAGGCTGAAGCACAGAAGGCATTCAGTAACTCCACCTTTTCTGCATCCTCCATCACCAGGGCACCCACCTCTTTCAGCAGCGGGCCCACGTTTTCCCTAGTCTTCGTTTTGCTCCTGATGTACTTTAAGAAGCCCTTCTTGTTGTCCTTGACATCCCTTGTCAGATTTAATTCCAAGTTGGCCTTAACCTTCCTCGTTGCATCTCTGCATACTCTGATACCGTTCCTATATTCCTCTCAAGTGGCCAGTCCTCTTTTCCATATTCTATAAACCTCCTTCTTCCATTTGAGTTTCACCCTTGCAATGAAACCTAACCACTTCTACAGAAAGAAAGGAAAAAAGAACTCAAGAAAGCCACGTTTCGTATCACAGAGCAGTGTGGAAAAAAAAGATTGGGTCAGGAAATTATTTTTATTGCCAGCTAAGAGTATTTCCATAGTTTAGGCACATAGGATATACTTACATAAAGGGAATTTGCCTTTTATCTCTCATATTCCTGAAGATGGAAGAAGCACGGTTGGTCCAGGACTGGGCAGCAGACTGCATAACAAATACCAGATTGAGCTGTATGCATTAAAAACAACTTTTTCCTCCCTTCTAGCATTAACTGGTAAGTTTGTGGCTTATATTTAGGTTAGCAGGCATAGCTTTTTGGAAAAGTATCAATATTGTAACGTTATCCATAGAAATTATATTTTTTTAACAATATTTTGAATTTTAACACATTTATGCTGAGTTCTAACAGATCAATAATCACTTGAATATTTTAGTCTACTTTTTTTTTTTCCCCTCCAAAATGGCATACGAATTATACATTTGAGTTAATATGCAACCTCTGAAGAGACCATTAACTCAAACATCCTTACTGCAATTAGCTTTTATCTACTATGGACCAGTTTCAATATTTTCTATCTGAAGTAGAAAACAGTAGTAAGTTTGCCCAATTAAAGGCAAATCCCAGCCAAGGTAAAGATTTATAAGAAAAGCAGATGCCAGCCAAAACCACTTTTCTTTTTTGTACTGTCTACACCCCAAAACACTTCTCGGTGATCCCCCATAACCTTCCTCTTCCTCAGGTTACTCTGCTTGAGACGGTGCTCAGCTGATCAGTGTGTGCTGAAACTTGCCCAGGGCTTGTCAGCACTGTGTCTGGGATAAGTGGGAAGCATTAAATCCCCACTTGTGAAAGCATTAGCTTCATTTTTTGAAGGAAGCATCAGATTATAGCATGTGATTTACTGTCATCAACCCCCTTTAAAGCTTCCAAGCATGGCAAGTTAACTTGATAGGTGGGTAGTTTTTGCCACTGTAAGTCCCCAGCTGGTACTGAACTACTGAAACTACTTCAATAAACAGCAGAGTTCTAAATCTGGGTTGGTTTTGTCCTGTTGATTGCTCTCTGTGATGAATTTAAAGGCACCACCTGAAGTCTTAAAGGTCTAATTAGTACCTGAGTGTCCCTTCCCGAGCATCAGGTGGATCACTGATCATCTCCCAGAAAACACTGTTTAGGAGTGATTTATTAGGACCCCTGCTGTTATCTTTGTTTAAGGAGAATAGTAAATTTGGAGAGATCAATGAGCTCTGAAGCATATGCTGTGCGTTCTGTTTCACTATTTTTATCCCTGAGTTAACAGGAAACACCCTAGTGTATACAGTGACATGGTTTATCTGCATCAGATTTATTGTGGACAGCTGAATGTTAAATTATTAAGGTAGCAAATACTCAGACTGTCACCTGTGCTCCTCAGTACAAACTTCCCCATATCCACAGCAGCACCAGGCTCACATCTGCTGTGGGCAGCTTTACTATTTCTTGTCCTATTAATTGTGCAGAATATATAAAACACATTTCACTGTATATCCTCATGATCCACAGACCTGATTGACAGAAAATTCTTTTTCACTGTAACTAGATTTTCACTCTGTCATCACTGACAAGAAAGGGAGTAGTTTCAAGGTCATTTATCTCAAATTGACTTCAGGCTGTCAGGTAAATACACCCTCCAAACTATCTTGTGTTTCCTAGCTGACTCCTGGAGGAGTCAGTGAAATGCAGTAACAGGCGCTGCATGGCTATAGGCTATTTCGCCGAGAAGCCAGGAGAGATTTCAGTGCTATGGCTTATTGCACAAAAATATTTAACAAGCTTTCCCAAGAAACAGCACTTTTCATCCACTTCACAGCAAACAGAGAGAACAGCCCCTAACGGATAATTGCTTTCCTCTTTTCCTTTTACACACCCACCCTTCACCTGCGAGGGCAGCAGCGATGCCAACCACCAGGCCTGCTTTAGGACAGCCCCAGTTACCAGCTGCTCTCCAGGTCACTGCAATAGTGCCCGGATGGGCCAGGAAAGGTCTGTCACAAAAACCTTCTGTTAGTGCAGGAAAAAGCAGCAGCTTCATAGTCTTTGCCCTTACCGAGGAGACCTCCAGCATTCCAAGATCTCAAACAGTAACTGAGCAGCATCCACGGTACCACACAGCAGCAGACTACCAAATACTATTTTTCGGTGCTTTTTTTTTTTTTTTTAGTTACTATTATTTTTTGCACTTGCCTTCGTCCTGGGCAGGTCCCTTCACCTTTCCCTCGAAGCTGGAGCACCATGCTGCTGGCAGCCACTAGAGGATGCCCCCAGGGCACTCGGCCAGCAGCAGATCGGGTTGGCTGGGGTCGGGGCAGAGGCTCCCCATCCCTCTCCTGGGGCTGTTCCTTTCTCACCTGCAGCGTTAGCACCCACACCCTCACACACCTGCGGGTTAATTTTGCATTGCTTGAGGTTGCCCGAGGCTAATTTTGTATTGCCGCAGCGGGTGGCGAGCCAGCGCAGGACTTTCTCAATAGCTCTGAACCTCTGCGGGGCCAGTGGGGAGCAGGAGGTGGTATTTCAAAGCGAGTAAAACTCCCAAAGCACTGAAGAGAGCAAGTGCCTGGCATCCGTGCTTGCCCAAAATGGCTGTATGGCATAAGGAGGAAGGCCACCGCCGAAGGAGGGGGTTGCATCTCTCCTTTTCTGCCCGCTACAGCGTGAAAGCAGGGCTGCAGATCCCTCAGCAGTCCCCGAGGACCCCGGGGGTGCCTCCTTTGCGGTGGCTGGTGACAATGGCCCAAGGGTCCCTGCCCAGCCACTGGGTCAGATTCCTCCATGGTGTAAGCTCCTGCGTCTCCTTGGGCAGCCCTGCTCCCCTCCCTGGCCCGGTGATTACCTGGTAAGCTGCTCACATCAGCTCGCTTTTATAAAAGCATCTCTAGATTTCAGGCTGGGATTTATTTATTGAGTTTCTCTGAACTTTTCCTTTCTCATTCCCGCCTGCTGAGGCCCAGAGATGGTACAAGCCCTGGTTGTAAATAGAAAATGCCAAGCTTAGGTTTTTTAGGTCAGGGTAAACTACACTCTTATCTGTTTCCAGAACACATAAGCCACGAGATGTCACCTCGGGTCAACACAGAAGGATGAGGACTAGAAAGGTGGTTTTGGCTGTAGATATGAATAAATCAGGATCACGTAGGGGAAGTATGTTTTTGTATTCAGGCAGCCTTTTTCATCTCGGAGCCCTCTTCTTTTTCCTCAAAGGATCCATATTCTTCTGGCAACAAAGATCTTTTTATATCTCTGGGTTTTCACATTCTGCCCAGCAGCCTATCGTAAGAAAGCACAAATCTACTAAATAGTAAAATGAGGGATTATTTCCACTCATCTGTTGACAGACATTTCTCCAAATTGGATCAAATGATTAAAGGTATTAGAATGACGTCTTGCAGATCCAGATCAAATCATTTGAAACCTTGAGACTGTTTCTCCTTTGCTTGGAAGGAACCACCAGAAATAGTTGTAGGTGCTAATTGCCCATTATTCTCACTAATGTGAAATTGTTAATTGGGATCTTTGAATATTTTACTTCCTTGAATCCTAACCGGGGGAGCTCAAGATGGAAGGACAGTGCAGTGGCTCGCTTCCCGCCGTGCCGTTCGGGTTCTCTTCCAACGCCTGAATGGTTCTTCCTCGAGTCGCTTACTCCGAGAAGAGGGGTCCAGGCTGCGAAATCTTCCCACACCTCACATTACGAAGATGGCACTGCTGAAAGTCAAATTCAACCAGAAGAAACGGGTAAAACTAGCGCAGGGACTATGGCTCATGAACTGGTTTTCAGTGTTCGCTGGAATCCTTGTTTTTAGCATGGGGTTGTTCCTCAAAATTGAACTCCGGAAGCGAAGCGAAGTGATGGACAATTCTGAAAGCCACTTTGTGCCCAATTCTTTGATATTGATGGGTATATTATCCTGCGCCTTCAATGGTTTTGCTGGCAAAATTTGTTATGATTCTTTGGATCCCACTAAGTTTGCCAAGTGGAAGCCTTTGCTGAAACCTTACCTGGCACTATGTTTCCTCTTTAACATACTCATTTTTTTCGTTGCTCTGATTTGCTTTCTCATGCGGGGTTCTCTGGAGAGCACGCTGGCCCAGGGGCTCAAGAATGGCATGAAGTTCTACCGGGACACAGACACCCCTGGAAGATGCTTCATGAAGAAGACCATCGACATGCTCCAAATTGAGTTCAAATGCTGTGGGAACAATGGCTTCAAGGATTGGTTTGAAATTCAGTGGATCAGCAACAGATATCTGGACTTCAGCTCCAAAGAAGTGAAAGAGTAAGTGACTTAGTGGGATTTGTATCACATAGTATCATTATTTGATCAGTATTATACTAAAGAAACGTATATCAAAACAGGCCCTGGCTGGAGGGGGTTTTGTATACAATCGTATACAAATTTGTATACAATTTCTCTGCTTTCGCTTAATAAGCATCCCAAATGTTCAGCTGGATTGCTTCCTCCCCTGACAAATTCCTCTAACATGATCCAGAACATAAAATATAATGCACCAAAATACAATTCTCACTCCTACACAGTGCGATGTAAACAGACTTAATATAATAATTTTTACTGCCTTTTACTTCTTTGTAAACCCATTAGTTGAGCCACACATATCTACTCCCCAAATCAACAGGAAAGTACAGAACTTCACTATTCCTAAAGCAGCTTTCAATGCAACTTATTAAGTTTGTAAAAAAAGAGTTCCCTGAATATATACTGCTGACACCACTTTTAAAACTCCACTTTAGATACTGGCAATTAAGCAACCTCATGGAAATGAATAGAAACAGTAATGCTTTACCAAGAACTCATGTCTTTTAAAGCCTTAAGATTTAGAATTGTATTTTTATATTCACTCAGTGGATTGCTTCAGTGCTGTGACAATATTGAGCCGTCAGCACCCGTTGACGTTCATAGCTTTACACAATGTCCAGTGTAGCCAAACGCATTTTATGTTCTCTTCCGTATAAAAACATGTTCAATATGTGTGCTTGTGCCTGATTTTTTTAAATCTTACATGAAAACAGTACTAGTTTCCTCTATACAAACCAGAACAGATTGTTGACCAGAAACACCTTAATGGCTCTGATGTCAGTGCCTAAAGAGGCAGTAATCTCAAAATCAGGTTAGGTGCAGTAAGCGCAAGTAAAAAATAAACATGGGAACAAATGAACTTTTGCAATTAAAAAATGAGCATTGAGCATAAATACCCACAACCTTTTAATAAATTAAGCATCGGGGGAAGAGATTGTTATTCAGAGTTCTTTGGGAACATCACTTTTTAATGTTCAGGCTCTGTGGCTGCGCACAGGGTCTTGCAACCTGGAAGCAATCTGCTTTTCAAATGTACTGCCCGTGTTAAAAACGTCTGAACTAATTTTGAAAAAGGCTTTGTGTATCTCATGGAATCCCTGCCTCACTGCGTAAACAGTATTTCACTTGTGTGTCTCTCTGCATATTGTTTTGACTTGTTGGGTGGTCTGGTTGTTTTTGCAATTCTGAACTAGGGCTTTATAGTGAAAACTGTTACAGGCTTAACCTATTGCACTGCGGGGTTATAACAAATTCATTCGCTATTTAGTAAGGGAGTATTTGCATTGCGAAGGTGTGCCTATGGGTATAAATAACTACTTGAAAACATAGTAAGTTCACCTTGCCAGCATTATATGGAGATTTGAGAGCTGTAACTTAATCCAGCAGCAGTGGAAGGGCAAAGCACAGACGGAAAACAAGGTTATCTTATCCTTAACAAATGATGTCTTGTTTGGGACTGAGACTTGGAGCAATCTCTTTGTACTACTGAGGCAGGAAATAGGGCATTAAAAATCCACAAGTGGATGTTAATGAGTGAATTCAAGATTTGAACTGTGCGGTGGTGCACAATCTCTGCTCACATTCCTGGTGGCATATTCTGGCCCCTTTGAAGACCAAAGTTCTCCTTAATTCCAGGGAAGGTGGGAGTTTGTCCCCCACAATGTGATTTTTATATTAATCGTAAAGCGAAGGCCTGATCCAATCTCTCTGAAACTGGTGGAGCATTTACACATCAATGGGAATTAGACCCAACACAGAGCACACTTTACATCTAGAGATAAAACCTCAACTGCATTTGGCGTTTAGGTGTATTTAGGTCATGACTGCAAAGTGGAATTTTGCTTCACCAGGCTGTTGCAATCGCCTCTCTCTCTATGACACAATTTTAAAATATCCATATAGAAAGCTACAGGCTACTCTCAGATTTTTTTCACTTTTTTAGGTCACTGAGGCTCTCAATTCTGTCATTTTCTAAGCAAAATGACATTTGTTAGAGTGGCAGTCCTCTTATTATAATCTTTTTTTGCAGTGCTAGTGGAACTAGTTGCCTTCTAAGTATCTCTCACCCTAAACATCTCCTAAGGCACCAGACTAAATGGCTGTTTATGGAGTTGAGGAGCTCCTGTGAGGATTGCAGAAGTTTTTCAACATCCTGTTGCTGAAGTACATTTTGTGTTTTAAATACTGGCTACTTTCCCAAGCCAAGAATACATGCATAACCCCTTCCTGAAGCTATTATCCTCAAAGAGAAGCTATTAGGTTTGCTGGATCAATGGTCTAGCTGGATATGGTGGGCCCTAAGTCTGTTGCAGGTCCTTTTCCAAGCTCAAGTCACCTTCAGCCTCTCCCTTCCACCCTAACTATGCTGTGATCACTCTTTTCTGGCTGCCCGTCCTGAAATTTCTCACTGCCATTTACTTTTCCTAAGAATTAGTTTCTTTGAAGAAGTGACCCAAAAGGGTGCATTTCCATCATGAAGAGTTAATTATAGGCACGGTGTAGCCTTGACACAGAAAAGGATTTCAGAGAGGAAAAACACCTGGGACAAACACCGCTGTATACACAGGGGATGCGGAGAAATGGCATAGCCAGGAGGTATGGTGGAAGATCCACCTTGCCTTTGCTTTCCTTCCTCGTGCAAGTTTGCTCCAGCATATCTTTGTACGTGTCTGTGTGTATTCACGCTTCCTTCTGCCCTTGTCCATAGTCGGATCAAAAGCAATGTGGACGGAAGGTACTTGGTGGACGGCGTCCCTTTCAGCTGCTGCAACCCCAGCTCCCCGAGACCCTGCATCCAGTACCAGGTCACCAACAACTCGGCTCACTACAGCTACGACTACCAAACGGAGGAGCTCAACCTCTGGCGCCGTGGCTGCCGGGAAGCCCTCCTGCACTACTACAGCAGCATGATGAGCTCCATGGGCGTTGTTGTCCTCCTCGTCTGGCTCTTTGAGGTAACCCTCTCCCCCCAGCCATGCTTTGCTGGAGCGCCAGCTCCAGAGGAGCAGAGCATTGGGCTTCCAAGTTAAATATCGGATCTATTTAAAATAAATCATCCGCCGTCATTCGTTGGCTGAGAAAACGTCTAATAGTGACCACCTGCATAAGGCCTGAAAGGTCCCAGGCTGGAGACAGAGCTGGGCAGCATGGGGTGGGGGTTAGATTGCAGAACTCCCCTTCAGAGTAGTCCTGCCAGAGCCTCAAGTATCCCCACAGTAAGAGGGGGAAAAAAGGACCAATTTTGTGCCAAATGCAGGGTGCTGAGCAGGGAAAAGCATGGGAGGGCTCAGCTGCCCAGATGCCCTAATTTTATGTGTGTCACCTTTAGTGGGGAATGAAAAGTATGCAAAGCGGTGCATCAGAAAGGGATGGCAGTAATTTGTGGGACAGAAAGTGCAATGAAGGGGTTTATGTGCTGACGAAAATAAGACCTAGAGCCACGTGCAGTGTCCAGCTTCAGGGCAGCATTTGGTTTAAGGTCCTTCATCAGTTCCATCAATGGTTTTGGGCACAAGAAGTGTTTTAGGTAAAGCAGATGGATTAATTTTATTTTGCTCTGCTTCCCCAAACCACCCTGCGTATGCAAACAGGTGCGGGTATTGCCCAGTACAGATGTTTGTGGGCATCATAACCTGAAGTGCAGCTTTGCTGCTAAAATACTGTTCATTCGACACAAGGAAAACATCTCCTTCTGCCCCTGGGAGACGGCCAGTTTTCTAGCCGGGGTGTTTAATCAATACGAACACGCAGGGAGCGTGGGCTGGTGGCGACACGAGGGCCGGCGCGTGAGGCGCGGGATGTGGAGGTTGGGCAGGACGGGATGGCCAGCGGGGAGGGTGCAGCTCAGCGTGCGGCAGGGAGTGCAGCAGACCCTTTGTAGCCCCTGAAATGGCTGCTGCAAATGGCATTGCCTGTTCTAAAAGGTTCAGCCGTCTCTTTAAAAGTTAGGATAAACGTAAATTTAAAAAAGATGCACTATATTTTGATACAAGCACTGGGGTACACCCTTCCAGGAATGAAGATGCTTTTTAGAAAATAAACACCTACCCAAATAGTCTGTGAACTGAAAAAAAATCATAAAATTACTCACATTGTGTTATTTTAAAAATAACTACTCCGCACGGTTGAGAAAGGTACTACCTCCTTGTAGCACTGTTCTCCTGGTAAGAAGAGAAGCTCGTGTCCCAGCCCAAATTCAAATGAAGAGTTCTTGAAGAGAGGGAACTTTCAGCTGCGTATGAAAGTCAGAAAGAAATTCAAAAACTTAGGGGGAAAATGCAGAAAAATACTAATGCTGGCTGTGAGAAATCATTACCAAGAAGCTGTAACATACCTCTGCTCACTTGTAGGAGATTAATGACAGTGATATGGTAACACTAATAGCAGCGATAAAAATGCAGTATTTTATTTCTAACTTTTCAAAGTACACCTGAGTATTTTTTCCAACCTGTGGCATAATAAGAAATACGATCTTCTTTTTTTTTTTGTCTTTTTCAAAATATAAGGTGAGATTTTTTTCCGGCAACCAATCAGAGGACTCTTAGTGCAAAGCTTTAAAGAAATATCACAATCCTGTGTTATATTAATTGGCCCTCTTGAATATTCATGACTTGCTTCCTATTCTACCATAAAGGGTCCAGGTTTGGGTCTCAAACTCCCTCCACTTTTAAGGCAAACTTTGAAGGGAGGAAGCAAAGCAGGAAGCAGACATTAATTTAGTCTCCCTTGAAATATAACCACTTTCTTTAAATTGCAGTCAGGATAGGAAATGATTTTATACCGAGTAGGAGTGCAGTGGAGGTCCCGGCCCCCAGCCAAGGTAAGATGTCGGTCTGACCAGGGTGCGCCCCAGCGGGCAGTCAGTGTGCTGGCTCTGCGCTTCTCATTTTCCCATGGACCGGCACGCTGAGAAGTTATAGAAAAGCACAAAAGCAAAGGAGTGCCCTGGTTTTGCTTCGCACCTGGAGGCAATGGGAACTCAGGCCAGCGGCACAGCCACAGCACCTCCCCAGCAGAGCCCTTCTGGAGGCCAGCAGAGGACACTTCCAGCTGGGTTGGTGGTACTGAGGTGTGGGAAGGGGGACAGAGCACATAGGGAAACTCTCAGCACAGCTGTTAACTTTGAGCTGTAGAAAAACATAACATGCCAAACAGGTGACAGGACCTCAGGGAAGGCCATTTGGATTTAACGTTTCTGTATTAGGTGCAAGGAAGAACGAACCTGTTTTGAAGTATAAAAACTTCTATTTGAAAAAAATGCAGCGTGTCTTTTTTTTTTTTTAAATATATTATTATCCACATGCTGCTTTTACTAGCAAAAGCTGTAGGCTTCCCATAAGTGACAACCAGTCATGAGGGTGACAAAAAAAGATCACCCCCTGCTCTGGCTAAGCCGCCTCAAGCTAAACCCTGGCAAACAGATGGGCTTTGCTGCAGAAGGTCAAGCAGAGCAAGCCTGGCTGTCTTCTTGACCTGCCTCAGCCAGTGGAGAGGAAATGGAGGGTTCAAGGGTGCCCCAAGTAGAGCATTTCAAAAGGAAAGGAGGGCAGCAGCCGGTTCCTGAAATGCTCCAGGTCCTTCACCTGTATAAACATGTGGCTCTTGATAGGTCACACCTCCTGCAATGGTCAAGACCCTGAGATTCATCTCACGTGTGGTGCCAGAGAGGGACTCCAGCACTGAGCTCCAGGAGGTGGGACTCCAGAGAGCAGTGAGACATGAGCAGGAGGTGCATTGCGCATCATGCACTGCAGAGTAAACTCTCTGATGCATTGAACACTAGAAGTGAACTCCTTATAATCTTCAAAACCAGCCCACAGGCAGCAGGGACCCTCCAGAAGGACACAGATGTGCTCTCCTGGCACAGCTCAAGGGGCTGAGCATGCTGAGGTGCAGGGGCGTGCACCAGTCCAGCCTGCCCATACCTAGCCATGGAGAACTCCATGGAACCTCCTGTGTTTCAGTTTGTGCCCATGGCCTCTTGTCCTGCCACTGTGCACCACCGAAAAGAGCCTGGCTCCATCTTCTTTACACCTTCTCTTCAGGTATTTATATATAGATTGATAAGATCTGTCCTGAGCCTTCTCTTCTCCAGGCTGAACGTTCTGAGCTGCCTCAGCCTCTTCATACGGGAGAGGTATTCCAGTCCTTCATCATCTCAGTGGCCCTTTGTTGGAGTCCGTCCAGTATGCCCACATCTCTCTTGTACTGAAGAGCCTAGCACAGACACAGCACTCCAGATGTGGCCTCACCAGTGCTGAGTAGAAGGGAAGGATCACCTCGCTTGACCTGCTGGCAATACTTTGTCTAATGCAGCCCAGGATACCATTCACCTTCTTTGCCTCAAGGGCACATTGCTGGCTCATGTTCAACTTGGTGCCCGCCAGGATCCCAAGACCCTTTACTGTCAAACTGCTTTCAGCCGGTCACCCCCAGCATAATACTGGTGCATGGGGCGGTTCATTCCCTGGCGCAGATCTTCAGGAAAACTGATGGTCCGAGGCTCTGTGCTATCATGTAGGAGACAGACAGGCTAATTTACCTGATAGTTGTCTCCAACTTCCTGGACTCTCTTCTCATCCAGCAGAGAAGGCAGACTCGCGTCAGTGGAGGTGACGAGAGCCTGAACATTTTGCACTGCTTTTAGGAAATCTCAGCCCCAGGGACCCAAAGTCTTTCTAAGCAAGATTTTTAAGAAAACAAAGTCTTAAACGGAGAGAAAATCTCACAGAATCTCATCTGAGGGCAGGTCAGCCACTCGCTTCTGCACAAGCACCTTCCTTTTTTAAAGCATGACCATATTTAGTGACTTCGAGTCATCCAGGAAGCTTGTAAGTACAGCTAATTTTGCTGTCAAGTAGTGGGACTTAGTAAGTCAGTCACAAAGAAAAGCTCCTGCTGACATGCAGTGAGGTAGCACAGGTACAGAGCAACATAGGGGCCATCTTTTGCATCCAGTCTGATTAATCTTTACTTGCAACAGCCATTAATATAAAAGATATCAGTCCCGTGACTGAGAGCAGCAAAACTGGGGCTCATATTGAAAGCAAGATGTCAAAGGTTTTAAATTCCAAGACTGGTGTGATGTGGTGTGTCACTTCTTGTGACCTTTATAGAATAGTGTTTCAACTGATTTAGGTTGTCATAGTGTTGGGTAGATCCACAACAAAATGAGACTATTTCCAGATTCAGGGCCATTAGAAACTTCCTTGAGGACCAAGGTGTTGCGAGTCATGCATTCCTATGTTAAACAGGACAAAAATTTGCCTTTAGATACAGAAGTACTTGATGAAGTGTGTTTGTTTGACCAATGTTTTTCCCTTTCTGATCTTGAGTGAAGGCCAAGAAACACCAACATCTGAAAATTTTGAGGGTAACCAGTGGTTACTCTTTAGTCTTCCAAGAGTTTGGAGACACTGATGATACACAAGCGGGATGACCAGGGTAAACAGCCTAATGAATGGTCCACAGAAGCACATGCTTGAGCAGTGCCATGCGTCCAAAGTTTTGAATTTTGCAATTAGCCACGCTATGTGGTTGAATGCCAACTTGAAATCTGCCCCGCTACCCAATGCTGTAATCCTGCATGAGGGTTTGCAAGCTTCCTCCATCTCTAGTTCACAAGCCTGAACAGAAAGCAGCACCTTGCAGGTCCGGGGCAGCTCTCCGTGGGCCTCAGCTGTGCCACCAGGTAAGCAACACACAGGGATGTCAACCTCTTTAACCATTAGGGTTTAGGAAGACCAGAGGCAATCACTTCCTTGGGAATTGAGATAGGATGAGAGGCGTCGTGCTTCCCCTACAGAACAAATCCATTAACAACAATAAGTGGTCTCCATCTTAGCTTTACCTACCACACGAAAGACTAAACTAGTTGTCTGCTTCCATACCCTGGCCACCTGCTGTACCACCTCATCAAGCTGGTTCTTCTGGGCCCTGCCTTCTCTTTCTTTCTCTGCTTTGCAGATCAATCACTTTTCTTCATAAGCACCACAACGGTCAAAGGCAGATTGTTCTGAATGGTGTCAGAAGGCAGGAGACTGGCTAAAAGCATTCTTGCTCTCTGGAGGCAGGTTTGGGGTGCTGCCAGCATCAGGGGTGTTACACCAGCATGGTACAGTAGAAAGAGTCTCAGTCAGGGCTGCTGGGACTGGTAAATGTTTTATCAGAAATATAAATCTATTTTAGATTGAACCAGTGAGAGATGCAGATCACCTCCTGCCTTGGTTTCCTTATTTGCTGTATAAAAACAAAACCAGAATTTGCAGTAGACAAGCTGATGGCTCAAATCCTAATGCTGCTCTGTTCTGCACAGATGCTGATTCATTAATATCTTCTTGATCAGATTAATATACTTGCCATGGATTAATATACTTGCCAAACATATTAAGGTCAATGTGAAGTAAAAAATATTTAGAGTTAAAATTAAGTGGACAGTGGCAGAACTTGTTGTTGCACATAAAAATAGCATTATGGACATCTAGAGCACAGGAGCAGAAGTTTCATTAAAATCTCCCAGGAGGCAGCTACCCTGTGACGGGGTACGTGGAAAGCCCCCTTGTGCACATGGCCACGCAAAGCTGCTCTTTCGCAGCAGTCAGCAGGTACTTCCTTCGTAAGTTGATGCATCCACTCGTTGCTTACCAACTGCGAAGCTTCCCGTGGTGCTCACTCATTTCAGGCCTCCACCCTTTCCTTCCCTGCTTGCGAAGGGACATTTTCCTCCTGCCAGCTCTCCTTCGTCCCTCCTTGCCATCCAAAGGGGAATCCTCTTGTTTGGAGGATTCTCACAGCCCTTAGCCATATCTGTTTGGTGCCGTTGGGATTTTGTTCACGTCACCAGCCCAGGCTGCTGATAGCAGAGGGTGGCAGAGAGGTGGACAAGGCTATAAAGATTATAAAGGTTTGCCCACCGCGCTCTGTCTTTTCCATTGCATGGCACAGACGTCCGTGATGGTTGGCTTGCGTCTCCTGCACACCTCTCTGGAAAGCATCGCAAATCCCGAAGACCCTGAATGCGAAAGCGAAGGGTGGATCCTGGAGAACAGCCTGAAGGACAGTTTGAAGTCTGCGCTGGAGAGTTTGAAAAAGATTGGTAAGTTCAATCAGGTGGAAGCAGACGCCGAAGGGGGCGAAGGAGAGGAAGGTGGGAAGACATCAGCCATCACAACGGTCAGTTGAGCTTCTAATTGATGTGGACTTTTTATCAGAGAGGAATAAAAAAAACTGAGAATTGTGAATACCCACATTTTAAAAGCTATGTATCAACCATCAGAATACACATTTCTACGCATGCTTTTTTTTTTTGTATATGGGAGTATACAACATAGTGCACCTTGGGATAATACATTTATCCACAATGTGAGTACACCATGTTCATAACTTCTGGGGGAAACAACCCCACTAGGACTTGCAATATTTACATGTTCCCTTACCAGGGATAGGTAGTTTAAAAAAAAGTAAAAATAAAAAATTGCTGGCACCACACTATGATCCATTCCATCTCATTTTGTAATTAAAAGTGGAATTTGAAAAGTTAATATTTTTTGCTCAAGTTGCTTTATCAGCATACTTTATGTACTTCAACTTTTAAAGACAAACAGATTGGTTTTCTGGGGAGTAACATGTTAGAAGTCAAAGGAAGAAGGATTTCCAGAATTGTATATAACTTAGTATACAGGTATTTTGACAAACTTCTCATATAATGTGATTTTTGTTAATGTGATAAGCAATGGTATTTTCTGCTGTATTTTTAAGATGTACATAGAAAAAAAATGCAAACTTATGCTGAGAACTTATGTACTAAGCAAAAATTATAATTTAATGAAACAGCACAAGTATCATGAAAACAACATGAAGGTAAGATTTATGGGTTTTGTTTCTCAGGGTATTTTTCAGCCTCTGTAACTTGAATGAGCATGTTGTAGACTTATGCTTCACCTTGTATTTAAACAAGCAGAAGCTTAGAAGATGCCTCTTGTAGTGGGTGCAATCAATGCTATGAGCATGTGCCAGTTACGGTTATTCTGGACATTTTAAAAAGTATGTAGTCTCATAGCTTGCTCCAGAATATTCAAGCCCAACTATTTTTAAAACAAAAAAAAAAAAAAAGAAAAAAAAAAAAAGAAAAAAGTTACTTAGAACTAACACTTTAAATGTTTTCCAGGGTCCCAGGCAAAGGGACACCATTCATCTGCAAGTACTTCAAGCCTCAAACTTTGAGGCCAGGGAAAAGTAAGTTTAAATCAGTCCCCAGTGTGCAAATTTTTGCAACTTTTCGTTTTCTTTATCAGTGGTAGGGTACCCTGCGTTTTTTCTTTTAAGTCAAAGGGAAGGCACATTTTGCCTATGTTGCATCTCTCCAAACGAACTGTCATAGCTGGAGGACCCTGTTCTCACAGGCAAAGTTGGAATACGACATGGAAAGAGTTTGCCGTGGTGTGCGGCCTCTAGTAAGGGAACAGAGCATCATGTGGAGTTTCTCTGCAGCTGCCAGATAAATCAGCTAAAGGGAAAGAAACCCGACCGAGCAAGCCCCAAACCCCAAGCCCCTGCACAATCAACTGCAGGCACCTCAGTCCCTCAGCTACAAGCCAGCCACCACGTTGATTTTTAACTCGGCTGTGCAAAAGCTCGTCTTCTCTGCGGTGTACCCGGGAGAGTTTCCTCAGCAGGTCCCCTCCACCTGGCTGTTGGCTGGTCTTCAAATGCAGCCATGTTTGCAGCTGCCTAATCATTGCACAGCCCGTTAGTTTTTATTCTTAATCACTTGTGCACTTGCCCCAGCAGCACTCGGCTCCTCTGGCTTTTGTTCAAACTCCTTCTAGGACGGACAGACCAGTTCACAGCGGGACAGGTAGGGATGTGTCCGTACATCAAGCTGTAGTCCACATCTCGGTGGCCAGGCTGTCCCAGGCCATCTGCATGCCAGGTTAGATTTTTACTTTTTCAAAGCTGGCCCAAAGCTTTTAGCTTTAGTTTCAATAACGACTTTAGTTACAACAACGAATTAAAAAGTCAACTCTATTCTTTTGTGTGTAAGACTGATTAGAACAAGGGCACTAACGTACAAGCCAACTTGCTATTCACCACAGCCTATCATCTATTGCTTTGCTGAGGGACACTCTGCATGGCAGAACTGTACAAACCAGACCAACTCCGTCCTTCTCAGTAAGACATCGCTACGACTGGCTGCTCCTCTCAGCTGGTCTCTTAGAGAAGAGCAGGATTGTGGATGGCACATCATGTGGCCACATATATCAGAGAAGAGCTTTTTGGAGGAGTCATGTATGGATAGGAGCTGCATTACAAGGATTAATTACAGGTTTTCCTCGTGAGGCTTCAGTGTGCTGTAATCTATACTGGTTACTTGACTAGACGCCAGATTTTTCAGAGAGATCTAGATTTATTGCTGCCCTAGAAATTTGGCTTAGGCCATTGCTTTGGACAGGACTCTCCAATTATTTGTGGTCTCTATTTTGTTTTTTTTTTCAGTCTATTGCTAAAGCAACATAACAAATTGTCAAATTATTCTTTCAACGCCACATCAGAGAAGCCAGTTGCCAGGGCAAGGGTCTCACAGCATTAGGCAGGTAGAGAGACCACGTGAGACGGGTTTTTGAAGAATAGAACTGGAATCAGGGTTTCGTACAAATAAAAAGAAATAGTGTATATGCTAATGCTGTCTAAAATAAAGCCTCCTGGTTAATGAAGACCTATGTAACATCTGATGATTACTACAAGATTGTAATATGACTGCTTTGTAAAATATTACATGTAATATATCATTTGTCCAATCTTAAATATACTTTCTTGTGACATCGCAAATGCTGCTCTAGATAAAGATCTCTCCGCTGCCTGCAAATGTAAATTTAGGTATTAAAAATTATATTGCAAGTAAAGATCTCTTTAAAGAAAATGTTTAAATACATACAATTTAATACAGATTTCTTTAATTTGCAGTACTGATGACTTTTTGTTTCTGAATTCATTTTTTGGACCCATTTTATGTGTTCCTATAGGTGGAAAGCTTTTTCCCCTCGATATAATGCTCTGAGAGAAAGCAAACCTTCCTCTTCTCACGTGCCCAGCTAAGCTCAGGATGTGCAAACAGACCCCTAAATCACTTGCCTCTTATGAGAAACAGAATTTGCAGGACCATTTCAGTAGCATCCTCTTGGAGTACACAGGAATTAAAACACCTTCACAGGCCTTAACTTCTAGACGTGCTCAACAAGTGAAACCACCAGCATCCTCAGGACCTTTGACGATCAGCTACACTGGGTTTTATAAACCCTTTTTTCCCCCATTTAAATCTAACTTGCACCAGACATTTAAAAGAAAGCATTGTTGTTATTTTAAATTTAAGTAGTAAAGCTCACGTAGTCAAAGCTGCCTGCAGCAATCCAACGACTTCCACAGCCGTGCCCTGATTTTCAAACTAATAAACTTCAGAAGGATGTGAGCTTAATTCATACAAACCAGGCCACTTCTTTTTAGGTAACTCCATATAGATTACTGGCTTAAATCCACATACCCAGATCAGAGAGCCAGGCGGCCCTGATGTGCCAACTTTTAAGCAGTATCAATCATTTTTTTTTAAAGAAATGACAAAAAGTGCACTATTTTACTGGTGTCATTTATTTGAAGCAACACAGAACATTCACTAAAGTGCTTTAGAGGAGGAAATATAAACAGCTTCCTTAAAGCTATTACTTCCTAAGTAGCCTTAATACAATTGATAAGATTAGCCTCCATGCATTACATGAGCTTGGACATTTTATAATACCAGACAAATGCATGCGTGCAGCTTAGCAGAGAGCATGGGAATGCTATATCGGGCTCGCAGGCACCGTGCGCTTCCAGGTAATGCTCAGGGAAGATTTTCAAGGCTGATGTAAAGAAAAAGGGGATCCCAGCAAAACAAGTACTTATTTTCACCTGACTTGTTTGTTTTGTCAAAAAAACAAACACTGCTCTTAACCATAACCAACATAAAATGGGAACGGATCACAAATGCTTATAAAAAAAAAAATAAAGAGCATTATTAGAGATTAGTTCATTAAGAGATAAGGCCAGAAAAATAGAATGGTGCCATGTGATAACAGCCCCCTGCAGGGAGCCGAAGGCTTAGGCAAATTTATTTCTGGTAACAGGAACGCAGCCATCCAAACGAAAGCTGAAGTACCACGTACGAGAAGTCTTTTTTATTTAAAAAAATAATTATATCAGACCTACAGTGTGCAGTGACTGACTGAAACACTTAAGTGGTAAAACACCTCTCTCAAAGCACCTGCATTTTCTGATCCCGTGTCGTTCTAGAGGTATTACTGAGTTTTGATCCAAAGTACATTTGTGAGGTGGGAAAGCTGGAAGAAACCCTGTCCTGGAGCTCAGCTTTGTGGGCACAGCCTCTGCAGCACCCTTCCCTGGGGAACACACCCCTGGTTTGCAGCCTCCCCCTCGGCCCGGTGCCGGAGGAAGGGCTGAGCAGGGCTCCCACCTCCCATCCCATCAGCCCCTTCCAAAGCAACACACACAGAACAAGTCTTGCCTGATTAACCTGTCTCTGTTAAAAAGGCAGCTAGTTCATAAACATGTCAACTATTAAGTTCATTATGAGATGCATTTCCACAGTTTGCTCTCGAATCCAGTTTTTCCAGAGCAAAGAGTGGGGTGAGAATCAGAGGTACCAGAAAAACTCAGCAAAACTAGGACCACAGGGCAGGTCTGCAGCCTGTTGTCTGATGAAGTCACACCGCTTCACCAGGCAACCAAGCTTCCATGCATTTTACATCACATTCCCAGAGAAAACAGGGTGCTGTGGTTTAACCCCAGCCAAAAAACAGGACCATGAAACCGCTCGCTCACTCCCTCTGACTGGGATGGGGGAGAGAATCAAGAGACTAAAAGTGAGAAAACTCATGGGTAGAGACGAAGACGGTTTAATAGGCAAATCAAAAGCCATGTGTACAAGCAAAACAAGGAATTAATTCCCTGCTTCCCACAGGCAGAGAGGTGTTCAGCCATCTCCTGGAAAGCAGGGCTCCATCACACGTAACGGTGACTTGGGAAGACAAACGCCATCACTCCGAATGTCCCCCCCTTCCTTCTTCTTCCCCCAGCTTTATATACTGAGCAGGACATCACACGGTATGGAATATCCCTTTGGTCAGTTGGGGTCAGCTGTCCCAGCTGTGTCCCCTCCCAGCTTCTTGTGCCCCCCCAGCCTGCTCGCTGCTGGGGTGGTGCAAGGAGCAGAAAAGGCCTTGAGAGCTTAGCAACAGCCAAAACCCTCAGTGTTTTACCAACACTATTTTCATCCCAAATCCAAAACACAGCACTATACCAGCTGCCAGTAAGAAAGTCAGCTCTATCCTAGCAGAGACCATGACACCAGGGGTCAAGCAGCGCAAATCAGAAAAGGGGAGACTCAGGCGCATGAAACTAGGTAAGGCACAACTGCAGCTGTGGGGGCGATGAAAGGAGCAGTCCAAAGCACTGACTCCCACCAGCAAGTAGAAGGCACTAAGTCTGAGGCACACAACTTCCCAGACTAAGTCTTGTTAAGAGGGTGAACACGAAGTTTAATTCTTGAAAAAAAGCCATAAAAGTCGCTTTGAAAGATGTGACAATACAGAATTTAACAGCAGCATCAAAGCACCGCAATCCCTCCCAGCTGTGGCATCTCCCGCAACGGTGGCATCCCCTCCCAGCCGGAGACACACGGAGCCCACTCCCCAGCCAGGCAGTAACATCAGCGTACGCAAACTGGAAGGAGATAGCTCACTGTGTCCATCTGTTCCAAGACAGTCCCCAAATGCAAAGTTTTCGTCTTAAGAATTGCTTTTTGCCTTCCCAATGGCCCAAGTAACCTGCTCAGAGGGCAGCACGGCTCTGCCTTAGACACTTTTTCCAATGGGTGGGAGTTTTCCCATTTACACACAGGTTTCCTCTGACACAAATAAGACTAAGGTTAAAGATGAAAAAAACACAGGTGGAAAATACAAACAAGGACAAGGTGACTTCACAGGTTCATATGAATGAATCTCCTATTAATTATATAAATTAATCAAAAGAAGAAGTAACATTGATTCTGTAATGTTGCTGTAGGCATATTTTAAGTAAATTATGAAAACATTTCTTGTTTTCATGCCAAAATTTTAAGTGTAATTAGGTCATAAAATTTACATTTATTCTCTACTTGTCTAAGGTTTTTTAAAAAAAAAAGTTAGAGTACTTCAAATTATTTTTGAGATTAAGTAATGTTAAGAATGGATTAAATTCATTTCAGGGAGCATTTTGTTTAGGAAGAGACTCACAATGGCCTATGTAGGTTTCAAATCATTACTACCACAGCATGCCCCCAGCTCCAGTGGGACAAAACGACTTTCTGTCCCCTCCCTCTTTGCAAGCTGGCGCTCAGCCACGTGTGCTGCTTACACAGGTGCGCGTTCCCCGTGCCACATACAAATATTTCACAACTAGGTCTCTGCCACCGGTGAAGACTTACAAGTGGATCCTGAAGCTCTGAGAGCAGGAAATAGCCCCGTCCTTCTCCCGCTACAGCCCTGGGAAACAGCAGGCGCCTCGCTCGCCATGCCTGGAGCAGGGGGTCCCACCCTGAGCACACATTACGCTCCACCGCAGTGACACAACCACGTTTGTTCTTGGGTTTGCTGTCTTAGACGCGACACCTTTCAACACCCTGCATAGCTTTTATTCCACATCTGCCCAACTATTTGAAATGCTACCCACACTAAAGTGTTTTATTTCAATATCTCGCATATGTTGATATTAACAGCACTTTTGCCTCCCAGCTGAACAGTGTGCTTCTGCATGCTCCAAGTGCCACATGTGTTGCTGCCACATAGCATTTATTTCTCCATTAAATAAACACTCAAAATTCCTTCTTTTCAGCTCCATCCTCTTCAAGCTGATAGCAGAGATAGAGGGGAGCTTAATGCCTACATTAAGTATACAGGAAAAGAAAATGCAACACAGAGTACTTTGTTTCAGAGTTCACGCAATCTTCTGAGCTTTCAGTCACTACAGCATTTTATGAATTCCCAAAGCTCGACATGGAAAGATTTCAAACACACAGATGAGACGCCTGACTAGTTCAACAACAGTAAATGCATCTCCAACAGTTACTGCAGAATTTTTTTCCTCTTCTAGTGTACTTTGTGCTAAATTGCACATTCATTTCGAAAGACTCCGATACAATCATTGCAAGAAAACACAGGCTCCTCAGAGCGGTCTTTATAGGGACCAAACGTTACCCCTTTCTGAAGGCATATCTGGGTAGAGAACACCAGCGAATCACATCAGTGAACATATTGCTGATCTCCTTGCCTTTGTTTTTTCTACATAACTCTATTAACAAGCTTTAGTATCCTCCACGTTTAGAGTACTGCAAATACAGAAATACGTTGCACACGTTATTCCTCAAATGCGTTGTCGATTTCGAATCAACCCCTTGGTGTTTTATAAGTCACTAGAACATCCCGCAGTGGTCTGCGGAGATGCCATCACTCACCTGCGCTCAGCTGTCCCACCCTGCCTGGGGCTGACCAGCCAGTCTGGCTTTCCTCCCAGCATCCTACGCAAAGGACAAGCTGGAAAACTTACCACCTCCACGCTCATGCTGTCTGGAAAGAGACTCAAAATATAGACTTCACAAAATGAAGAAAAAGTAACATTTAATCACTGCTGCCATGGAAACGGAGATCAGCATTTGCCACTTCTTAGCTCCTGCACCTGGTGCACTGCGGAAACACCTCATACTCTCCCCTCTTCTTTTTTTCTTCAAGAGAACTCTTTGACAAATCTCTGCATGGAGACAAAGACACAAGATTTGGGTACTGAATGTTTGCATGCCAGGAGAGGGGGAAAGGTGGCAGAAGCAGGAAAAAAGAAATAGAGGATGAATATGCAACAGCCTCAAGATAAGAATATGCAAAGCAGCTTTTATACTTGGTAAAAAGCTTTGTAGAAGAAATGTTAGAACTGCTACAAATGAAGTAGGAGTAGAAACGGGCATGTATGGAACAGCAGAAGAAATAATTATGCAAGCCTTTAAGGAGCAGCATGTATAGATAAACAGGGATGTGACTGGCAGCAATAAAGCAGGTAAATGCTGAGAAACGTGTTGTTTACATCTAGCCCAGGGCGCCTGAGCTCCAAAAGGCCACAGTGCCGTTGACTTCTCAGAAGCAGACCCACACTTTGGTAACAAGGAGGAGGAAATGAGTTTGTAGCGTGTTGTGCATGCTATTCCTCTTCACGATACTGTATTTTAGGCAAGACACCCCAAAACAATACAGAAAAGACAATGGGCAGCCTTACTCAAGATTTACAAAGGGTGAAGTAAGATACTGAGGCAAAACATGGCACCAGTTACTGCTGAATCCTCTATAAAAGAGCTTTCCAAAAGCCAGTTTTCAATCCCCAACCAAGCGGTACATAAGGAGGACACGACAGCCACTGCTCTTGTCCTCTGTAGCAGACAGCAGTCCTGGCCAGACCACTTGGACACGCACATCTTTGTGCCTGTGGGTGTACGTGTGCAGGTGGATACGGTGAACTTAAAAAGTGAAATAAAACCACTTTCCCCTTGAATAAGGTCTCAAGCTGAAGCAAGAGGATATTTTAGTATGTGGCTTCCACCTATCACCATAAATACTTGGGCACTTCTTAGAGCCAGCTGGTGATAACGTATACTGAACAGCACTGAAACATTCCCTACGTGATCAGAAGGTTACACCACCCATTCAACACATCACACTCGCAAGCCCCTGCTTTGTGAAGTGTGAACAGCTGAACTATTTTATTATAGTTTGTGTCCCTGTATCAGCCTGTAAGATGTTTAACAAAATATGTATTGATCAGTAGAAGGTAAAAATAATATTGACAAAACTAGCTGAATACAGTTACACAAGAGTCACACCTGCATCAGCAATCAGACACCGAGATGACTCTCCCAGAACAGACAAGGAATTGCTATTTCTCCTGACCATTATTAGCCTTGATATAAACCAAAGATAATAAAACCCCTCCTCCTTTTTACTAGCAAAAGCTGCCTATCAGTCTGAAGAGCACAGCTCTGTGGGACTTTCAGTCAGACCTCTGAGAGCTTTCCGTTGGATGAATTCCCAGAGCCTGGTCTGGGGACAAGCACTGACCCAGAGCCTTGGTCAAGCCTGGGGTCCCCAGCCATCCATCTGACACAGACTTCTTCACTGTCCCTTACCCAACGATTCAAAACTTCCATGACAGCAAACTCCCAAACTGTACAGGCACCGCTGGCTGGCAGCAAGGAGAGGCAGGGAGGCTCCAGCTCCTGGGCATAGCCTCCACACTCCAGAGCTGCCCGCAGCGTGGGCTCGTGCTGCAGTCCCAGCAGCCAAGCAGGCAACTCCACTTGGTTATCCCAGGCTGACAGCAATGCCCTTCCATCAGTCACCGCTGGTTTCCCAAACCAAGAAATGACACTCCAACAAGCTGAGGCCACTTACTGGTAACTAGAAGTTATTAGCAACTGGAGATTAAGACCTGCTATCCCCACGCAAACACGACTTTCATCAGGCACTAAAATGATGGAGACTTTTTTGCCTCAGCAATACCTGTTTGCAATGTTCTTACCGTGGGACTCTCCCCACCTTTGCATGAACACAGCCCAATAGGAAAAGCCAACTGTACCCCTTCCCATTCTTCTAAACATTCAAATCCCATAAGAAAAAAATCATGGTTAAAAGAGACATTTCCCTAAAGACAACTTGTCTGTAAGACTTCCCATCACTGGTAAGCAACCTTTCCATGGGCCTGTCCCTATGCCTTTACAGTGACGATATGCTGAAGCAGCACCATACAACCCGAATCAGTTATCCAGAGAAAGCAGTCAGATGGTGACGTGTTAGCTATGTACACAGAAGCGTGGTTGGCAGGCTTGCTGGCTGTCGTCACTCCTGAAGCACCTGGAAGCATCCATGCGGAAGGCAAGCCTTGATAATAAACTGCATACAGTGTTGTTCCCATGAAGTCTCCAACCTTCTCCCCATGCAGGGTCAAGTAGGACTCTGAGACACTCGCCATAAGGAGCTGAGGAACTGAACAGCTAATGGTAGAGACTTGGATACCTCACTAAGAAAGTTTTCCTTTAATGCCTGTTAAGATACAAAGAACACCACCCCATTCCCACTAAGGTGCAGGATTGGTCGGGTAGCAGTCCCGGCTCACCAAACGCAGAGCAAACTGTAGTACGAAAATATGAAGATCAGAAGACCCATAGAAGCCCCACAAAGATCAACCCAGTATCTTTTGCTGCTTTCAGAGACAGCCTCCCTATCCTGGTCACACACAAAGTCATTCAACTGTTGGGTTAGTTTAAAGGCCTGTTCCTCTTTTGCTACTTAGTTGCTGTAAAACCCCCTTTTCTGGACAGTGAACACCTTACTTCAGAAAAACTTTCAATACGGCTTCAGACAACATCCTCGTAACCAATGTGGGGAGATGTAGACTAGACTGCAAAGTAGACAGAAACCTGGCTGGATTTTTAGGCTCAGAGGGCAGGAATGAACAGCTGGACACCAACCAGTTATAAGTGGCATTCCCCAGGGGCTCCTATTCAAGTCAAAACTGTTTAATGCTGTCATATTTAACTCAATAATCAATAATTTCAACAGTGGGATGGAAATACAGAGCCACTACTCCTTGCCAAAGGCAATTCCTAGAAAGGAGAGAAGGGAGGCACACTGCATACTCAGTTGATCGTAACAGGACTCTACTGAGAAGAGATCTGAGATGCAACTTCCCTTGCAATTTAATCTTCCAGAAAGGAAGATAGTTGGTTTGTTGTGCTGAAGGTACTTTCACAGTAAGTTGAGCATCCAGCTTCTCCTCCACACATTCAGGTCATAGAGAAAATGATCACAGTGATGTCGCTTCTAAACAAAACACCAAATCATTTCACATAAATTAAAATGCACTTAAATGAGACGCCACGGCTGGAGCCTGAGAGCTCATAGGGCTTCACATCAAGAGTAAAAGGACAGAACAGAAGGTCTGTGTGGCCACACTTGTAGAGTAAGAAAGAGAGCCTCCTATGGCAGGCTGGGGAGAGTAAAGTGTTATCTTGAAGTATGAACAGAATAAAAACCATTACTGATGTGAACCTCATCCCTTTATAAAATATAATTTACAATCCTTTAAAAAGACGATTAGACTTTTTGGTTGAGGTCAAGAAAGGTTTAGCTGACTGAAGCAAAGGACACTAATAATATAATCACCTTACACTTTCAGCCGGGGAATTGCAGATGTTGCACATCGAGGTATTTCTTTTAGCTTGTCATTAACAAGGTGACATGCTTCAAGGAACAAGCTCAGCAAAATTCTAAAAGCAACGTTTAAAAAGTACTTATTTAATGTCAACACCAAAAGCATTCACTTGATGCTTTCAGCTTTATTCTGTTTTCTGTTGAGACGGTTTCTGGTTTGGGGATTTTGTGGGTTTTCTGTTATTGTTTTTTTCTCCCCCCAAACACATAATACATTGTAGATTGTACACACAACCCGCAAATCTTAAAGTTATAGCCAATTTATTACAGTTATATCCCTCATACTGAAACAATGTTATAAATATTTCTACATTAACATAAATACATGCAAACCAAATCAGAAAATAGAAGTCTTGAGCAAAGAATGACTAAACTTGCAAAAAATGATAAATTGCGTACTTCGCAATTATTTGTGGTCACAATTTTGCCAACCTATTCAACCTTGCAGTCTCCAACTCTGATCCCAGAGGAAAAAAATCCTTCCTGCTGTCAATATTTTGCTTTGCACAGAGAAGTCTGTCAGTATCATAAATTATCTTTTTAATATTATGCTTACAGGAGAAGAGTTTTTCAATGCAGCAACACATTATTTGAAACTGTGGCACACAGTTTAAGGAGCAAGACTCTCTGCAAAAAAGAGACCACCAAAAAAGTGTGATTTTTAAGTACCGTGCACTGAAAATTGTTGATATATCAACCAGCTTAAGTAGGGGAAGGCAGAGATAAAGCATTAATGTCTTTTTCTCTCCCCTGCAACTTCTGCATGTCTCTTTGTAAAAAGAGACAGCAATATACAAATGATTAGAGCTACGACAGGCAGTAGAGACAAATGTAGTCTGTACCATTTTTAAGAAAAGGAAATCAACATCGGCCAAGTTTCTTTATTTCATATTTCACATCTTCACTCAATACTGTTACTGAATGTTTGAAAAATTGTCCTGTACACCATGAATATACAAAATTTATCTGAAGCATTAAATCTGTAAAAATAGAAACAATTCAGTCAGACCAAGTGTAGCCGAAGACATGGTAGACAGTAAAGGGACTGCTTATCTGGGCTGAAGACAGTCAGAAAGTTAGACTTAACTAAAAGAATCACAGATTATTAAGGAAACAGAACTACGTAAATTAAAATTTTACTAATTTGTCAGAAGATAGGAGAGATAAAGGTAATGGATTTTATTTTAAATCAATAAGCATAATGTCACTTTTTAGAGACACCTTGGCGGTCTAATTACATACAGCTAGAAAACTCACTGCCTTCAGGCACCCTCATATCAAGTGCAAATCTGCGCAGTTATAGAATATATTTATAAAATATACTATATGCAAACATCTTTACAGAGCTTTAAATCAAGCCAAAAAGTAAATATACTTGATGGGACACCAGAAAAAAAAATGAATCAATGCAAAAATGTGGGCAGTGTGGTTGTGGCCTTTCAAAGCCAGAGGAAACCATTCAGTTTGTCTGCAACAAAAAGGAGATGGGTGATTTGCACCTTAAAAGTTGACTGTTAACAAAAATGAAGAAAATACCCTCTGTGCTTCTGCAAATTAACATAAAATTAGCTTTCATTACATTTTACGTATTGTCTTTATCTTAAAATATCTTCTAAAGCACAATGTCAACCCTTGAATACCAATAACCAATCACATAATTGAAAGTGAAAGGGTTTCCCAGCTAAATTCAAATTACAAACTACGTAATTCTAAAGAGTGCAATGCTCTGGAAAAAGCTTTAAATTAAATTATTTTACTTGTAAAGCTAGTGTTAGGGCTTTTTAGTTAAAAAACAACTGGAAGCAAGAAAGCTGCAAGAGTACAAATGACAAAATTGTTTTAGATACACCAAGTGAAAAAGTGAATTATCCACTGATGCAGACAGAAACATCCATTTGCTACATTATTTGCTTCCTTACTTCTTCATTCCATTGCATGTACACACAGCGTAAGTATTAAAACGCAGAATAATAAATAAAACGGCTCAGATTACTAGCAAGGGGCAAAACACAATCCGTAATTGTGCTCTATCTAATTTCTGTTTCAGCAGTCTTTTTCTCTTGCAGTTTATAGGAAAAAAAATCATAGTCAGACTTCCAAAAAGAGTCATTCTTTTTTTTATCAGAAACTCAAGTTCATTTGCCCAGGTTTATAACCCAAGACATTTCTGTGAAGGAAGCACAGTGCAAATTATATGACTAATAAAACTTGCTTACATAGAAAGAAGTTTACTCGATTAATATTAACTGGTTATCTTTATGAAATACATTGTAAAACAAAGATTAAATAACAGGACTGGGTTTGTGGGTTTTTTTCCTCAGACATTTTTTCCTAATCCCTCCTTTGTAAAGCTTACCAAGTTACAAAAATCTTAATAAAGTTCCAGTATTCAGCAGATAACCATTATAAATGCTGCCAATCAATGCCAACTAGTGTTTGATTTGCTTCTTGTGCATGTCCAATTTCCTCTGTGATACTGTGCTGCTGCCAGAGTTTTTGAATCTTTTTAAATCGTTCCTTGCACAGGTGTAAGGGATTCCCGCGTCTGAAAAGGAGATAATACTTATCAGGAATGACAAAACACTGCAACTAAACACAAACACTCAGGTGTGACATACTAAATATTAGATAACTCTTTAAAATATTTAGATAAGCCTTTAACAGAACAAATCAATAGATATTTTGATTAGTAAACTGGAATGCTACTTTGTCTGGTCCCCCACCCTTACTGCTCAACACTTCCCTCCAGCCTTTGGAAATCTCACGTACAGACCACAGAAGTCTGAACGTAGGTTTTCAGCAATCTTTCCATGCTGAGCCAGTTCATATTCTATGATTTTGACCAGTTTCAGAAGGAGCAAGCATTAACAATATCAATTCCCTGAACTTCCCTCATAGGAAGCAGACATACAGTTACGACAAAGAACCACCACATTAAATAAAATCATAACATAGTATTTTCACTTGCTATTAACTAATACAGGTCATACAAACAAATGCATTATATACAAATAAAGTTTTCAGCCTTAGTTTCTAGGCAACTGCACAAATGCTGAAAATATTTAAGGAAAACTTAGGACAACTGTTTATAACCTGGGAAAGATCTTCCATTAAATATTTTTAACTTAAAAACACATAATAGCATTAAAATGCTTGAAGATATTAGATGCAGCAGCAATGTAAAAATATATTACCTATATAATTAAAATAAAAGGTAACACAGAAAGTGTATTTTACAAACCAGATAGTTTTAGAACTAGTGTCTTTAAGAGACATTTTTTAAAATATTTACCTGAGTCCCTGGTCTGTCTCTCCATAGTCATCGAGATAAGGAGGAGGATAAAAGCAGCCCTTTGTTTTTCCAGCTAAAAATAGCACCTGACATTCTCGTACTCTAGAGAGAAACACAGAGAAGATTTTTAGGCGAAGAGTTTCTAATATCTTCATAGACACTGCTTTTCCAATTCTCACCTACTTTCATTCTGTATAATCTGCATGTACGGATTTTTAAAGGTACTTTTTTATTTTTAGAACTGAAGATCTTATTCTTTTCCTGTTATAACTCCTTAGTAGCAGTTAAAAACAATGTAGTTTGATGTCATATTATTTGCAGTCTGTGTAAAATACTCAACACAACCACAACAAGAAAATAAAACAATTTCACTTCTCACTAATCATTGCCAAAGTGAAAATAGATCCTACCTAACCTTTCCTTGTGTGCAGGAAGACAACAAATTAATTTTCATGTTTTCAACAGCAGCAACAATGACAAAATCAAGGTATTTACCTTCATTATTGTGTAATATTTGAGCAGAAATAAACACACAGAGAAAAAGCAATTCACTTTAAAACAAAATTCAAATTTTGCATGATACCTTATCTTCAAAGAGACAACCTCTGAAACCTTATACCAAAGTACAAGGAAGTTGAATACCCTCTAGTTTTTAGGCAGTCCGGTCATTAACAGACCCTGGCCTTTACAAACCACCCCTACAGCCACATTTATAGAACTATTCATTTCATGTCCACACACACCATCTAACCAAGCAGTACAAGCAGAGGTGCTCAGTTCCTTACCTAAGGAATATGCCCACTCCAGAACCACAACTGTACGTATGTGCAGTACAAGCTCCAACATCTTCACCTTCTAATTCAGTCTGACAGCAGTAACTCTGAGAACACAGCATGGTCCCACACACAAGGCACAATGTTGGGGCTCTGCTTTTATCACCACCTGATTTCGGACACCTTTTGTTAAGAAAAAATAGATAATTCCATTGTATGCATTAAGTCTAGATGGTAAAAAGATTCAAAAGTACTTTTGAACATTTATACAGTTAACAGTGATACTGATCCCTGCAATTTCTATTTCACTGGAATACACAGATTTTGCTGGAAGAGATGACAATCAATATGTGCCATTAACTTCACGATTCTACAAACATGTTTCTGAGGCTTTCAGAGTAGAGGTTTCTCAGTTCACCAAAGGGAGCATAAGGCTTTAGGGGTCCTCACTAATTGCATACAACTTACGAGAAATTGGATGCTTGGTTAATGAGGCAGCTGTAGTCGTCCGGAAGGTCTATTAATTTGTTGGATTCTCTTGCATAGCTAGAATAAAGCAATCAAATTAACCGCTCATATTTCAATGAATAATACACAGTGATTTCAAATTCATTCATGTTTTTCTAACTCATTTAAATAGCATCTGTGAATAATTAAATTTAAGTTTTCTTCTCTTCTATTGAATGGAAAATAGCCTGACACTCAAGTTCAGAGAACTTGTATCCTGAAGAGAATGAAATATTCATGCAATGAAAAGGACCTATTTAACACCAAATATTTACATACAAGAACAGGCTGAGAGGAAAAAAGACACCGCTGTTTAGACATAATCTTGGGAAGAGCAGTTAAAAATCAGCAAAAGGAACACATGGAAAAAAATCCCAACAGTCACACTAAACAGAAAATCAATTACGCAATCAGAGTATTCTTAGTGTATAAGATATTCTGTTAACAGCCTGATATTTAACAGATGAAGTGATTATTTTTTATTTTTGTCAGTCTTATTGTACGTACAATGTTGAAAGATTGACTTTATGTATTTAGCACAGGAGATTAAAATGCAGGGATATATTTTTAATGACAGCACTGTGAACCTGTTATTAATTTATAATTATTTGGATAATTGCTAACCACTGCTTTTACCCAGCTTTCATAAAGAAAAACATCCCAAACGCTTTTCTACACCCACTAATCATTAAATGTGTTCTGAATTCAATTGCTTAGCAAGTAGAAATTTATGAAAAGCAAATATTCTTTTTAGCAACTGACTCGGTGTTTATATCACTGAAGAATTCATATTCTTTAAAAAGCTCTTCGATGCCTGGTATTTTTAAACAAAGGCTATATATGTCTTTTAGCAACAGCATACCTTTTGAATCAGAAGGTACAAATCTACTACGGGAAACATGAAAAGAAATGTCATGGCCTGCGATTACTGTAGATCAATCTAAATAAAGTTATAACATTTAACTTTGCTTTAAAATCTACTAATTTAAGCAATTTCACTTTGCTTACAAAATTCCAAAAACCTCTTTGCTTACCCCCTAGTATATTTGTCATTCAATAAAGCAGAACTGATACTATGTTATTATAAACAATCTTTAGAAAAAATATTTGGAGAAAACTGCAACATTAAAGCTCCTCCCCTGCCTCTGCTTAAAATTTCTCCATGTTTACCTGATAGCATGTCTCTTGCCTTCAAGATATCTTTTTACTTCATTGTTACTACACCAACTACAAGAAAGAAAAAAAAAAAGCTTTTGACTTCAATGGATTATACTTTCCAAAACCAAATAAGTAAAAATTCCAAAGCAGATGTATTAAATAATCTCTACAACCAAAATTATTTCTTTCAAAACACTTATTTCACAAATGCTTTAATCTACTATTTATTTCCATATATGCACTCCTGGAAGAATACTTAGATTACCATCTCGTGCAGAATTCCTTATTATATTTAAACTAAAAACAAAACCACAACTTACCTTTCTATTAATGTGTTCAGAATCTCACTATTTTCTTGAAAAAGGCAAGTGAGGTTGTTTGGCAAGGAAAGATAGCTACATAAGTGTTCGTACTGGTTTGTTCCATTTACTGTAAAAAACAAAAAGTAAAATTCTCATAACTGCCTTTTTTTAAATGACATTAACTATAATAAATGAAACAGCGCTAAATGGAGCAGCTTTTTTTTTCAAAACTGTATTCCTCCACACCCAAAATGTGATATGAAAAATGAAAGTGCTAATAAAGGCACCAGACAGCTATGTTGGAAAACTGCCAGTAACGAGAAGCGACTTTGCTCAAACTTCCCCTCTAAGTATGTTTCAAGCCTCGTCATACTAGAACCACAACAGAGTTCAATGGTCTTAACAACTTAGTATGTCTTTGTTTCAATGTGGTCCATTAGATGGCTACTTCGCGGTCCTTGGAGTCCGTGACACAAACCAAGACAGGTGGTCAGCAACTGGCAGTATACCACAGCCTCAGAAAAACAGAAATTGCAAGTGTAAATGCATGCAATGCCAACTCTACTAAAATATTATGTAGCACACAACCGCCAGACTGCCATATTCATACTAGTCTATTGGTTTGGCTCCCCGGGCCTCTGCTCTCCCAACTTTCAGGACAAAGAGTACCAGGTACCTCTTCTGTGGCACAGCCTCTTTTACTCCTGAATAAAGGAATGAAGGGAATTATAATAAAAGCTGTGCTCAGTTCCCTGTCATGGCCAAGTGATTGCTGTTTCATAACCCCCAGTAGAGCACCAGAGAAGAGCAATACAGGCCAGTTGCGGGATCAGTGGGTCCTGGGGCAGGGGAGCAGGAAGGGAAAGCAAAACACCCAGTGCTCCAGCCACCGTCAGGACATCCCTCGGTGGCGGGGACCTGCAGGGCCATCCAACCACCTGGGACTTGAGGATTGTAACAAAGTGAAGCAAAGCCTTCCTCTTCCCCCCTCCTACAACCACCTCCCCAAAGGCCCACAGACCTACTGTCTGGAAGTGCAATTGAATTTGTACCTCAACCTTAGAGTATCCGTAACAAAGAACTCAAGTAGTCACTACTGGTCCAGGCTATGAACTTGAAAACCTTGTTACAGAAAAACTGAAGTTCAGAAATAGAGGTGGTGTTTTTTTTTCCTTCCCCCAAATGCTTAAGCATTGCTATTATTAAATGAAAATAATCCACATTTTAAACACAATTTGTGAAGAAGCTATATATGAAGGAAACATTCTACAAGTTCTGTAGCTCTTCTATCAGCTCAGCACCATGTATCATACTTCATTTTAAACATGGGAATCCTGAAGCAATATGAGCCTACTTACTATTATAAGTAGTATCTTCAGATTTACATTCAGTCCCTACATACACCATATGCAGAGGACAGTAAAGTATGTTAATAACATTGATCATGTGGGGTATAATGTTAACATCAGTGTATTTGGAGATTCTAATTATTAGTGGATATTAATTTGAGTGAAATCAATGCAAGCAAAAGCAGGTCTCATTTGAAAACAGTACTCAATAGCTTTAAAATAATCAATATTTCACTTTTTAAACAGAACAGCATTAGTTTCTGTTTTAAATAATCCAGAACGGCACTGGCCTCAATATTAAAAAATACATTTTTAAAAAGAAAACAATTCTTTCTTTTTCTTTTCCTTTTTCATTATGCAGATATGATTCTGTACCAGCAAAACACTCTCATTCATCCATTCAGCTTCTTCAGAAAAAAGTGTTTCAATGTAATGTTTGTATCTTTTGAAAAGCTGAGTTAATACAAAGCAGACAGTACCTTGCAGTTCTGAGGGTGCTGGGACTCCATTTAAGTAATGGAAAAACAAAGCAGAACATCTCAGGAAAGGCATGATTCCAGCTTTTAGACTCCTCCACAGGTGCCAGCCTGAGGAAATTTCTTTCAAGGCACTTAAGAAAACACAATTTTAAAAGTTTGCTTTTATTCAATCATTTCAGTCCGAGAGCTCTATTTAGTATGTCTTCAGTCATACGTCATATTAAATTACTAACTTCAGCTGAAATGAGCATTATGCAAAGTGTTTATTACAAAGCTAATTCCAAGAAAAACAATGAAATAGAGATTCATAAAAATGTGACCATCTGGGACAGTAAATTAAGGAAGATTTTACATAGACATTTCAGATCCTGTACTCAGACACTGCCGATTCCAGATTCTACACATCTGCAAACTGACTAAAAAAATTGTTCCAGAGCATAATCTTCACGAGCACAGAAGAATTTATAGGAATAGTTACTTGAAAATTCTAGCTAAAGTAGCGGATAAGAAACAAGATGCAAGAGTTCCCAAGTTAAGTGTCTCATCTTTGACGGCATTAGTATATAGAATTCAGCCCAGGAGGAAGAAAATATTAGGAAGTTTTATCAAAAGATTGTCCTTTTACCTTCCTGTACACTGGCAAAGAAATTTATACAGTGTAAGCACAGCTACTTCCTCTTCACTGTTAGTGTTTTCTTGATCCATGCCATTTTCTTCTGAAGAAAGAAATAAAAAGCAAGTTACTTCATATATACATGTTTACACAGCAAGAATGTAATTTTTCAGGTTTTGAGAAAAAGGCCAAAATGAAGTGAAACATTCCACTCTACTACAATATGATGTACCGGAAAAAAGTTTTCTGCTGCACGTCTTATGTGGTAAGTTTATGCTCCCGTCAACTCCAGCGAGGCGTTGGTTTACTTGTTTGATTGTTTGGCTCTCTTAATATCCTTGTTTGGAGAGTTCTTTGCTTTTGGCATGCTACACCTTATCCGGTTTCTCTTGCCAGAAGATACATAGATTCCTTACTTCACTAACTGCAACTTATTCATCATGCAACGCCTAAAGCCAAGTCTCTGCAATGAACACTTCCAGGCACTGCTACATTAGCTGGCCAACCAGGATTCATGACTAGCTATGCTCCAAAAATCCTCCAGTGTTAAGCAATAAAGACTGAACTCACGTTGACTACAATTTATCAACACTTTCTATGGGCTGAGAGCACCAGCAATTTTATTTTGCCACTGTTAACTGCGTACAATTGCCATTAGCACCTTATGTGTTTTCCAAGTACAGATTTGAGGAACCATTTCCACAGAAGTTGAAAGAAAGTGACATTACCTGTTGATGAGGTAAGTAAAATTTGTATTATGTGTGCCATAATGACAAGATGAAACAGGTGAAGATCTCCAGTGCCAAGACTAACCCCTGAAAAATCCTGACAATGTATGGCAGGGAAAGAGAGCACCAAGCTTACCTGTAAAGGAAAACAAGAAAGCTGCTTGTCTTTTTGAATCTTCCCATTTTCTCTGCTCATGCTGCAACTATACCCTCTGAAGGCAGCATACCTCATAAGGCTAATTTTGAAGCTAAGTAGTCAGCCACTGTTTAAGGGAACAATGATCAACTGTCACGTTTTGGGAGGGTCTATTTTTTGTTTGTGGTTTTTCGAGGGAATTGTTTGGTGGTTTTTTTTTTGGTTGGTTGTTTTTTGTTTGATTTTTTTTGTGGGGATTTTTGTTCGGTTGGGTTGTTTTAACATCCAAAGAGTATACAGTCCGCCTCATTTTACCCCTTTTTTATTTATAGATAAGAATACTTGCAACAAATAAAGCCTTTAAATTGTATTAATTAGTGAAAAAATACTTAAAAAATGAACATTTTGAAATGTTCCTAACTCAGAGTAAAGAGCAAGTTTTCAATGAAGTTTTGACATAGTGCCTACTGGATCAAAACATTATTAATATACATTACGAAATACTTACCAATAAATGAAACATGTCAATATCAAGTATGCAAGGAAGATTTCCATTTTTTTCATTAGGCACCAGTGCTGAGTATTTTAGAGAGAAAAAGAAATTTATTAATTGAACATTTGTGTGAAAAGAATTTAGTGTACTTCAGTTACAAAATGAGAGCCACCTCCTTGGTCTATATGCTTAAAGTACTTAAAATACAAATGTACCTGTTTTGGCCAGAAAGGTGCGAATTCGAGGGTTGTTCAACATTATTGGAAAAGACTCTTGCCTACTTGACTATACTGCTGTATTGAAATGAAACAAACCCAAAGTAACTATAACAAGCTAAGTGCTGCCATTCACTACTCCCATAGTGACTTTCGTTCATTGCTTAGGTTTCCAGTGGGAGATAAAATGAGATAGTATCTCAAGCTATGACCCAGAAATAAGCTCAAACACTAGTGACTAAACAGAAACACCAATTGCTGTCTGTTGGACAGCTGTTCAAAGGAAATTTCTGCAATTTGCTTAGCTTTATAAGGTTCCCTAAATTAGCCTCACATAACTCATTTGCCCTGTGGACTCAAAAATACATTGCTAAAGAGTCTCTTAAATTCATTATTTTCTCCCTAATGAAGAAAGAGCTAGGTATTGGTCTATCTCTGTAGTATTCACATTCACAGTAATCACAAAGCATTAAGCAAAGCTGTCAACAGAAATTCACACACTTAATAAGTTCCAAGTAATGGAGTAAACTCCATCTAAAAGCAAATAGAGTGTCTTGAAAATGTTACAATCTATTTAAAACAACAATCAAGGAACAGTTGCAAACTTCTTTACTCCAAGCAGTAAAATCTGATTTACAATAAAAGAGTTCAAACTGCAGCTATGAGAACAGTTTTACAATGTAGCTATAAGCATTAAGCTGTGAAGTTTAAAAACAATACTACAGTAAAAAATAGTCTTCTCATAACAACTTCAAAATACTTCAGTTGAAGACTGCTGCCTTGCTGGCCAGAAAATTAACAGCTGAAGATTGGTAACATTTTGAAGCTATTTCTATTAGCAAACATTTCACTACCACTCGGATTTCAAATGCTTTTACTTTTGTAAGCATATAGCCACAGAACTCATCCTAAAAGTCTAAAAAAATGCTCTATCGAAAATGAGACCAGAGCAAGCGACTTCCAAAACCACACTTTTATTCAATAACTTATCTTTATGTACAAATAGTGCATAGAATGCTGACAGATCAAAGCCTAATAATTTTCCTTATTCCTAGCCTTGAAAAATAAAATAAAAAATAGCAAACGCTTTTCCTTCATAAAAATGAAGGCAGTACAGTTGCTTCTGTCAGCTAGAGGGAAGAAGAGCTTTGAAGAAACATTGATTCCAGTTTTCAAGAAAACCCAAAGCATGCAGAACACCATATACTACAAAGTTCCAGCCAAATATCTAGCAACATTTTCTCTTCTGCTTCACATAGAAAACAGCTCAATCATTACTGCTACAAACTGATGTTAATTAAGTTCTTCCCCATAAAGCTGCCAACTGTTTGCTGAAGTAGTTAGTATCAATTCTACTAGTAATTTCAGTATATGAATCCATTTTAAGTTTCCCTGCTCTACTGACTCTAAATATTAAAATTATCCTATTTTACAATACCCTTTCAGAACAGTCCTCTCATGAGTAACTACTGCATTAGGCTGAACTTCAGACTTTTCACCTGTATCTAAAAATGCTTCAAGCTTGGAACTTTTTGGCTGTTCTGATTAAAATTCTCAACTAATACGTGACATTACATATTAAGTCCTGTCTTACCAGAGATCCTGCTTTTCAAAAGCAGAGAAGTCTGCAAGTGTATTACAGACCTCTGCAAATACCTTATTTCCTTTCAACACTGTATTAAACTTAATTTCCTCCTCTTTAAAGTTCCAGTGTATCACTTTTCTTTTGTGAAGGACCATGCTTCATTCTCCTTTCCTCTAGGTACCTTTCTAAAAGCAGCAATGTAAATGTTGGGAAGAATCAACAGAACTCCTTCACAGCAAAATATCCATGCTTCTCTTGAAATTTATCTTGGAACTGCAGACCAAAAGAAATGTCTT